>UESW01002258.1:105468-161728 GCA_900491605.1 Calamus simplicifolius
CTAACAAACTTCGAGATATGATGCCATGCTAACTTTTGAATTAGATTTAGGACCCAAGGTTCTATCTTTCATGCAACTTTTGCTGAGTGATTGTTATTGTTTTGCAGGCTGTCCCCGTTGATCTGTGCTCATTTTAGGAAGGAGATGGAAAGCTTTGGTTGTAGCTTTACTGTGACTTGTTCTGAGCTCTTGTATGTCTGTCTTATGGATGTACCTAAGTAATTCAACTCTTGTTTAAATATTCAGGGCTTGGAGTCCAGGTTGTGGTATCAGATGAGTGGATATCAGAGCATAGCATAGACCTCTATCTCTTTCTAAGGCCTGCCTTTGTAGTTCAATTCTGGAAGCTGGTTATATATGCACGTTAAGAATAACAATAACAATAAGAAAGCTTCAATCCAAAAGCTAATACAATCGGTGCAGTTGCTGGAGCAGAAACAATTTCTGAGTGAAGAAGGAAACCCAGTGTTGGCTGTTGCTCCCCTGTTTTACCCGAAATAGGGGAACAATCGAGCCGGCAGCGGCCCACACACCGGGGTGGCCCGGCCGGCATCGACCGGCCAAGAGCCGACCGCCGCCACGGCCAGACTCCCCCCCCCCACACTCTCTCTCTTTTTTTCTCTCTTTCTCTCTTTCTCCTTGCCGCGGCCTGTTACAGTGCCGGCGGCACGGTCGGCCACCATGGCCGACCGGACCTCCACCGGATGCATGCCCGATGCCGGTGGAGGTCACCGACCATCGTTCAGGCCCGGCAAGGCGGCGAGCACGCCACCGGGCCCGAATCAAGATCAAGACCGAGTCCGCCTCATTCTCTCTCTCGGCAGATGCGGCCGTTCGGCCCGTTCCGCCTCAGTCTCTCTCTCGTTCGATTCCTCCGCCACTCTCTCCCTCTCTGAGTCTCTCTCCCTCCCTTCCTCTCTCTCTCTCTGGAATTGGGAATTTGGGAAGAATCAAGGTTCAAGGAAGCTCACCTGTGACCTGTTGGCTGATGCGGCGAAGATTAGGGGAAGGAAACGCAGATGCTTCGTGACAGCTCCTCCTCGAGCGTTGCGTGGCACTGTCTGGTCCGTCTCCTTCGCTGCTGCCTCCGTGGATCGGATGTGGACTGTGGACTGTGGAAGACTGGATGTGGACTGTGGACTGTGGACTCTGGACTGTGGACTATGGAGTGGAAGACGAAGAAAAAGAATGGAAGTCTGGATGTGGACTGTGGACTGTGGAGTGGAAGACGAAGAAGAAGAATGGAAGAAAGACGAAGAACGGAAGAAAGACGAAGTAGGGAGCGGGCTGTGATGTGTCGATTACTTCGCTGCCAGCCGTATCGACGTGTCGATTACTCGATGAACCATGCAGGCCTTTCGGGCATTTTGGTTTCTTTTTTTTAACATAACAAACAGTTTTCGGCTTTTCGCCCGGGCCGGCCCGGCGCCCGGGCTGGCGGGCTTTGTTTCAAAAATTGAAAAATTAAAAATTTGAAATATTAACCATTCTGGTATAATAAAATGGATATCCGTATCCGTATTTAAAAATATATATATATTCATATCCGTATCCATATCTGATTATCCTTTGGATTAGATATCCAAATTTGTATCTGAATTCGATTAAATTATAAAATAAATATTTAAATTTAATATAATTTAAATATATATATAAATACGATCGAAGTTTATCCGATCTATTTTCAGCCCTACTTCCACCGTTCGCTTGATGGATATTATTATTATTGGCTATCAGCGTAACGTTAACGCTCCAAATTTGGTAATGCAGTCATCGAAAGGTTAAAACGGCGGCTTCGGCCTTGTCTGCAGTGTGATGCGAGGCACCTCCAAAATTTTAGCTAGGGGTGAGGGACCGTTGGAGTGTGAAAGCAAGCAATGGAGGTTGCCAAAAAGGGAGCTGATGACGCCAAGACACCCTCCTCGAGCGTCGGGGATTAGGCCGGTAGGCTCCCTCGGAGCTGTAGGCGTAACGTTCGGTCAAGTGTTGGACCTGGTGTTAGTCTGGCGCGCAGCTTGGTGCCCGTGAGACTTAGCTTTGTTTTGACCGGCAGGGTGTCGGGCTTTGGCTGTTGAAAGCCGGTGGTATACCGCTCTGCCAGTGGTACACTGGGCTTTATGCCTGGCTGGTGCAGGGCTTTGAGTGCCGACGAAGTACTGGGCTTTTGTTGTTGAGAGCCGGTGGTACACCGCCCTGCCAGTGGTACACTAGGCTTTATGCCTGGCTGGTGCAGGGCTTTGAGTGCCGACGAGGCGCCGGGCTTTTGTTATTGAGAGCCGGTGGTACACCGCTCTGCCAGTGGTACACTGGGCTTTATGCCTGGCTGGTGCAGGGCTTTGAGTGCCGACGAAGTGCCGGGCTTTTGTTGTTGAGAGCCGGTGGTACACCGCCCTGCCAGTGGTACACTGGGCTTTATGCCTGGCTGGTGCAGGGCTTTGAGTGCCGACGAAGTGCCGGGCTTTTGTTGTTGAGAGCCGGTGGTACACTGCCCTACCAGTGGTACACTGGGCTTTATGCCTGGCTGGTGCAGGGCTTTGAGTGCCGACGAAGTGCCGGGCTTTTTCTGTTGAGAGCCGGTGGTACACCACTCTGCCAGTGGTACACTGGGCTTTATGCCTGGCTGGTGCAGGGCTTTGAGTGCCGACGAAGTGCCGGGCTTTTGTTGCTGAGAGCCGGTGGTACACCGCCCTGCCAGTGGTACACTGGGCTTTATGACTGGCTGGTGTAGGGCTTTGAGTGCCGACGAAGTGCTGGGCTTTTGTTGTTGAGAGCCGGTGGTACACCGCTCTGCCAGTGGTACACTGGGCTTTATGCCTGGCTGGTGCAGGGCTTTGAGTGCCGACGAAGTGTCGGGCTTTTGTTGTTGAGAGCCGGTGGTACACCGCCCTACCAGTGGTACACTGGGCTTTATGCCTGGCTGGTGCAGGGCTTTGAGTGCCGACGAAGTGCCGAGCTTTTGTTGTTGAGAGCCGGTGGTACACCGCCCTGCCAGTGGTACACTGGGCTTTATGCCTGGCTGGTGCAGGGCTTTGAGTGCCGACGAAGTGCCGGGCTTTTGTTGTTGAGAGCCGGTGGTACACCGCCCTGCCAGTGGTACACTGGGCTTTATGCCTGGCTGGTGCAGGGCTTTGAGTGCCGACGAAGTGCCGGGCTTTTGTTGTTGAGAGCCGGTGGTACACCGCCATGCCAGTGGTACACTGGGCTTTATGCCTGGCTGGTGCAGGGCTTTGAGTGCCGACGAAGTGCCGGGCTTTTGTTGTTGAGAGCCGGTGGTACACCGCCCTGCCAGTGGTACACTGGGCTTTATGCCTGGCTGGTGCAGGGCTTTGAGTGCCGACGAAGTGCCGGGCTTTTGTTGTTGAGAGCCGGTGGTACACCGCTCTGCCAGTGGTACACTGGGCTTTATGCCTGGCTGGTGCAGGGCTTTGAGTGCCGACGAAGTGCCGGGCTTTTATTGCTGAGAGCCGGTGGTACACCGCCCTGCCAGTGGTACACTGGGCTTTATGCCTGGCTGGTGCAGGGCTTTGAGTGCCGACGAAGTGCCGGGCTTTTGTTGTTGAGAGCCGGTGGTACACCGCTCTGCCAGTGGTACACTGGGCTTTATGCCTGGCTGGTGCAGGGCTTTGAGTGCCGACGAAGTGCCGGGCTTTTGTTGTTGAGAGCCGGGGGTACACCGCCCTGCCAGTGGTACACTGGGCTTTATGCCTGGCTGGTGCAGGGCTTTGAGTGCCGACGAAGTGCCGGGCTTTTGTTGTTGAGAGCCGGTGGTACACTGCCCTGCCAGTGGTACACTGGGCTTTATGCCTGGCTGGTGCAGGGCTTTGAGTGCCGACGAAGTGCCGAGCTTTTGTTGTTGAGAGCCGGTGGTACACCGCCCTGCCAGTGGTACACTGGGCTTTATGCCTGGCTGGTGCAGGGCTTTGAGTGCCGACGAAGTGCCGGGCTTTTGTTGTTGAGAGCCGGTGGTACACCGCTCTGCCAGTGGTACACTGGGCTTTATGCCTGGCTGGTGCAGGGCTTTGAGTGCCGACGAAGTGCCGGGCTTTTGTTGTTGAGAGCCGGTGGTACACCGCCCTGCCAGTGGTACACTGGGCTTTATGCCTGGCTGGTGCAGGGCTTTGAGTGCCGACGAAGTGCCGGGCTTTTGTTGTTGAGAGCCGGTGGTACACCGCTCTGCCAGTGGTACACTGGGCTTTATGCCTGGCTGGTGCAGGGCTTTGAGTGCCGACGAAGTGCCGGGCTTTTGTTGTTGAGAGCCGGTGGTACACCGCCCTGCCAGTGGTACACTGGGCTTTATGCCTGGCTGGTGCAGGGCTTTGAGAAGATTCAGATAACTAGAATTGAATCTTGTTAGCATTGAATAAGGGGTGAATACCCAAACAAAACACGGAGACGATGCTTAATATGAAAGGATGGATACATTACTGGTAATACCGGCGGAGGTTATCCGCATTCCACGTCCTAGGAAGTGGTGTCCCATCAAGTTCTTCAATTTTATAAGCTCTGTGGTGCAGCATCTCGGTGATCCGGTAAGGTCCTTCCCAGTTAGGGGCTAGCTTGCCTCCTTCGGTTGGCTTTGAGACCTCGGCCCGCCGGAGGACTAGATCTCCTGGTAGGAATGTTCGGGGGCGCACGCGTGCGTTGTAGTACCTCGCGGCCCGTTGCCGGTAGGTTGCCATCCGAAGCCGCGCCCTGTCTCGCACTTCCTCCACCAGGTCGAGGTTGGCTCTCAGTTGGTCAGGATTACCTTCTTCACTATAAGCCTCCACCCGGGGGCTGGGTGCTCCGATCTCTACTGGATAACAGCTTCGGAACCAAAGACCAAGCTGAACGGCGTTTCTCCAGTGGGGGCTCGAGGCGTCGTATGATAGGCCCATAGCACGTTGGGGAGCTCCTCTACCCAACGTCCCTTGCAACCGTCCAGCCGAGACTTCAGCCCTTGGAGAATGATTCGGTTGATCACTTCAGCCGCCCCGTTGGTTTGAGGATGTCCGATGGAAGTAAATCTTTGAAAAATACCCAGCTCGGAGCAGAACTCCCGAAAAGGCGCATTATCAAACTGACGGCCATTATCGGTGACCAGTGTGCGTGGCAGGCCGAACCGACATATGATTGACTTCCAGAAGAAAGATCTTACTTTGCTCTCGGTAATCTTGGCCAAAGCCTCAGCTTCGACCCACTTGGTGAAGTGGTCCACCGCCACCAAGAGGAACTTTCGCTGTCCGGAAGCCGGGGGAAACGGACCCAAGATATCCATGCCCCACTGGGCAAAGGGCCAAGGCGCCACCACAGGGGTCAGGTTAGATGTCGGTTGTCGCTGGATATTGGCATGACGTTGGCAGATATCACACCTCTTGACAAGCTCGGCCGCGTCCTCCTTCATCGTCAGCCAAAAGTACCCTTGGCGCAGAGCCTTGTAAGCCAGGGCTCTGCCCCCCAGATGACTCCCGCATATGCCTTCATGGATCTTCCTAAGGATATAATCCGATTCCGCTGGCCCCACACACCTGAGGACCGGATATGAGAATGATCTTCGATAAAGCTTCCCGTCTATCATCAAGAATCTCGGGGCCCTTCGCCTAAGCTGTTTGGCCTCCGCTGGGTCCCCTGGGAGGGTACCGTCGGTCAAGTATCGGATGTAGGCATCCATCCAGGAGGGCTCCGGCTCCACTGGTAACGCTTCATCCGCGGCCTCAATGCTTGGGACTGGTAGATGCTCCACGTATGTCCTCCCTAACGCCCCGTCGACCGAAGTGGCCAAGCGGGACAAGGAGTCAGCCCTGGCATTCTCTGCCCTGGGGATATAGCTGACACGAAAGTAAGAAAAATGAGACGCCTGGGACCGCACCTTGCTCAGGTAGCGGGACATGATCGGGTCCCTAGCCTCGTATTCACCAGTAATTTGCCCAGAAATGAGCTGAGAGTCTGTAAAGGCCCTCAAGCGCCCCGCGCCCAGCTCCTTAGCTAGTCTCAACCCCGCCAGCAGGGCTTCGTACTCCGCTTGATTATTGGTCGCCGGGAACTGGAATCTGAGGGCGTACTCTACCACGTCTCCCTCCGGGCTTGCAAGTATGAGTTCGGCTCCACTCCCTTGAGAGTTTGCTGCTCCGTCTACATGCAGGATCCAATCCTCCACCTCCCCAGATGGGGGAGGGTCCACAAACTCCGGTTGCGCCTCCTCCACGTCCTTCTCGGTCCAGGAGCATTCGACTAGGAAATTCGCCAACACCTGAGACTTCATGGCTGATCTCGGCCGGATGGACAGATCGAACTCGCCTAGCTTGATGGCCCATTTAGCCAGCCGGCCGGAGGTGTCGGGGCGAGACAGGATAGCTCGCAGGGGCTGATCCGTAAGCACCACGATGGGATGAGCTTGAAAATAAGGCCGAAGGCGCTGAGTAGAGACCACCAGAGCGAAGATGATCTTCTCAGTCTTTGAATACCTGGTCTCGCGTCATGGAGTATTTTGCTGGTGTAGTAGATTGGCTTCTGAGCTCCGTCGGTATCCATGCGCACCAGCACCGAGCTGACGGCCTCCGGGGAAGCGGCCAGATACAGGAAGAGCTCCTCCCCATTCTCGGGCTTGGATAGCAGCGGTGGAGTGAAGAGAAACTGCTTCAATTCTTCAAAAGAGTCCTGACACTCTTTCGTCCACTCGAAGCCGTTAATCTTGCGCAGCGCCTTGAAAAAGGGGAGACACCTCTCCGCCGACCTCGACATGAAACGACTCAAGGCCGCCACCTTCCCGTCAGGCGTTGCACCTCCTTCTTGCTGACCGGGGGCCGCATCTCCAGGATGGCTCTGATCTTGTCGGGGTTGGCCTCGATCCCGCGCTGGGTCACCATGAAACCCAGGAACTTGCCCGCCGCTACTCCAAAGGCGCATTTGTGGGGGTTGAGCTTCATCCGGTACCGGCGCAGATTACTGAAAGTCTCCCCGAGGTCGGTCACATGGTCTTCTGCGCTGGTGCTTTTGGTCAGCATGTCATCCACATATACCTCCATATTGCGCCCCAGCTGATCCTCAAACACCTTGTTCATTAATCTTTGGTAAGTGGCCCCGGCGTTTTTCAGTCCAAAGGGCATCACCTTGTAGCAGTAGGTCCCCTTCTCTGTGACAAAGGAGGTTGCCTCTTCGTCTGCTGAGCTCATCTTTATTTGATTGTACCCCAAGAACGCATCCATGAAACTGAGCGTCCCGTGCCCGGAGGTGGCGTCTACCAGCTGGTCGATTCGGGGGAGCGGGAAGCTGTCTTTGGGATACGCCTTATTGAGGTCGGTGAAATCCACGCACATCCTCCAGCTTCCGCTGGCCTTCCGGACCATCACAACGTTCGCCAACCAGTCGGGGTAGCGCACCTCACGGATGTGGCCAGCCGCCAACAGCTTCCGCACCTCCTCGTCAACAGCCCTCTGCCGGTCCGGGGCAAAACTCCTTTTCTTCTACCTGATGGGCCGGCACTCCGGTCGGATGCTGAGCTGATGTGTGATCACCTCCTCCGGGATCCCAGGCATGTCGGATGCTGACCACGCGAAGACGTCGGCGTTGGCCCGCAAAAAGGTGAGGAGCCGGTCACGGGCTTCGTCCGGAAGCGAGGCTCTAACTCGAACCGTCTGCGCGGGGTCCTCCCCGAGGGGAAAAGTGAGCAGCTGGTCGGCCGGTTCCCCCCTCCTCTCCAAGTCTCGTGGGTCAAGGGTCTCTGGTGCCGATGCAGATGGCGGTGCAAGCTTCGCCCCCTGGGGACTGGGGGCCAGGTGATAGCATAGCGCCGGCAGGTCCTGTTCTCCTTGCATCTCGCCGATCCCGCTGGGGGTCGGGAACCTCACCAGGAGCCGCTTGGTAGAAATGACGGCGTCCAAGAGGTTGAGCCCGGGCCTCCCGAGAATTGCGTTGTACGCCAGGGGTACACGACCACCAAAAACTTGATAAAGACAGTGCTTTGGCACGGAGCCGTTCCGGCGGTCACGGGGAGAGTAACTTCCCCCTCGACCCTCACAGAATCTCCCATGAATCCCATCAAAGGCGTGACGACAGGTCAAAGTAGACCATGCGACAAGTTCATACGAACAAAGGCATCATAGTTCAAAACATCTACGGAACTTCCACTGTCGACTAGGATTCGTTTTACAGGGTGTTTAGCAATCGTCATGGATACGACGACGCTATCATCATCTTTATTTACAACCCCCTCTAAGTCCTTTTCGAAAAAAGGAATTACAGCCTCCGCTCCTCCTTCCCCCCTTGGTCTCTTCGGCGGGCCTCCTGCCCCCCAGGAAATCATCGCTACCGTCTTCTCCGTCGGGGCGTTATCAATCTCCGGCGGCGCAGGCGCTGACGGGCCAGGAGCTCCTGGGTTGTTCCTTTGGATGAACTTCCTCAGGTGGCCTTGCTGAATGAGGTCTTCAATAGCTTTCTTCAGCTGTCGGCAGTCGTCGGTATTGTGGCCATGGTCCCGGTGGTAGCGGCAGTAGAGGTTTTTGTTCCGGGGATCTTCGGGTTGATGGGAGGAGGACGTTGCAGGTAGGGCTCCCCTTCGATCTCGAGCAGGATCTGGGATATGGGAGCAAGCAATGGAGTGTAAGGCCCGTCTCTCGGTGCTGGAGGTCGAGGGCGGTTGTCTGGTCGGCGAGGAGGCTCGGGCCTCCTGGGGCGGGCTTCCGCAGGTTCCGGCTGGGTTGGCTTCCGGGGTATATTCCCGCCGGCTTCACGCCGGAAAAAGTCAGCTTCGTCCGCCCGGATGTACTTCTGGGCGCGGATCAAAAGTTCGGAGTAGGAGCCCGGCGGCTTCTTGTCAAGAGAATATGCGAAGCGGGAAGGGCGAAGCCCCCGCTTCAAAGCCAAGGTAGCTACCGAATCCTCCAAGTTATATACCTCCAGGGCGGCCTCCTTAAACCGGGCGACATAGTCTCGCAGGGACTCGCCATTCTTCTGTTGGACGGCAAACAGACTGTCTGCCACCCTCGGGATCTTCCGGCAGGCGTCAAAGTGGGCCAGAAAAGCCCTCTCCAGCTGGCGAAAGGAGTCGATGCTCCGTGGCGGCAGGCGAGAATACCAGGCCCGGGCAGCTTTTTTCAGGGTAGCAGGGAAGGCCACACACATAAGGGAGTCAGTGGCCCCCTGAACTTGCATGAGCACCTTGTAGCTTTCCAAATGGTCCAGGGGGTCCATAGTCCCATCGTATGGGTCCAGCTGAGGAAGGCGGAACCGGGTAGAGATTGGCTCCTCCATGATGCGGCGGGACAGGGGAGGCTGACTGTCGTAGTCAGTCTCCGGCAGGTGGGTGATTCGATGGCTAAGTTCTTCCAACTTCTGATTGCACTCCTCGATTCGACGCTCAGCTCGGCGGGGCATTCGGCCGTCAAAGGAGCCCTCCCCCGAAGATTCAGAAGAGGAACGGGGGCGGCGATGCCGGCGCGGGCGCTCTGCCTCCTTCCCGTGCCGCCGCTTAGGAAGACGCTGGCGTGGCGAGAAGGACCGGGGCCTTTTGGATGCCTCGCGGTGATGCGGCTTGGCTGGGGATCGGCGGTGATGCTCCGTAGGGACTGGCGATCTTCGGCGGGAGGAGTGCTGGCTAGGCTGCATCACTCCAGGGACAGACGGGTTCGGCTCCGGTTGCCGCAAGGCCGCTGGCTGCTGCCGCTGCTGCATGTCTTTGACCACCGCCGCCAGCGACTGGACCCGGGTGGCCAGGGCTGCAAATCGATCTTCTTGAAGTGGCTGTGGAGCAGACGCAAGGGCGTCATTCTGTGGAGCAGAAGGCCCTGCCCCCTGGAGGTTCGGAGGCTCTGGGAAACAAGATACGAGAGCCGGGGGGGCCTCCGCGGGTGGACCAGCCCCGCAGCGCTGCCCCCCAGCGCGACCGGCCGAAACTCCATTTGTTCGAGTTGTCACCATAGCTTCAAGGTCTTGAAGACAAGAGAGAGAAAAGCCGCTGGTTCGAAGTCTTTCTTATCCCCTTCCTGGCGCGCCAATCTGATGACGCCAAGACACCCTCCTCGAGCGTCGGGGATGATGGACGTCTCTCTCCTCGAGGTCCTGCAAGAAGTCCCCTGGGACCGGCGACACCGGTGGGGACCCTCCGACGATCAAGTTAGCTGCTTGGGCTCAGACAAGAACCGCTCCAGCGAAGAGGAGCTGAGGCGGTTAGGGTTTTTGCTGGGAGGAAGAAAGCTCAGAAAAACCAGAGTTCGGATCCCACTTACAGCGTGAATATGTGTCTTTTATACCTGCCGAATACAGTGACTTGCAGCTTTGAAAGATCTCTGTTGTATCGTCCCCGATGGATATGACTGGGCTCCATTGCCAGAGGCAGCGAGTCGTACTCCCTAGTAAGGCATGGTGGCGCACAGAGGCATGCAACGCGCCAAACATCGTTATGAGGCATGGCCCTCCGTACTGGGGCACAATCACAAGAGGTACTGGGTGATATGCTGCGGTAAGGCATGGTCATGCACAGGGGCATGCAACACGCCAAACATCGTTATGAGGCATGGCCCTCCGTACTGGGGCACAATCACAGGAGTACCGAATGGTACTACGGCCAGGCACAGCCATGTGCTGAAAATCATGTGTGAGCACCGTGCATCCTGATAGTTGCCATTTTCCTCAGTAGTTGAGTAGCGTGTTAGCGATGCACCCCGAGGGTTAAGAAGTGATGGCCCCACCTCCGACCCCGAGGGGGTGCCGGGGGTGGGGAATGACGATGCACCCCGGGGGTTAAGAAATGATGGCCCCACCCCCGACCCGAGGGGGTGCCGGGGGTGGGGGAATGACGATGCGCCCCGGGGGTTAAGAAATGATGGCCCCACCCCCGACCCTGAGGGGGTGCCGGGGGTGGGGGAATGACGATGCGCCCCGGGGGTTAAGAAATGATGGCCCCACCCCCGACCCCGAGGGAGTGCCAGGGGTGGGGAAATGACGATGCACCCCGAGGCCGGTAGGGGCCCCGGGTTAAGAAATGATGGCCCCCACCCCTCGATCCCAAGGGGGTGCCGGGGGTGGGGGAATGACAATGCGCCCCGGGTCGGTAGGGGCCTCGGGGTTAAGAAATGATGGCCCCCCCCCCCGATCCCGAGGGGTACCGAGGGTGGGGGGAATGACAGTGCGCTCCGGAGCCGGTAGGGCCCCGGGGTTAAGAAATGATGGCCCCCATCCTTCGACCCTGAGGGGGTACTGGGGGTGGGGGGAATGACAGTGCGTCCCGGGATCGGTAGGGGCTCCGGGGCTAAGAAATGATGGCCCTCACCTTCCGACCTCGAGAAATGTCAAAAATAAAAAGAATGATAGTAACTACCATTATCTTTTCTGACGATATTGGGATCAATTATATCAGGAGCCTTGAGGCCGCGATACTCTCCGGTGCAAGGCTTTGCAAGCGGTGAACAAGGAGCCAAAAGCTTATGGAGATGGGGTGCGGTGGGCATTTAATTCATCAATTGCCATCCTTTTCAGCTGGTAAGAAAGCTCCAAAGGAGATGCGATATCCGAGGATGATGATGATGATGATGGTAGGAGTGGATTGGACTCTCAGCCTCAGGCGGCATCGTTCCCGGAAACACCTCCACCGGGTGCATGCAAGCTTTCAAGAGTCGGCAGCAGGCGGCGGAGCGGAGGACTGATGGGATGTGAGATGTGGACCACTGTTTTGGAGCGGAAAAAGTCTTAATGCACCGACAGCGCGAAGGATTGATGGGATGTAAAATATAAATTATTATTTTAAAAAAAATTATGCATTGATTTTTATGCACAAAGCCTTCGATTGATCGCATGTATTCGTATAGATATGCAGAGCAGGCCATGACTTATTAAACTATAGCACGCATATTCGTATAAGTGTATGATTAATAATCATGTCCGGTATATAATTTTATGCAAATGCGGTCCACAAAATTATTTCCTTTGAAGCAAAGCAATTCAGCATTTTTCATTATTCATCGACAATATTTTTAAATAAAATGAAATAAAAGATTGATTGTTATATCAACGATATTTTTTAAATAAAATAAAATAAAAGATTGGTTGATCCATTCACGATATTCTCTAAATAAAATAAAATTAAAGATCAAAAATCATATATGGATTACGAATTGCCCCAGCCGGGAATTTAACCCGGGTCTATACCGTGGCAGGGTACTATTCTACCACTAGACCACTGGTGCGAGATCTTTATGTTATGCTTAAAATATTTAACATTTTTAACTAGACGTTGCACTTATGGAATGAGTATTCTGCTGATATAATATTAATAAGATTAGCTAATCAACTTGGTATGGTGAACTGATGTGATTATGACAGGCAAAGACCTTGGTACATAGCTTGAAGAAGCATGTTGCCTTAAATTGTTAAACCTATAATGAACCTATTTTATCAAAACTCTAAAAAAAATATAAATTTAAATCTTATTTTTGAAATAATTTAATACATTTAATTGCTTCAACAAACAAACAAAAAATTCTCCTAAAAAATGTAGGATTACCATACTCCTATAAGTCCAAGAGTTTGGTGAAAGAAGAGAAAAAAAAAAAGAGAGAGAGCAAGAAAGTCAAACTACCATAAAAGCCTTTTTAATTATTTTTTTTAAAGACTCATTTATTTAATTCATAGAAATGATATTTAGAATCGATTCATGAGTTCAAAATATGAAAATATATATATATATATATATTTAATATTATAATATATTAATATTAAAATATCCAATAATATATAATATAGTTATATTATATCATATCATATTTAAATATTATTTTATTACTATAAATGTTTAATTATAATATGATTTGAAATTTTAACCTTTATCAAGGTTGATTGCCACTTTGCTTAATGTTAATTTGTTGCGACATGAAGGAACTTTTCTATGCTAGATATATATATATATTTTGATATTATCTTATGATATATTTGGACTTAACGTTATGTTACTTATGTAATACTGATGCAGATGTTATCATAGCATGATTTTATCATTATCTTCTTTTTTTATCATATATTTAGTTCTATTTATTTATGAAATGAATGCCAAACTGAATATATATATATATATATATATATATATATTAAAATGAGCATATATCAAAAAGAGTAAAATTTTAAAGTTTTTAACTCACTAGATGACAATTTAGGTTGGTTCCGATTCTATCTGAAGTAAATGAGCAAGCGAAAAAGGATGATTTTATTTTTCGTTTTAATAGAATTTGATTCCAATCCTACTTGAGCTTTCAATTAGAGCACCGAACCAAGCAAGCCCTTTATTGAATAAGTTTCAAACTCAAGAGTTAGAAATCCAAGCCGATTATGATTTCTGGATTTAGATGAGGTGGACAGCAATAATGAGAATTACTCTTATACTGACTCCAAATCTTGGATGAACCAAACAAGTAGTGAGAAAGACGATTTTTATTTTGATTTTAATAAAATTTAATTTTGATTCTGATTTCAGTTCTGACATCAAACCAAATAGCTTTTTTACTGAATAATTTTTTAACTCAAAGGGTTGAAAATCCACGCCGATTCTAGTTTCTAAGTTAGTATGTATTACATAGCAAAAATGAGAAACAATCTAATTTCAATTCTAATTTCCATATAAATAAAGAGGCAGAGGGAAACTGAACTTATGGTACGTAGCTGGATCTATGTGAATTCATTCGTTTGTTAGTGGATTTTTTTGCGTCCGGGTATATTGTTGAAGGAGATTCCTCTAATTAAATGGTGCGAACGTCGCTTGTATCCATCCCCTCTTTTGCGAAGCATTAAAGCTACTATTTCTTATTTGTCTATATCACATATCAACGTATGCCTCAAAAAGGGGAATAAGTGGTTGATCATTTAGCTAGCATATAGCTCACTTTTCTTTTCTTTTCTTTTCTTTTTTAAAAAAAAGGAGATCAAATTATGTAGGTGGATCAATTTCCTTATTAGCAGCTGATGTTGGTGGTGGATGCAGATGTCCATGGAGCTTGCTTTTGTTATGTAAGATTGTAAGGATGACTAGCTTGTTGTGCAAATTACAAAGGTAAAAACATACATCGAGCAGCAACTTTGTTCTTCGTGTGGGAACTGGGAAGTGGGAACCCCCCTCCTTATAAATCGCAAAGCTACGTTGAGAGAGAGAACAGTATATAGTATATATACTATGACTTCTTCACAGAGCAAACACCTATGTCAGCCAAGATGTAACAAGTAAGCAAATTACGAGTGCTAATAATAATAGCTAGCGCATGCGCATGCACTAGGAACGTTGATATAATAATCTATAGATGATGGAAAAGGCTTCCAATTTGCACCAGTCCAAGGCCCTCAGAAAGCCTGAGGCAAAGAAAGCACAAGTAGATGGCCAGCAGCCCAACGCCAAGCACCCTATCTAGCTTCATCCCTCTCCTTGGCAGCATCGCAAGGGCCCAGAGCAGGCCAACTACAAGAAACCCCATCGTCTCGAAGAGGGATGGGTCCCGAGGGATCACGAATGGTGATGGGTGTGAGGCCGAGGATGCCAGCGCAAGGGACAGACCCAAGCCAACTACCGTATTGAACAGAGGCCCCGCGTAGCACCCAGAGACGGCGATCTGTACCCCATCGGCACCACCATTCACAGCCATGGTGAGATTGCCTATCAAGTCCCCTAATGAGTTGCCCCAGGCCAGGACGGTGAGCCCCAGAACCAGAGGCCTTATCCCAAACACGCGACCGATCGAAACCAGCAGAGCCACCACTTCTCCAGCGATCATATAGGCCCAGATCACGCTCATCAAAAAACCACCTGCAAGCCAAGGGAACAGGCACTTCCTCGGAGGAGGGCTGCGCTTCTCCGTCGTCTCCGCTACCATGATCCCCAGCACGATCCCCGCCAAGCCTCCAGAGAGATAGACCGTCAGCCACTCGTCCGACCCAATCTCCTCTCTCTCAGAATTCCAGAGGGTAGCTAAGAGCAACGGCGCGAAGACGGCCGCAGCGACTGCGAACGGCTTCGACCACCTCTCCTCCGACACCTCGGGTATCGTCAGTCTCCTCGGGAGATCGAGTGGCAACCGCAGCACAAGATGAATTAACCAACGGAGGCAACATAGGACCCATGACTTGAGCCTGGAGCAGCCAGACTCGCGGTCGTCATCAACCTCATCATCGTGTTCGCCCATTTCTTTGGCATTGTCGATGGGATCTTGGACCACCTCTATACCATCCAGAAGCGGCATCCCCAGCTCTCCACGCTTCTCGCCGCAGCACTGGCCGATCCACACTGCAGCAATATACAGAAGATAGAGAGAAACGAAGCATATGGAGCCCCATACTCGAATCGTCCCCGCGATCAGAAATGCGAGAAGGAAACAGAGGGCCACCACCAAGAAGCAGAGATCCCTTACGAAGCTCGAACGGTCGATGATGACGGCGCGCGAGCCCACGCCGATGCTGATGACCCCCACCACGACGCTGGAGACGAAGAAGGCGCCGCCGAGCACGCTGCTGAGTCCGACCTCACTAATGCCGGAGCCCGCGAAGGAGACGATGCTGGCGAAGACGTCGGCGGCACCATTGCCCAGCGATAGGAGAGTGACCCCTGCTATGGTGGGCGGCAGCCGCAGGAGTCTGGAGAGGCCCTCCAGAGAGGAGCAGAAGTAGTGGGAAGCCGTGTTTCCCAGGAGATAGAACAGCAGCAAAAGCCAGAGGAGGAGGAGGAGATAGCCCAGGAGAGGGTACCCTGGAAGGGTGCAGTAGAAGATGTGGAGATAGTCTATGTAGCCGTGGGGCGAGCATGGGCGGTGGTGGGTCTGGAGATAGGAGCACTTGGCCTTGCGGTCTTTGAGTTCCTCGAGGCCATGGCAGGCATCCCGTGGGGAATAGGGATGGGCTGTGGCGAAGAAAGATTGTAGAAAAAGGAAGGAAAGAATCAGCAGGAGGGGAGCATTGGATTTATGATGGCTAGGGACGAAAGCCATTTAAAGGAAGAAATCGAAGAGGATGATATTATTGAGAAAAGGTTGGGAGTGCCATCATCATCATCATCGAGTGGCAACCGGGGAGGTCTTTGGGTTGAAGGAAAGAGAGAAGAGAACCGCGCCTACGAATTGGTAAAGGCCTTTTGAGGAGAGGGAGTGGGAAATGGAAGGCAGGGGACACGCAGCTTCGACTCGAGGACAAAGGTGGTGGGGGGTGGGTGGAGAGAGGGGGAGAGAGAGAGAAGTGGGAGGAGAGGCCGGAAACCGAAATGAGCCGATTGGAAAAATAAAATAAAATAAAATAAAAATAAAGGAAGCGTGTGAAGTCGTCTTGGGTCAACCATAGAAATGGACATCTGGCACTACCGCACAGTGGAAGTCGCTTCGAAGTGTTTCCATCATGAAGTAAATTATAAAAAATACATAAAATATAAAATTTATGACGTTTGGATCGTATCCACGAATCGAGATGCCGTTTGATTCTGAAATAACTGATAAAAGGACAAAGTATACCAAATCCATCCCTATATAATGAATGCAAGGTATCTAATTTGTTATGAGAGTCGATTGATGGAATAAGTGGGAGAAGATACCTTATCATGATATTACTTGATTACCAGAATAAGACAAAGGAGTAAAATAATTTTTATATTGTACAGCCCAAATTACATCTCTACCGATGGCAAATTCATAAAAAATAAACTATCATGTCAGTATACATACACATATATATATATATATATATATATATATATATATATATATATATATATATATATATATATATATGAAGACCATCTTAAATCATAACCCAAGTATCTGATATATCACATCAATAATATGTGCAATTTAATTCCTTGACATTATATATCATAGTTGTTACCACCTTCATGTGAGTGTGTCTGATGCCAATATCATAAAAATTAAAAAAATAGTAATTCACTTATCATTTGCGTAAAGTCCACATCGTCAGGAGAAGAGAATCAATAAGAGTAAATCTATCGTTGATTCTGTGGTGGGATTCGACATACATGGTATATAGTTTTAACACTATACAAAGTATATTCATAAATCATAAGATACAAAGTCCAATATTACATAGACTAGAATGTCATGCAAGAACTCATAAAAATAAGAAAATCATTCAAGTGAAATAGCACACGCCATAAGATGAGCAGTGCGATAAATAACTAAATGGATGGCTAATAAGCAAGTTTCCATAATCTATAACAATCAACCTATCAAAGAACTTCTAATGATGCTACAATGATGGCTTCATACCATGGTGAAACTCTACTACTATAGATAGCCTTTTTCTTTTGCCCATCAATTTCTGTGTGCTTAGATTGGTTTTGATGGAACAATGGTAAAGTTTCACTACAGTGTGAAGTCATCCTTATAGCACTACTAACCCTATTTAGGATGAATCTGATTAACTTGTGTGTATCATACTCCAAAAGAATCCAATATTAGATTTTTAAAAAAAAAGTTTTGAAGTGCTTATAATTCAAGCTTACCTATTATCAATTAACTTATATTCAAGTTTTTGGAGCTATATGGTTTTGACTAACTAATAAGTTAATTAAACCACAGATGAACTTGGCGTGTTACATATATTGATTAATATAAGCTTTGTATCACCTCACAACTTGATTTTTTGTTTTTAGATCCTATCCATATAAGCTTGAATAGGAGAATGGATAAGATTGAATAGGAGACCTAGCTTGTTATTTCTCCTTCTAGAGCTCAAACTTTCGGTGAGTGGCTTCTAGTAGGATGGTCAAGTAAGTTTCTTCCTATCCTTTCCTCCTACATCATTATATGTGGTATATCCACCTTGTGATAGCTTTTTCTTGATATCACTTTGAGTCTCACAAGGGTACACTTTATAGCATATCAAAAGTGGATGGCTAGTAACAAGGAAGATATCCTAGCTAAGGATCTATGGGTGACAATATCAAGAAAGGAACTCCAAAGGATATATTAATTTAAGCATGCAAAAAACTTGCATATCACATTCCTGTTATCAGATGAATTGGTCTAGTTTCCTTGCAAGATAAGAGGTGTGCTCTAATTTCCTAACATACATGAGTTGGTTTGAACCTATTCTACATATTAAGATTAAGAAAATGATTGTTTATTGAATGTGTCAATGATATGGTTCCAAGCATTAGTGCTAAAAAAGGACCATTGATTGAGCATCTTACCTGATGCCCAACATGTAGAGAATTCAATATGTCATATCCATGGATGTGTACCAAATTGTCCACCTTCCCCTAGTTTAATGCCCCCACATCTGGATATTTACCGGTACAACTTGAGGGCTTCTTAGCACATTCTTTTGTTGTATCTAACTGATGGCTTTAATCTAAATTGTTAGCGTGGTGTTAAAATTAAGGGAGGCATACTAAAAATATTAGAAATAGATCAAAATGATGATGGGTTGGTTTGGACTGAAAAGGTGACATCGTTTGGTCTACACAAGAAGCATGCCATGCCAAGCACCGACCAAAAAATAATGATAACAGTTGTTGTATACCAAGCTAGCAACAGTACAAAAAAAATTAATTTTAGCAATACCAAATTATATCGCTATTGCATCGCTAAATAAATTTAGTGACAGCAATTTAAGCATCGCTGTCAACCTCATCGTAATCTGTAATCCGTCGCAATTGTGTCGCTAAAAAGCGACGCCTAACGACGCAAAAAAATGCATCGCTAATTTACGACTAAATTGAGGTCATCACAATTTAGCGATGCATTAGCGACATCAACTTGCATCGTAATTTTGCGACTAATTACGTCGCAAAATTGCGACAAATATTGCGTCGCAATGCTGCAATGCAATTGCACCGCAAAATTAATAATTAATTTTTTAAAAAATAATTACGATGAAAAAATTTCATTGCAATAACGTTTCTAATTAATTTTTTTATTAAATTTAAAATATTATAAATTAAACCTCTTAATACAATTTCATTGCATTTAAATATTGATCAAAACATTCATCACTAAATTTTTAAAAATATTAATCAAAACATTCATCACTAAATTTCTAAAAATATATAAAAATTTAAAATATTAATAATTTAAAGTTTTTATATACAAAACATAAGAAGTAAAGAAAAAAATGCATCAAGAATCTGCACTATCATGATCATGAAAAGGCTGCAGAGGCTGGAATGAACCCTGCGACATAAGGCAAACCAAATCCTGCATCCGATGCATCTGCTCTCTCATGTCTGCAAGCTCCTGTTGAAGGCCTCTCGTGCGCTGGTCGAACTCCTACCGAACCTCCTTCGTAATAGATCTCCGAATGTCATCTAAATGCTCGACAGGAATATCGCCAAGATAGTGCGAACTAGAGCCCTGATGGAGAAAATATTTAGAAGCTTTAGTGCCCAGATCATAAACCCTATGGTCTCGCGGTTGGGCACCAACAGCTTCAAAGAATGCACGTCAACTCTTTTATGGTGAGAGTTCGACGAATGGCTCCCCATCAGTGAAGTCGACCTGCGATGCCTAGGATTGAAGCTCCTTGACTCATGCTTTTGAATTATAGAATCAACGATAAATGAATCAATATATGAACCTAAAATAAAATTTTAGAAATTAAATATATACAATATAAAGCTAATTTCTTATGGCAACCTTCTGTAATCGTGCATCGACCCAGGAACCGTTCTTCTGGTGTGTGTCACCCTGAATAGACGAAACTCATTAGGATCTCTGCCCTTCTGCTCAGACTACAAAAGCAGAAAAAATGATATAAATGTAAGTATTTATAAATGACTAAATTAGTAATTAAATTATTTATATTTTCTTACCATACGGCGTCTATACTTCTGAATTGAAATGGACCCCACAGTGTGGTAGGAGAGAGCCATGCCACGATCGTCCTTCTCAGATCGGCGGTTCGTAGTGGCTAATATGGACCTTCTTTGCCAGGCCTCAGACTACCACACCTACTGCTAGTCGTGCCAAATACCCTTCGGCACATGCACAGGATACTCATCCGATCTTCTTCAACGATGAAGCATGTCGGAGTATCGGCATGCTGCAAGAGCATTCCATGCTGCCCTAATGGCATCATGGATGGCAGGGTCCCACGTAAACTTTTTTTGCATTGAAATAAACAGTTAGTTTTAGAATATATTAAGATTAAAAAATTTTATATCAGTGATAAATCGTATTTAATAAGTTTATCTGAAACTCTGAAAAATAAAACTCTCTCATGGCCACAGATACATGGTACCAATCGTAGCCACTGAGATGTGTCATATGTTCATCCTCTTTCAAACCATAAGTCAAATCCTCAAAATTATATTTAATAATTTTCTTATAGTGCAAAAACCCTCAAAATTGGTGTGTCATATGTTCATCCTCTTTCAAACCATAAGTCAAATCCAAAAGAAAGAAAACATAAATACAATAGTATTAATATGCATAACCTCTTTCAAACCATAATTAAGTCAAATTCAAAAGAAAGAAAACATATATATATAGTATTAAAATGCATAAGTAGAAACCATAAAACAGCTAATCAAAATGAAAACACATCATGAAAGCATACTGCACTAGCTTATCCTCTCTAATACATGCCCACATTTGAGGATTGCTAGCAAAACATGTGATTGATTGGAAACAAATGCCATATTTCTTCAAGCATAGATGAGTATTAACTCATTATATTGACATAATTAAATTTGTATATCTACATGCATCTTCTACACTGTGAAGACACCTTCCACCTCAATGTTAGTATGGGTGATGTTGTGTGGAGCTATAACAACATGGTAAGTGCATCCTCTTACCAATACAACTACAATTCCTTCTTAATTAGTAGGGGATGATGCTGTCCATAAAGCACATCCCAGCCCCCTCTATATGCAAGCTTATGGTGCTTGTGAAAATGCATGGGTCAAATGCATATATCAATGTGTTGATGCTCGATCACTTTGAGCTGGCGTCCTTGAGCGTCGATCGTTCCTCCATAAAAATATCGGGGCCCTTCCTTTATCTTCAAAGCCTGCAAGAAGTCTCACGGCTGGGTATTCTGGCGGGGACCCTTCGACGCTCAAGTTAGTGCTCTGGGCAACAGCCGTGAGCTTGAGAAAGCTCGAAAGAGAAAGAGCGAGAGGCCCAGAACGAGTGTGTTGAGTTTATGAAGTTACCTGGTCGGAGGTCCCTCTTACCCCTTTTATTTATCTTTGGACTTTATCTTTTGCTTGAGAGGCTTGGATCTTTGTCATCTAGTGGAAATGCCACCTGACACGTGGCATAAAATGTGAGGACTTTTGGTAGATAAAATGTGAGGATTGATATCTGTGAGACCTGAGGTGCTGCCAACTGTCAAAGCTTTTATAAAGATACTTCTTCTTAGTGGCATGTTAGAGCTGCAGACATTATTTTTAGTGATATGTCAGAGCTAAAAGCATTTTCCTACCTCATGCAAGTCATGATTTCATCCGTAGATCGAGTGTGCACAGCTGGCCTTTTCTGGTACATTGATCTTGAATATTTATTTAATGGCCAGAGTCCTTGTTTAGTCTCCATGAGTCCCTTCTTGAATTAAATAAAGGCTAATAGTACCCTCGGACCCATAGGCCACTCAAGGATGCCTCTGGCTCATGCATATGCCACCTGACACGTGGAGAAGCTATATCCCCCCTTCATCCAATTCTATTGCATGGACCTGGCCCCTAGTGAGCCATGGAGACCGTACCCTCTACCTGGCATGTAGAGTCGGAAGGTCCGCGGAAGGTCGCAGTCGTTGGGCGAGGGGCCATGTGGATGATCGGCTGGGAGGAGCTTGCTGGCTGGGAGAAGCAGGCTGCCTAGGGATGATGGTGGCCACCTAGGGCCTCTACTCCATGAGGCCATTGCTGGCTGAGGCCGGAAAGGCATCTGTGGGACCTGGGTCTGGTGAGGCCGCCTAGGATTGCTCAGGACCATCTAGGAGTGCTCTTAGCCGCCATCATGGGAGTGTCGAGGGCCGTCTGGGATTGCTCGGGAGCCATCTAGGCTGCTCTTGGCCGTCGTCATCGGAGTGTCGGGGGCTGTCTAGGATTGCTCGGGAGCCGCCTAGCTGGGAGAAGCTTTCGGGACTGCCTAGGATGAAGACGGGTCCCAAAGTTATTACCGAAGCACCCTTACGTGCATGGGGCCATCTAGGATTGCTCTTGGCCGCCGTCATGGGAGTGTCGGAGGCCATCTGGGATTGCTCGGGAGCCGTCTTGCTGGAAGAAGCTGGAAAAGGTCGTCGAGGACCTCCGTGAGATTGGGAGTTAGAAACTCCTCGTCCTGGTTCTCTACGCCATCCAAAAAGGGAGTCAACATGACAGCCATAAATGCACGTGGCCTTTATAAGATCATAAATGCCCTGGCACATAAATGCGATAGGAGCCATAGTCGTGATGGCATTGGGAGTCTGAAACCGAAGCCGTTGAGGAAGGCCGTTGAGGAATAGGCCGCCTTGAATGACCGTTGAGGAATAGGCCGCCTAGGATGACCGTTGAGAAAAAGGCCGCCTAGGATGGCTATTGAGGAAGGCCGTTGAGGAATAGGCCGCCTAGGATGACCGTTGAGGAAAAGGCCGCCTAAGATAGTCATTGAGGAAGGCCGTTGAGGAAAAGGCCGTTGAAGAATAGGTCGCCTAGGATGGCCGTTGAGGAAAAGGCCGCCTAGGATGGCCATTGAGGAATAGGCCGCCTAGGATGACCGTTGAGGAAAAGGCCGCCTAGGATGGCCATTGAGGAAGGCCGTTGAGGAATAGGCCGCCTAAGTTGAAAGGCCGCCTAGGATTTCCTTCCATGTCTGCACCATTAGATGCTTCAGCTCATTAAATACTCCCCAGGCCATTGCCACTTAGGATTGTTGAAGAAGGGGCCGCCTAAGATTGCCGCTAAAGAAGAAAGGCCGCCTAAGATTTCCTTACTATTGAATGCTCCAGCCTATTAAATGCTCCAGCCTATTAAATGCTCCCCAGGTTAGGATTGCCGTTGAGAAGGCCGTAGAGGAAGAGGCCACCTAGGATGGCCGTTGTCGCCTAAGATTGCCGTTCAAGAAGAAAGGCAGCCTATTATTTTCTTTCGTCTCTGTATCATTAAATGCTGCCCATTGATTTGCCGCTCTTTTTCTTCTTTTTCTCTCTCTTCATTATGACGGACGCTTGTTGCAACAGGAAACAAAGCTACGGACAAAATTAAATACCCATCCTTGAAGAGAAAACCCAATAGGCCAGCGAGGCCGCCTAGAACTAAGCCGCTTAGGAAGAGAAAACCCAATAGGCCAGCGAGGCCGCCTAGGAACTAAGCCGCTTAGGAAGGCTGCCGAAGATGGCCACCTAGAAATTTTTTTTGAAAGTTTCTATTTTTATTGCCCATGGGCCTCTTAACTGGTCCCATCAGATGCCCCCTATACTCCTTGAGCTTGTAGGTCCTGCACTAACCAAGCTGAATGAGTGTAAAAAATTTTTAAGTAACATTGGGGGTAAGTTTATTACCTTGTGCCCGCCACTTAAAGTAGCGTATGCCCAATTTTTTGGGGGGGATGCTCGTCAACTAGTTGGCAAGGCAAAGATAGAGTTGATGGAGCTGCACTAATGCCACTGAGGCTGAGAGATAGAGCCAATGAGGCTGCAATAAAGCCGTTGAGGCTGATAGAGCTGCTGGGGCTGAAACAAAACCGTTGAGGTTGATAGAGCCGATGAGGCAGAGCGATAGAGCCGCTAAGGCTGTAATAATTATGCTGAGGTTGTAATGATGCTGCTAGGGCAGAGGGATAGAGCCACCAAGGCTGATAGCCACTAAGGTTGCTAGAGCCGATGAGGCTGTAATAAAGCCGTTGAGGCTGATAGAGCTGCTGGGGCCGAAACGAAACCGTTGAGGTTGATAGAGCCGATGAGGCAGAGCGATAGAGCCGCTAAGGCTATAATAATTCCACTGAGGTCGTAATGATGCTGCTGGGGCAGAGGAACAGAGTCACTAAGGCTGATAGCCACTAAGGCTACTAGAGCCGATGAGGCTGCAATAAAGCCGTTAAGGCTGATAGAGCTGCTGGGGCTGAAACAAAACCGTTGAGGTTGATCGAGCCGATGAGGCAGAGTGATAGAGCCGCTAAGGCTGTAATAATTTCGCTGAGGTTGTAATGATGCCGCTGAGGCAGAGGGATAGAGCCACTAAGGCTGATAGCCACTAAGGCTGCTAGAGCCGATGAGGCTACAATAAAGCCGTTGAGGCTGATAGAGCTGCTGGGGCCGAAACGAAACCGTTGAGGTTGATAGAGCTGATGAGCAGAGCGATAGAGCCGCTAAGGCTGTAATAATTCCACTGAGGTCATAATGATGCTGCTGGGGCAGAGGAACAGAGTCACTAAGGCTGATAGCCACTAAGGCTGATAGAGCCGATGAGGCTGCAATAAAGCCGTTGAGGTTGATAGAACTGCTTGGGCCGAAACGAAACCGTTGAGGTTGATAGAGCCGATGAGGCTTCAATAAAACCATTGAGGTTGATAGAGCCGATGAGGCAGAGCGATAGAGCCGCTAAGGCTGTAATAATTCCGCTGAGGTCGTAATGATGCCGCTGGGGAAGAGGGATAGAGCCACTAAGGCTGATAGCCACTAAGGCTGCTAGAGCCGATGAGGCTACAATAAAGCCGTTGAGGCTGATAGAGCCGATGAGGCTGAAACAAAACTGTTGAGGTTGATAGAGTTGATAAGGTAGAGCGATAGAGCCGCTAAGGCTGTAATAATTCCACTGAGGTCGTAATGATATCGCTAGGGAAGAGGGATAGAGCCACTAAGGCTGATAGCCACTAAGGCTGCTAGAGCCGATGAAGCTGCAATAAAGTCGTTGAGGCTGATAGAGCCGATGAGGCTGAAACGAAACGGTTGAGGTTGATAGAGCCGATGAGGCTGCAATAAAACGGTTGAGGTTGTAGAGCCGATGAGACAGAGCGATAGAGCCGCTAAGGCTGTAATAATTCTGCCGAGGTCGTAATGATGCCGCTAGGGCAGAGGGATAGAGCCACTAAGGCTGCTAAAGCCGATGAGGCTGCAATAAAGCCGTTGAGGCTGATAGAGCCGATGAGGCTGAAACAAAACCGTTGAGATTGATAGAGCCGATGAGGCTGCAATAAAACCATTGAGGTTGATAAAGCCGATGAGGTAGAGCGATAGAGCCGCTAAGGCTATAATAATTCCACTGAGGTCGTAATGATGCCGCTGGGGTAGAGGGATAGAGCCACTAAGGCTGATAGCCACTAAGGCTGCTAGAGCCGATGAGGCTGCAATAAAGCCGTTGAGGCTGATAGAGCTGATGAGGCTGAAACGAAACCGTTGAGGTTGTAATGATGCCGCTGAGGTAGAGCGATAGAGCCATTAAGGCTGTAATAATGCCGCTGAGGCTGATAGAGCCGATGAGGCTGAGTTGAGACCGTTGAGAGCCTTTTGAATCCCAAAAGGTGACCCGAGAGTCACTGTGATGGGACCATGCTCGGGAGCATTTAATCCCGGAGGATGACCTAAGGGTGCTTGGACCAGGCTCAGGTTCCTTTTGAACCCCGAAGGGTGACCCGAGAGTTGCTGTGATGGGACCATGCTCGAGAGCCTTTAACCCCGAAGGGTGACCTGAGGGTGCTTGGACCAGGCTCATGTTCCTTTTGAACCCTGAAGGGTGACCCGAGAGTCGCTGTGATGGAACCATGCTCGGGAGCCTTTAACCTCGGAGGGTGACCTAAGGGTACTTGGACCAGGCTCAGGTTCCTTTTGAACCCCGGAGGGTGACCCAAGAGTCGTTGTGATGGGACCATGCTCGGGAGCCTTTATTGATGGAGCCAAAATAAAACCGCCTCGGGGGTTTTGCGGTCGGCCTGGGCGTTGACTTGGGGCCACCGAGAACACAGGGCTTAAACCACCGGAGGTTTCTCGCACCGGTCCGGGGTGTCTTTGATCTCGGGACCACTAAAGTCATTTTGAAAATACCTCAGGGGTTGCTCTACCGGTCTGAGAGTTTGACTCGGAGCCGCCGAGACCATAGGACTTGAACCGCCTTGGAGTTTTCTCGCGCCGGTCCGGAGGTATCCTTATGATCGTGGGGCCACCGAAAAACTACCTCGGCGGTCGCTTGGCTGGCCCGAGTGGTTTTTGAGAAATTAAATGAAAAACTTCTTTTTTCTTTTTCTCTTTTTTTAGTGCAATATACTTAGCTTTCATAGCTTTTTGTCTTCGTGTCGTGTTTGATGCAGTCATCGATTAAAGGCTTGAGAGCTTTTTGGCTTGAGAGCTCTTTCTTTGAGGAGATTGGTCGTCCTTAGTGCTGAAGTCTGAGAGCAGCTAGATGAAATCCGTAGGAGGTCCTGGGCTCGGTTTGGCTCTTGGGTGCAGCCGAGAGAAAGAGAGAAGGGGAGAGAGGGGAAAGGTGAAGTCAATAGTCAAAGCTCTTTGTCCTCATCTTCCACCTTGCATTAATTGCACTAACACCTCTCGGCTTATTACCACCAGAAATTAAAATGCCCATAAATGCTTGAGGTGATGGACAACGTCTCAAGTTCATCCCTTTTTGAAATTATTCTGCTACCCATGTTGCAGTCCACCTCTGGCTGATTGTTGAGCCTTTGACTGAGCTCTTCCAGCCGCCGATGTTGTTCATCCAGATGCCTCCTCATCTCATGATTAAGGTCCTCCCCAGATGACTTAGAAGATGAGCAGAAGGCAGAAGACCGCAGTCTCTTGAAAGCTTCGCAGTGGCGATGCTTAGGTGAAGCTTGAAGGCGATAAGCTTCTCTATGATGAGATTTCTCATGGGTGAATCGCTGGCTAACTGGTGCAGCTATCATGGGTGATGTGAGAGGCTTGGGCTGCTGCCGAGTGGCCAATGAGCGTTGCTTCTGCAGCTCATGAACTGCTGCATTCAAGGCTTGAACTTATTGATTGAGGATAGCCAGCTAGTTGATTAGAGCAACTGAGGTTGGTGGTGAGGGAGGAGCAGAGAGAGCTGTCCTTTGCTGCTCAGTGCGATGTGGATGCCCTCCGGCATGATCGGTGAGGACCGTCGACATGCGCATCACCACCATGGCTATCTTAGAGGGGACAAAGACTTATAGCTCAAGGAGACAGAGCTTTCTTTCCTTCAGTGCGTACCCCTACCTGGTGCACCAATCTGTTGATGCCCGATCACTTTGAGCTGGTGTCCTTGAGCATCGATCATTCCTCCATAGAAATATCGGGGCCCTTCCTTTGTCTTCAAAGCCTGCAAGAAGTCCCACGGTCGAATATTCCGGCGGGGATCCTCCGATGCTCAAAGTTAGTGCTCTGGGCAACAGCCATGAGCTTGACAAAGCTCGAAAGAGAAAGAGCGAGAGGCTCAGAACGAGTGTGTTGAGTTTCTCGAGTTACCTGGTCAGAGGTCCCTCTTACCCCTTTATTTATCTTTGGACTTTGTCTTTTGCTTGAGAGGCTTGGATCTTTGTCATCTAGTGGAAATGAGCCACGTGAGGCCTTATGATAACCATGACTTTTGGGGCTTATCTGATCTGAGTGGTTGGGGGTGTCATGATGATTGAGGACTTTTGGTAGATAAAATATCAGGATTGATATCTGTGAGACCTGAGGTGCTGCCACCTGTCGAAGCTTTTATAAAGATACTTCTTCTTAGTGGCATGTCAAAGCTGCAGGTGTTGTCTTTTAGTGATATGTCAGAGCTAAAAGCATTGTCCTACCTCATGCAAGTCATGATTTTATCCGTAGATCAAGTGTGCACAGCTGGCCTTTTCTGGTACATTGATCTTGAATATTTATTTAATGGCCAGAGTCCTTGTTTAGTCTCCATGAGTCCCTTCTTGAATTAAATAAAGGCTAATAGTACCCTCGGACCCATAGGCCACTCAAGGATGCCTCTGGCTCATGCATATGCCACCTGACACGTGGAGAAGCTATATCTCCCCTTCATCCAATTCTATTGCATGGACCTGGCCCCTGGTGAGCCATGGAGACCGTACCCTCTAACTGGCATGTAGAGTCGGAAGGTCCGCAGAAGGTCGCGGTTGTTGGGCGAGGGGCCACCGTGGATGACCGGCTGGGAGGAGCTTGCTGGCTGGGAGAAGCAGGCCGCCTAGGGATGCTGGTGGCCACCTAGGGCCTCTGCTCCACGAGGCCATTGCTGGCTGAGGCCAGGAAGGCATCTGTAGGACCTGGGTCTGGTGAGGCCACCTAGGATTGCTCGGGGCCGTCTAAGATTGCTCTTGGCCGCCGTCATGAGAGTGTCGAAGGCCATTTGGGATTGCTCGGAAGCCGTCTAGGCTGCTCTTGGCCGCCGTCATGGGAGTGTCAGGGGCTGTCTAGGATTGCTCAGGAGCTGCCTAGCTGGAAGAAGCTTTCGGGACCGCCTAGGATGAAGATGGGTCCCGAAGTTATTACCGAAGCACCCTTACGTGCATGCATGGGGCCGTCTAGGATTGCTCTTGGCCACCAACATGGGAGTGTCGGGGGCCGTCTGGGATTGCTCGGGAGCCGTCTTGCTGGGAGAAGCTGGAAAAGGTCGTCGAGGACCTCCGTGAGATGGGGAGTCGGAAAGTCCTCCCGGCTTTTCTACGCCATCTTTCGGGACCAAAAAGGGAGTCAACGTGATAGCCATAAATGCACGTGGCCTTTATAAGACCATAAATGCCCTGGCACATAAATGCGATAAGGAGCCATCTTCGTGGTGGCATAGGATAGCAGCCTAGGAAGGCCGTAGGATGACGGTTGAGGAAAAGGCTGCCTAAGATGGCTATTGAGGAAGGCCATTGAGGAATAGGCCACTAGGATGACGAGAAAAGGCCGCCTAGGATGGCCATTGAGGAATAGGCCGTCTAGGATGGCCATTGAGGAATAGGCCACCTAGGATGACCATTGAGGAAAAGGCTACCTAGGATGGCCATTGAGGAAGGCCGTTGAGGAAAATGCCATTGAGGAATAGGCCGCCTAGGATGACCGTTGAGGAAAAGGCCGCCTAGGATGACTGTTGAGGAAAAGGCTGCCTAGGATGGCCATTGAGGAAGGCCGTTAAGGAAAAGGCCGTTGAGGAATAGGCCGCTTAGGATTTCCTTCCATGTCTACACCATTAGATGCTTCAGCTCATTAAATGCTCCCCAGACCATTGCCGCCTAGGATTGTTGAGGATGGGGCCACTTAGGATTGCCGCTCAAGAAGAAAGGTTGCCTAGGATTTCCTTACTATTGTATGCTCCAGCCTATTAAATGCTCCCCAGGTCGTTGCAGCCTAAGATTGCTGTTGAGAAGGCGATCGAGGAAGAGGCCGCCTAGGATGGCACCTAGGATTGCCGCTCAAGAAGAAAGGCCGCCTAGGATTTCCTTCCGTATCTGTATCATTAAATACTGCCCATTGATTTGCCTATGGGACATTAATGACAAAATGCGGTCCTTGGGAGAACCCACTCACATCATATAGCTCTTTTTTCCTCTTGTTCTCTTTCTTCATTATGATGGACGCTTGTTGCAAGCAAAGCTGCGGATGGAATTAAATACCCACTGCGTCCTTGAAGAGAAAACCCAATAGGCCAGCGAGGCCGCTTAAGAAGGCCGCCGAAGATGGCCGCCTAGAAACATTGTTTGAAAATTTCAGTTTTTATTGCCCATGGGCCTGTTAACTGGTCCCATCACAATGTATGGATATAATCTAATATATTATATGTGTGTGTATTTCCAATACTAATTTGGCTCATGTAACCAAATAAAGAGTTACAGACATATTACATAAATTTCCTTGAAACACATGTTATCATCACTGTGTGTGAAGAGACACCTATTAACAAAATCTAGATATTGATAAGTTTTAAATGCAGGTAGTGCCTCAACATTTATTGCTTTAGTAATTCATGCTCAAAATGTTTCATATTGTTGGAATATGGTAATTTATGTTCAATATCCAAGAGATAAAAAGTGATTTCTTGATTTAGTTGCCAAGGTTGGCAAGATGATTCCTTAATTCTCAATGTCATTGAAAGCTTTCTCAACCAAAAAGTTACTCAACATGATTAGCAAAGGATTCTTCTTTTATTATTGTTGCCATGTATTCTTTTATTAACTTAGGATGTCTAATTAGTAGGACATTTTTTTTTGGTACTGGCGGGCGATCACACTAGTCTAGTGCGAGTCATCCCAAATACATTGTTGGCCCAGATGACAACCCAAGAGGGGGGGGTGAATTGGGTTCTTTAAAAATTAACTTTTTTAAAAAATGTTTGCTTAATAAGAATGAAGGCAATAGCAATGCAAATATAAAGTGCAGTGGATAATACAGAGATAGAAAAAGAGTCAATGGAAGCACGGCAAACACAAAGATTTTATAGTGGTTCGGTGTATCCAACACCTACGTCCACTCCCAAGATTCACTTGGGTCCACACTATAATCACCCTAGATTATAGCAGAGTTGTTTTACAAGCTCACAACTCAAACTTGTTGTTTTTCCGGGATCACAACGAACCCAGCTAGTTTTCAAGGGCTCACCAGCACAAAAAACCCTAACCCAAGCTTTACCAAGCTTGTACCGAGGTAAGACTACCTCAACTAGTTCAATCCCCCAGATTGAACTAGACACAAGGAATAAAAGTATTGTTTTTCTGTTACAAAGCTCCTCAATGAGCAGATAAACAAATATATAAATGAAGTTTAGAAAAGCCTGATTTGTAGTTGGTTGGCTTTGAGCTTTTCTTCTTTTCTTCTTCTCCTTGCTGGATTGAATCAAGCCTCAGCTCCGATTCTTCACAGTTGAAGTAGTTGAGAAGATTTTAGGCTTTTTCTCCCTTTCTTTGAAAGTTGAAAATCTTTTGATTTGCTCTTGAATAGCTCTTGGATTTTCTTCTGAAGCTTCCTTGGATTGTTGAGCTTGAGCACAGAAGGAGCTTCCTTTGATTTCTCACTCTTTCTTTCACTCTATTTTGAATCACGGATTTTTTCAAATGAAGCTCTATTTTTCCGATTTTTCTTTTCTTTTCTCTTGAAATGAATATCTCTCTATTTGTATCTTTTTGATTTGAAAACGGCTTCTCTATTTATAGATTCTGCAAAAATATAGCCGTTAGAAATAAAGAAAAATAGCCGTTAATTAAAAATCTTACCGTTGACGCTGAGTTGGCATTCAAAAAATTTTGCCCAGATTTGCTAGAGTCGACTCATGCTTTCCGCGAGTCGGCTCGAGATCGTGATACCAAAAATAGAAATATTCATAAAGTTATAGGGTCAACTCATCAAAAGTAAAGTGTCGACTCCTGACAGTCGGAGGTCGACTCATGAAAAGTTGGGGGTCGACTCGCGAAGTGCTCAGAAAAACATACCTCTGGTGTCTGAGCGGAGTCGACTCGCACAGTCATGGAGTTGGCTCTACAAAATCGGGGGTCGACTCGAAAAATTGCATGGGTCGACTCGAGACAGACAGTCATTTCTGTACTCTGAGTGGAGTCAACTTTGAAACTCAAGAGTCGGCTCCGGAACGTATCAAAAATCAGAAAGTTTTCTGATTGACTTTAAATTCGTTCCAGATTCATTTTAAATTAATATTTTGACTTGAATATAATAAAATTGATATTAAGAATCAATTCAAGAAATGTTCCAAAAACTCATTGATTAACATATTAAGTATAAAATTTCTTTTTGAAAGCTTAACCATTGAATATGAAGTTACTTTCAATTTGATTAAAGTTATACTTTAACATTCTCATTCATTGTTCTAAATATTCATTGCTCATGTAAATAAACTCATTATATCATTTAATGTACACATGGCTTTTGGTAATCATCAAAATCAATAAGATAGATTGGGGCATGTAATTTTTCAACAATCTCCCCAACATATATCCGAATATAAAATTTGTAACAAAACAGGAGGGCAGGGGTCACCCATCCTCCATATCCTATAACCAACATGCTGAGCTATAGCAGCCGCCGCCCAGTCAGCCATCGTATTGGCTTCACGAAAAACATGTCGGAGCTGGGCAGTATCCACTTCCTGAAGGATGGACTATATATCCCTGAGAATCGGGTTAGTGGGGGCTTCGGGAATACTCTCCTTCCGTAACCACTGAATGATCGTCATAGAATCACCCTCGATCACTAGCCTATGTACACGAAGAATCGGAGAAGCATAAGTAATACCAGCCCATGCAGCATAAAGCTCGGTCATAGGGATAGAGGAATCAAGGGTACCAAATCCACCCGTCGCAAGTATATCTCCCTGAGGCCCACGAATGATAAAGGCTGAACCAGCCAATCTACCGCGGATACTCTCATCAAAGTTGATTTTGACGAACCCTGTAGGGGGCTCCTAGAAAATAAAAATCGTACGCCGGTTTGCTGCCGAAGCAGCAAGGACAGAGGCCAAAGGTGTCATAACCAACTGATTGAATAGCACGGGCACAATCCACAGCCAGAGATCTAATCTTCCTCACAAGCCGATATGAAGAAATAAAGTTGGCATGGGCACCAGGATCAAGCAAAGGATTCTTAACCCTATGTGGATATCTGATTAGTTATGATTCAAGTCTTGAGTTAGAAAATAAAGTTTAGTTTATTTTGAGTCCCGTCCAGTTCATTTTATTCTAAATTGGGTTCTATCCAGCTCAGTTTATTTTAATGTGAGTCCTGTAGTAAGTTCATCATCTTATAAGAGGAGACATCAGTATTGGAGCAGAAGACAAGGCCATCACAGTCACACAGAGCAGCTGCTAAATTTAAGTTGATGCCACACCTACTTCAAGCAGCCCACATGCACCTAATAGAGCAAGCAACCTTCCCAATCTATATGATCATTTTCCTCATCTGGACGCCATAGATTTCATGCCGAATCCAGCTGCCATTGATTGCATCTAGAAGATCACCTTCCTCATCTGGACGCTGTAGATTTCATGCTAAATTTGATTAGGGCACATTTTTTTTTCTTTTCTCTCTTTCCATATCTGTATTTTCTTGGGCCCCAAGTCTCTTGCTATGTAAAAGAGACCCTCTTGTATGAATGATGTATCTTTTATTATTAATCAATCAATCCAAGTTTTAAGTTATTATAATTTTTGTTAATTAGTTCTCTAGTGCTCTTGTTTCCCTTCTTCTGCACGTGCCAACATCCCAAGTCTCCAGGAGAAACCCTGGCCCCCACCTTTGTCTTCCAATAGTGGACGCCCAAGAGCCCTTGGCCGGCCTCCCCTTTTCTCTACTCCTTTCTTGTCTCTTTGCCTTTATTCTAAATTTTCTCTATTATTCTTTAACCCTTGTATGGTGATCTTGCAGATCCCTCAGTAGCCACGAAGCTAGGATTCAAGGTGATCGTCATCCAGGTCAGCGGATACTTGGCCGCAGATCTGTGGGCTCAAGGCTTGGTCATCTAGGGTGCATCCGCCAAGCAGAGTGTTGACCCAATTATTAATTTTGATGATAAACAAAACTATTTGAGTATAACTCAAGAAGTTACTAATGATTTTGATTAAGTGTTTCAGTTTATAACTTGTTTAAATGATCAAAATCTCAAGAAAAATTAAGTTCGGAGCTTAATTCTAGTGTCAAGGTAAGATTGCAGACATTAGAGTCGACACCTAGAATCACAGAGTCGACTCCAAAAAATGGCACGGATTAGAGTCGACACCTGAAACCTGCAGAGTCGATCCCAGCAAAAAATAGAGAGATGGCTTTTTGGGTTTCAAATTAGAGTCGACACATGAGGAGTTAGAGTTGACTACAGAAGAAAAATGTGTCGACCCCAGAAAAGTTAGAGCAGACTCCAAATCGGGTTGTTTTGGGGATTTCAAGTTAGAGTCGACCCCAGGAAAGTTAGAGCCGACTCCAGATTGTCAGAAACAACTTTCAGATGTGTCAGAATGTCTCTAAACCTTACTTTTTATTTTAAAATCTCAACGGCTATTATCTTATTTGTTCCTAACTTTTCTTCCATTTTGATTCTAACGGATTCTTAGTTTTGAAAGGATCTATAAGAGCATGAGGGATGTGACCATTTGAAAGATGAGAAAAAGAAAAATAGAAAAGAAAAAGAAGAGAAAATCCGAGAGAAAATCAGAGGAAAAAATCAAAAGGAAAGATCGTATTGATTTCCTAAGAGAAAAGAGAGAAATCCCTAGTCTTCACACTTTTATTTTGAAGAGATTTCTAAGTTTGAAGAAGCAAACAAGCAAGCCCTAGTTCCTGTTCTTCATCTGTTCTTCCGAGCTTCAAGAGAATACTCAAGGAAGATCCATTCAAAAGCAAGAAAGAAGAGAATAATCAAGCCATAAAGATCTACAAATCAGGCTTACATTTCTATCTCTTTATTTGAATAGTTAACTTGTCTTATTTGCCCATTTAAGGAGCAGTTGTTGTATCAAACATTCTTGTTTTTCTTGTGAACTAAGTCAATCAGGTGATTGAATCAGTTGAGGCAGATTTCCTTGTGCAAGCAGTTGCTTGTGTGTAAGGTATTGTGCTGGTGAACCTTGAAAACCAGCTGGATTCGTTGTGCGCCCGGGAAAATAATAAGTTTGAGTTGTGATCTTATGAAACAACTCTGCTGTAATCAAGGTTGATTATAGTGTGGACCCAAGAGGTACTTGGGAGTGGATGTAGGCGTAGGTACACCAAACCACTATAAAATCTTTGTGTTTGCAGTGCTTGACTCTTTATCTATTCCTCTTCATCTCCTCATTGCATATTCTGTTTTAATTATTGCATATCTATGATTTATTTTAAGTTGGGGGTTTTACTTCAAAAGAGTTTAAATTTTTTAAAAGACCCAATTCACCCCCCCTCTTGGGTTGCTATCTGGGACAACAATTGGTATCAGAGCTAGTGCTCATTTTTCCTTGATCTAATAATCAAGAGTTAAAGATCCAAATGGTAGCTCAAGTTGGGTCAACCTTTTCTGAAGGACAATCTACGAATCATCCTCCTTTATTTAATGGTTCTAATTATTCTTATTGGAAAGCTAGAATAAAAATTTTCATTCAAGCACTTGTGTTGATCCATTTATTGATTTTGATGATTAATAAAGGAATTGAGTATATTTATTTGATTACTAATGGATTTTATAAGTGTTTCAGGACTTAAATTTAATTGATCAATTTAAAGGAATTAAGAAATAAATTTTGAATCAAATACAAATCAGAGATTTCAAAGTTTCAGAGCTTGGAGTCGACACCTAGAAAACCTGGAGCCGACCCCATTGCCAATTCAATTTTAATCTGATTTTTGATATAATCCGGAGTCGACACCTAGAGTTTCGGAGTCGACACCTAGAGTTTCAGAGTCGACACTTACAGTGTCTGGAGCCGACTCCGATACGGGGACAGAACGTTGATTTTTGAGCATCCTGGAGCCGACACCTACAGTTTTTGGGAGCCGACACCTGACGATGGCGAGCCGACACTTACTTTTTTGGAGCCAACTCCTCAACAAACTTGAAAATTTCTATTTTTGGTAAAACGATCTCGAGCCGACACCTGAAAAGTTGGAGCCGACTCCAACCTGACTGGGACGAAAATTTAAAATGCCAGATCAGCTCTAACGGTAATATTTCCTTTTTAACTAATTTCTAACAGATATATTTATTTCCAGGTATACTCCAACGGCTAGTTTCATCCCAAAAACGGATTGAAGAAAATCTATAAAAAGGGAAAAAACAAAAATAGAAGAAGAATAGAGAGAGAAAAAGAGAACGGAAAAGAGAAATATTTCAAATCAAAAATCCGAGAAACCTTAAGCCTGAAATCCAAGAGAAAAACCTTCAAACTCAAATCCTTCCACTCCAAAAAGCTCAAAGAGGAATCCAAGGCGCTTCAAATCAAAAATCGGTGGATTTCCCAAATTGAAGTAAAAAGCTGTTTCTTTTTCCAATCTTTTCAACTGCAAACTGTGAGGGATTAAAGCTGAGGCTTGATTCAATTCCAAAGGAGAAGAGGAAAAGAAGAAAAGAAGAAAAGCTCAAAGCCAACAACTTCAAATCAGGCTTTTCTAAACTTGTTTTCTTATTCTTGAATATTTGCTCATTGAGGAGCTGTGTAAAAAACATGTTTGTGCCTAGTTCAATCAGGGATTGAACTAGTGAGGTTGTTTACCTCGGGCAAGCAGTTAGCTTGTGTTTAGGGTTTGTGCTGGTGAGCCCGAAAACCAGCTGGGTTCGTTGTGATCCCGGGAAAACAACAAGTTTGAGTTGTGAGCTTGTAAAACAACTCGGCTGTAATCAGGAGATTATAGTGTGGACCCAAGTGGTCTTGGGAGTGGACGTAGGTGTTGGTACACCGAACCACTATAAAATCTTTGTGTTTGCCGTGCTTCTATTGTCTCTATCTCTATCTCTATCTCATTGATTTGTTTTAATTTGCATTGCATTTACTTTCATTCATTTTAAGCAATTTTTAAAAGGATAAATTTTTTAGAACCCAATTCACCCCCCCCTCTTGGGTTATCATCTGGGCCAACAACTTGACTACTATGGAGTATTATAGTCAATGTACCTCACACACCCACTACAAGACTTAATGGCATGGAAATTCCTAAACCGAAAATGGAATGGGATGAACATGATAAGAAGTTGGCACAACTAAATGCCAAGGCTATGAATGTTTTGTACTGTTCTTTAGATGCAAATGAATTTAATCGTATATCTGTTTGCATGTCTGCTAAAAAATTTGGGATAAATTAGAGGTTACCCATGAGGGAACCAATCAGGTAAAGGAATCCAAGATTAACATGCTTGTTCATAAATATGAATTGTTTAAAATGGATGCATGTGAATCTATTTCTGATATGTTTACAAGATTTACTGACATTGTTAATGGTTTAAAAAGTCTTGGTAAATCTTATGATAACTCTGATCTTGTGAGAAAGGTTTGCGTTCTTTGCCTAGGACATGGGAAGCTAAAGTCACTGCAATACAAGAGGCAAAAGATCTGAGCACTCTACCCCTAGAAGAACTTTTGGGATCCTTGATGACTCATGAGCTTCAAGTCAAGCAACATGTTAATGAGATGAGTCAAAGAAGAAAAGGACTATGGCTCTCAAAATTTCAGAATGTAAGGAAGAATCTGATGAATCTGAAGATGACAGTGATGATGAGGACATGGCACTCATCACAAGGAAATTCAAGAGATTCATGAAGAAAAAGAAATTTGAAAAGAAAAAGCCCTTTGTTAGAAAAGATGAGGACAAAGGAAAAGAAAAGAAAATAATCTGTTTTGAATGCAAGAAACGGGACATTTCAAATCTGAATGTCCACAACTCAAAAAGGCCCCCGGAGATTCAAAAAGAAGGCAATGATGGCTACCTGGAGTGATTCGGAAAGCTCAAGTTCCGAAGAAGATGAAAAGAAAGAAATAGCCAATCTTTGCTTCATGGCGGACAATGATGAGGTGAGTCCGAGTTTTCTAGATGATTTTACATTTGAAGAATTGCATAGTGCTTTTTATGAACTAATTGATGATTATGCAAATCTGAGCTCAAAAAATAAAGATTGAAGAATCAAATGCAAAATCTATCTTTAGAAAATGAAAAGCATATTGTAGAAAATGAATTTCTAAAGAAAGAAAATAAAAATTGAAAAATGAAGTTGATAGGCTTAAACCCATTGTTGACAAATTTACTTTAAGCTCTATCAAACTAAATATGATTTTGGATAATCAAAAGGCTATTTTTGATAAAGCCGGATTAGGATATAATCCACTTAAAAAGCAAAAATCTTTGAAAAATATTTTTGTACATGCTGAAAAATCATCAAATATTACTTGTTTTAAATGTGGAAAAAAGGACATAAATCTTATATGTGTAAAACTCCACATGATAAAAGAAAGATGATTTGGGTTCCTAAAGGAACAGTATTTATTGCTTCTAACCATGAAGGACCCAAGAAAGCTTGGGTACCTAAAATTAAGAGATGAATATTTTGCAGGAGTGTCTTGCAGCCATCGGATTGAAAAGAAAATGGTATCTTGATAGTGGTTGCTCAAGACACATGACGGGTGACAAAGATCAATTCATCACCCTTGAGACGAAAAGAGGTGGAGTAGTTACTTTTGGTGATAATGGTCAAGGCCATATCATGGGCATTGGTAAGATTCAAATTACTCCATCTACCTATGTTGATAATGTATTATATGTTAATGGATTAAAGCATAACTTGATTAGTATTAGCCAGCTGTGTGATAAAGGTTTCAAAGTTTCTTTTGAAGCTTCTATTTGCACTGTCACTAATCCCATTGATAGTAGCATTATTCTTGTTGGAAAACGTTATGGCAATGTATACTTAATTGATTTGAATAACTTATCCTCAAGTAATCATTGCTTAGTTGCTGATAATGCTAAGATGAATGAGATTGGATGGCTATGGCATCGTAGATTAGGTCATGCTAGCACACACTTAATTTCAAAATTGCTGAAAATGGATTTAGTTAAAGGTATTCCTAGCTTAGATTTTGAAAATAATCAAATCTGTGATGCATGTCAATTTGGTAAAAAACAAGAAGTTCTTTCAAATCTAAGAATGTTGTTTCAACTACTAGGCCCCTAGAGCTACTACACATGGACCTCTTTGGACCTACTAGAACCACTAGTCTAGGAGGAAAGAAGTATGGTCTTGTGATAGTAGATGATTACTCTAGATTCACTTGGGTAATATTTTTGGCTCATAAAGATGAGACTTTCTCAATATTCCTGAAATTTTTCAAGAAAGTCACAAATGAGAAAAACACTACCATAGTGTCTCTAAGAAGTGATCACGGAACTGAATTTGAAAATCACTTATTTAAAAAATTCTGTTTTGAAAAAGGCATACATCATAATTTTTCTGCACCTAGAACACCTCAGCAAAATGGAGTTGTAGAGAGGAAAAATAGGACTCTAGAAGACATGGCCCGTACCATGCTATGTGAAAGCAAACTCCCTAAATACTTTTGGGCGGAAGCTATTAACACAGCATGTTACATCCTAAATAGAGCCCTAATTAGACCTATCCTTAAGAAAACACCCTATGAACTATGGCATGATAGGAAACCCAATTTAGGCTACTTTCATGCATTTGGTTGTAGATGCTTCATCCATAACAATGGTAAAGATAATCTTGGAAAGTTTGATGCTAAATCTGATGAAGGCATTTTCTTAGGATATTCAACCTCTAGTAAAGCTATAGAGTATTCAATAAGAAGAGTCTAGTTGTAGAAGAATCCATTCATGTAGTCTTTGATGAGTCTTTAGCATCAAGTTCGGAAAGATTGATGATGAGGAAGATACAAGTTTACTTGAAAGAGGTATTAAAAAATTAGATGTATCTTCAGATCATGAACAAGAAGCTAAAGATGATGATTTACCTTTGGCTGATGTTATTGATACTGCTCATAATGATATAGATCTGCCTAGAGATTGGAGATATGCTCATGATCATCCAAGGGATTTGATCATAGGTGATCCATCTCAAGGAGTAAGAACTAGATCATCCATGAGAAATATCAATAATCATCTTGCATTTGTATCTCAAATAGAACCTGAAACCATAGAAGAAGCTGAAAAAGATAGCAATTGGATGTTAGCTATGCAAGAAGAGTTAAACCAATTCACTAGAAATAAGGTATGGACCCTAGTAGACAGACCTAGAGACCACCCTATAATAGGATCTAAATGGGTTTTTAGAAATAAATTAGATGAAAATGGCACAGTCATTAGGAATAAAGCTAGATAGTTGCAAAAGGATATAATCAGGAAGAAGGAATAGATTTTGATGAAACTTTTGCTCCTGTAGCTAGATTAGAAGCCATTAGACTATTGCTTGCATTTGCATGTCATATGAATTTAACTTATTTCAAATGGATGTTAAAAGTGCATTTTTAAATGGTTTTATAAATGAGAAAGTTTATGTTGAACAACCTCCTGGTTTTGAAGATCATGAATTTCCAAACCATGTTTTTAAATTACACAAAGCACTTTATGGTTTAAAACAAGCACCTAGAGCTTGGTATGATAGATTAGTAAATTTTTGATTGAAAATGGATTTACAAGAGGAAATGTTGACAAAACCTTGTTTTTAAAAAGAAAAGAAAGAATTTATTGGTTGTACAGATTTACGTTGATGATATTATCTTCGGTGCTACTAACAATCTTCTTTGCCAAGAATTTGCTAAGTTAATGCAGGGAGAATTCGAGATGAGCATGATGGGAGAACTTAACTTCTTCCTTGGACTTCAAATTAGACAAGAGAAAGCTGGAATTTTCATTAACCAAGCAAAGTACACAAGGAAATACTTAAGAAGTTTGGTATGGAATCTGCTAAACCTCTTGGCACGCCAATGAGTCCTTCATGCAAGCTGGACAAAGATGAAGATGGTAAGAAAGTAGATCAAAAATATTACCGAGGTATGATCGGATCTCTACTTTACTTAACTGCAAGTAGACCTGATATCATGTTTGCTGTTTGTTTATGTGCAAGATATCAATCTGAACCTAAAGAATCACATTTATTGCTGTTAAAAGAATCTTTAGATATCTAAATGGAACTAAAAATGTAGGATATGGTATTCTAGAGACTCAACACTTAATTTGATTGCTTATTCTGATTCTGATTATGCTGGATGTAAATTAGATAGAAAAAGTACAAGTGGTGCATGCCAATTTTTAGGAGGTAACTTAATCTCTTGGTTTAGCAAGAAGCAAAATTCGGTTGCATTATCCACTGCTGAGGCAGAGTATGTTGCGGCTGGAAGTGCTGTGCTCAAATCCTTTGGATTAAGCGACAACTTGAAGATTATGGTATCACACTTGATAAAATTCCTATTAGATGTGATAATACTAGTGCAATCAATCTAACTAAGAATCCAATTCAACATTCAAGAACTAAACATATAGAAATTAGACATCACTTTATTAGAGAACATGTAGCTAATAATGATATTTGTCTTGATTATGTGAACACTAATGATCAATTGGCTGATATTTTTACCAAACCTTTGAGTGAGGAGAGATTTTGTTATCTTAGAGGAGAATTAGGAGTTTGTGATCCTTTAGATTGATTTTCTGAAACTCTCAAGGACAACTATCTAAATTTCGGTAAATTTCTTGAAAATCTTTTACACTTTATAAGGAAATTTATCTAGAAGTTTGATTCATTGATTCCCCAATTATTAAGGAGAATTTATCTAGATTTTGATGATCAATTTGATTAGTTTCAGATCCTTGAAATTTACTTTTTTCACTGAAACTATTGTGGAGTCGACACCTTCAGTTTGGAGTCGACACCTTATCTTTAGAGCTTTCTGTCTGCATTAGAGCCGACTCCGGCTTCTGCAGAGCCGACTCTAATTCGAGCGCTGACTGATTTTTGTTCGGAGCCGACACCTCACTTTGCGGGAGTCGACTCTAAGTGAAAAATCATCACTTTATTAGGGGAGTCGACACTTTTAACGACTCAATCTTTTTCAAATCCTTTTCAAATCCTTCTCCAAAGCATTCCAAACTTTTTCAAACTCTTCAAAACCCTTGATTCCAACCTCCATTGACCTCAATGGCTCCCAAGAGACGAGGATCTGTGTTTGGTGCGGCCGTTCCCACGGGAGATGCTCCATTCGAAGAACTGCAAAGCAATCGTCTTCTAGCTCTTCGTCTTCCTCTTCTTCCACTCCGGAGGCTTCTCCATCATCCACCCACATTGACTTGTTGGCCGAAGGTTATCACTACGGGAAGGAAAGTAGATTTTGATCTATTTGAGTTGGAAGGTTTTTCTATCGGGAGACAAATAAGAGAAATGGGTTGGGAGAAGATTTGCTCACTGGATGTTCCGACCTACCCTACCCTTGTGAAGGAGTTCTACAGTGATTATGTAGAGGGGAAGGAGGTCTTGTAAGTTTTGTGCGTGGAACCAGAGTGGTGATCACTACAGAGTCACTGGGAAATCTTCTGGAGATGCCCACTGTTGGTTTGACTGCCAGTCAGCATGATGATAGAAGGTGGAGCCCTGTCAAGGATGCTTGGGAGGAAGTTTCTGAGTTTGAAGAGGTAATGGCAAATCAACTTAACTTGGAACTCAGATTACTTCATAATATTTGTGGCAGAATCTTGTTTCCTAAGATTGGAAGGTTTGAGTATGTCTCGGAGCGAGACATTCTTCTGATGGATTGTATCATTACTGGTCAACCAGTAAATTTGGCTGGATGATGATTGTTATATGGCAGAGGCAGCTACAAGAAAAGATCTACACTGCCATATGGTATGGTTCTCACACTGGTGTTCAGAAGCCAATGTGTAAAGATAATGGAGAATGAACCGCAAAGAAATCTCAGATATACTGACTACTACAGCATCTCCACTATTCATAGAATGGGCTTCAAGAAAGTTAATGGCCAGTGGCAAAGGAGAGGACAAGAAGCCAGAATTGAGGAGGCCAGAGATGAGGATGTCCCTGGACCATCTGTTGCTGGACCGAGCACTTCTTCACCCCCTCAGATGGCATCGGGTTTTTTGCTGAGTCAGCAGGCTTTTCAGAGAGGCAGCTTGATCAGCTCAGGGCCTTATTGACTGAGCATGATTCAGATATGAGAAATGAGATGAGGCAGCTCTCTGCTAAGCTTGACATGATTGCATCTTCATTGGACAGATCTGTGGTTACCCTATCCTCTGAGCTTCACAAGATTTTTGAAAGGCTGGAAGGGATCGCAGATGGATCTAGAGCTTACCTTGATGCCACTGGACAACTAAAAAGGGATATAGATTTTGTTGTTACTCAGATTGAGGATGTCTTGAAGGCTTCAAGCGATCACAGAAAGATGAGATTATGGAATTAATAGGTCATCTGAAGAGAATTGTCTACAAACATACTTGATTGACCTTCTACTTCCTATATTGATGTCTATCCAAGCCAACTCAAGTCAAATCCCAATTAGCCTTTAAGATCCTATCAAATCAAAATTTAGCTTTTATGTTATTTTGATAGCTTGTACTTAGGACATTTACTGTTTTGATTTGGTACATGATGTAATGCAATGTTTTGATGTAATGAAACACTGTTTGAATGAATGATACAATGTTTGATACAATGATGATTGCAATGAATGATATATTTTTAATTTTTCTGAATTTGAATATCACTTTAAAATTCTTTATACAATGTTTTTACCTTTTTGTTGATAACAAAAAAGGGGGAGAAAAGAAGAATTGTATATGCATAAGGGAGAGAGAGAATGAGAATTTAAATATATTCAATCTAAAAGAAATATGCATAAAGAAAGGGGAGTTATATTATGCAGGGGGAGCATAATTTTTATTTGATACAGTTCATGTTGATCATTATTGATCAATTTTGCTTATTTTGAAACTGTGGCTTATTTCTTAAATTGAACAAATTTAAAGTCTTGATAAGTTTACAATGCTTATGAATTCTAATGCATATACTCAAAGTTTTTGTCATCATCAAAAAGGGAGATTGTTGACCCAATTATTAATTTTGATGATAAACAAAACTATTTGAGTATAACTCATGAAGTTACTAATGATTTTGATTAAGTGTTTCAGTTTATAACTTGTTTAAATGATCAAAATCTCGAGAGAAATCAAGTTCGGAGCTTAATTCTAATGTCAAGGTAAGATTGCAGACATTAGAGTCGACACCTAGAATCACAGAGTCGACTCCGAAAAATGGCACGGATTAGAGTCGACACCTGAACCTGCAGAGTCGACTCCAGCAGAAAAACAGAAGATGGTTTTTGGGTCTCAATTAGAGTCGACACCTGAGGAGTTAGAGTCGACTCCAGAAGAAAAATGTGTCGACCCCAGAAAAGTTAGAGCAGACTCCAAATCGCTGTTTGGGATTTCAAGTTAGAGTCGACCCCAGGAAAGTTAGAGCCGACTCCAGATTGTCAGAAATGACTTTCAGATGTGTCAGAACATCTCTAAACCTTACTTTTTATTTTAAATCTCAACGGCTATTACCTTATTTGTTCCTAACTTTTCTTCCATTTTGATTCTAACGGATAGTTTTCATCTATTCTTAGTTTTGGAAGGATCTATAAGAGCATGAGGGATGTGACTGTTTGAAAGATGAAAAAAGAAAAATAGAGAAGAAAAAGAAGAAAAATCTGAGAGAAAATCAGAGGAAAAAATCAAAAGGAAAGATCGTATTGATTCCCTAAGAGAAAAGAGAGAAATCCCTAGTCTTCACACTTTCATTTTGAAGAGATTTCTAAGTTTGAAGAAGCAAACAAGCAAGCCCTAGTTCCTGTTCTTCATCTGTTCTTCCGAGCTTCAAGAGAATACTCAAGGAAGATCCATTCAAAAGCAAGAAAGAGAGAAGAATCAAGCCACAAAGATCTACAAATCAGGCTTACATTTCTATCTCTTTGTTTGAATAGTTAACTTGTCTTATTTGCTCATTTAAGGAGTAATTATTGTATCAAACATTCTTGTTTTCTTGTGAACTGAGTCAATCAGGTGATTGAATCAGTGAGGTAGATTACCTTGTGCAAGCAGTTGCTTGTGTGTAAGGTTTGTGCTGGTGAACCTTAAAAACCAGCTGGGTTCGTTGTGCGCCCGGAAAAACAACAAGTTTGAGTTGTGATCTTGTGAAACAACTCTGTAATCAAGGTTGATTATAGTGTGGACCCAAGAGATACTTGGGAGTGGACGTAGGTGTAGGTACACCGAACCACTATAAAATCTCTGTGTTTGCAGTGCTTGACTCTTTATCTCTTCCTCTTCATCTCCTTGCATATTCTGTTTTAATTGTTGCATATCTGTGATTTATTTTAAGTTGGGGGTTTTACTTCAAAAGAGTTTAAATTTTTTAAAAGACCAAATTCACCCCCCCCCCCCCCCTCTTGGGTTGCAATCTGGGACAACACAGAGCAACCCCTTCAACAATTTGATCTTTCTCCTCTTGGCAGGTACACCCTTCTAATCTACTAGTAACTTTTTTGTAGGAGACAAGCCCTACTGGGGCTTCTTAGCCTCGGTGGTCCTTCTTCCTTATTTTTTTAGGAACTGTTTCGCATGTGGATTTACTATGAATTTTTCTGAATCCCTCCTAGGCTATTACTTTGGGAGAATAATAAACTACAATTATTATCATTAAAAAATAAAAAAAATACTTGCATGCGAATCGGTCCTGCATCAGTTTAGTATTAGAGCATGGTTAGGGCTTAATTTTAATTCATGTTATTATCAGTATATCATCTGTTAATTAAATTATTTCTGCCTGCATACATATCAAAAAATTATAAAATTTATTTCTCTAGATTCACTATAATTTCAAGCATTTTTTGTTATTTTCTGAGAATTTAATTCAATCTGTGAATTAATTGCATGCCTGATTACTCATAAAAAAATATGAAAATTTTTGAGATTTTGTTAATCGAATTGTTTCTGGCTACATACACATAAAAAAAATTACAAAATTTATTTCTCTAGATTCGATATAATTGAAGGTACTTTTATTAATTTTTAAGAATTTAATTCGATCTGTGAAAAAAAATTTTGAGATTTATTGCTATTTATAGATTTCTGGAATAGGGTTTATGTTTTACATGTCATTCATCTGCATTAAATTACTCTTAAGGGCTTTCATTGATGTCAGATAAGGGAGGGATTAAGACCCCTTGACCCAAAACAACCATTCGTGCATTCCGATCCCAAGCCTCTAATCTAAAACTGAGTAGCAACTTAATTGACATTTGCCCTAGAGGACTAGGGACGCCAATAGTCGGTTTAGTATACTGGAGAAGACTAGTACAAATCAATCTGGCGTATGATCTGAAATTGGTGTCTAGAAGGGAGGTCAAATGTCAAATGACTTAAGCAGAGTGTTGGGGTTATTCTAATTAGGCACCTACAATTTGCGAGACGAGCCTCCCTCCTTCCATCTGTCGCAACTGGCCAATTGAAGAGTTACTGTTAGATTGGCTTGCATTAAGCCAAATCCTTTACTCTGGATGACTAGGTCTAGCATACCGTAGTCCGAGCTAGTCTGAGTCTTGTATGCTTGATTGTGCTTGCATGTGCACTAGATCAGGAGCATCTTTTCGCCCATCACCACCTCCATTACAAGCTGAACCCATGGCTAATCAAAACATTAATGATCACTTAAGGATCATCACTGCATAACTAGCCCAAATGAACCAAGACATCAAGCAATCTGAGGCTAGATTAGGGTCCAAGTTCGATCAAGTCGAAACTAGGTTGGGCATTCTAGAAGAAGCCCGTGAGCCCCACACTGAGTCTGATCATGAGACCCCACCTCATCCTAGGAAAGCCCAACAGCCTGACCTCTACATAAGGCCAAACCCTAGGAGACCACTTCGACCTGATCCAGTCCTAGATGTTCTCCCTAGGAGACCCAATCATGAGGTAGTAGACCAAGAAGAAAGAGCCCTTAGAAGTGTCAGACTTGAAGCACCTACTTTTGATGGCTCTATGGACCCTAAGGACTACCTAGATTGGGAGGAAAAGATGGACCAGTACTTTGACTGGTAGGACATGTCTGAAAAGCATAAGTTTAAGTTTGCCAAGCTCAAGTTAGTATGACAGGCTAGGCTATACTGGGCCACCTTAAAGCGAAGGCAATTATTAGAGGGTAAGACCCCATAGTCACCTGGCATGCCATGAAGGCTAGACTTAGGTCCAATTATGTCCCCACATCGTATGAACAGAGCCTATTGGACCAGTGGCAGGGATTAATTCAGGGTAGTAAAACTGTGAATGAATACATTGCTACATTCCAAGAGTATGCCATGAGGTGTAATATCGTTTAGTCTGAGGAAGTCACCCTATCCAAGTCTAGGTATGGCCTGAGAGCAGATATTCAAAGAGAACTCTACCTAAGAAGGTACATGATTTAGAAGAAGCTTACCAAGTTGCTAGGGATTATAAACATTTTTAGAGAGGGCCACCTTATTGTTGGGGAAATTATTAAGAAATTATTTACCCAATTATTGATTTTGATGATTAACAAAAGCCATGAGTATATTCATTATGTTTCTAATAAATTTGATAAGTGTTTCAGGTATTAAGATTGGTTGTTTATTCAAATGACACTTAGGAATCAGTTTTGAACCGAGTTTAAATAGAATTTACTTAAGTTCAGAACTTGGAGCCAACACCTAGAACCATTAGAGCCGACTCCAGAGTATATCAGAGCAGTTATATATTTCGGCACGGTTCGGAGTCGACACCTAGAGTTTTAGAGCCGACACCTGAGGTTTCGGAGCTGACACATGAATAGGTGGAGCCGACTCCAACCTGAGATACAGAGAAACTATGTTTTGCTTCAGTAGTCAAAGTCGACACACGGATTTTGGGAGCCGACTCCAACTTGAGAACATAGACTTAATTTTTTGAGCATTTCTAGGAGTCGGCACATCAGTTTTCGGGAGCCGACTCCAGTCTGAGGGGAGTCGACACTTTGTAAAGTCGAAGCCGACTCCTCATCGAATCAACTTTTTGCTATTTATGGAATTACGATCTGGAGCCGACACATGAAAAGTTGGAACCAACTCCAACCTGTCAGAAACGATTTTCAAAAGTGTCAGATCAGCTCTAATGGTAACTTTTCTTTATCTAACCCCCAACGGATCTATTTCTTTGAATGAGGAAGCAATCCACCTAACCTGTAACGGCTATTTTCTCACCTAATCTCTATATAAAGAAGGGATTCATCTGTTTAAAAAAAAGAGAGAGCATAAAATCAAGAAAATAGCAGAAAAATCGAGAGAATTTTGAAAACAAAGAGGAATAGAAAAATCTCTGAGTCCACGTTCATTTCAAGAGAGATTCAAGAACAATCCAAAAGCTTCAAATAGTTCAAGTTCAAAGGATTCTCAAAGAAGAAAAAGGAGAAAAGCCAAAAAGCCCTAATTCCTCAAGTTCTCTTCAAAGCTTCGTCTTCAAGAATCAGAGCTACATCTAAATTCAACCAGTCAAAAGAGAGGAGGAAAAGAAGAAAAGATCACATCAATCTTACTTCAATCAGGCTTTTCTGTTGGCCCAGATGGCAACCCAAGAGGGGGGGGTGAATTGGGTTCTTAAAAATTTAAGACTTTTTAACTTTAATTGATTAGTTAGCAAGATGTGCAAGTGAGAGGCTAACTAATAAGCAATGCACAAGCAAATAAAGAGAGATAGAGAAAGAGAAATATAGCACGGCAAACACAAGATAATTTTATAGTGGTTCGGTGCAATCCAACACCTACGTCCACTCCCAAGATTCACTTGGGTCCACACTATAATCTCTCTAGATTACAGCCGAGTTGTTTTCCAAGCTCACAACTCAAACTTGTTGTTTTCCGGGTGCACAACGAACCCAGCTGGTTTTAACTCGGGCTTACCAGCACAAAACCCTACACGTTGTTTTTCACGGGCTCACAACTAACCCAACACAAGCACTCCGGCTTGTAACGAGGTATACCAACCTCCACTGATTCAATCCACTGATTGAATCAGCAAACAAATAGAATAAGTGTTTGAACAAAATGCTCCCCTTGAGCAAATATACAAATGAAGTACAAAATAATAAAAGGTTAGAAAAGCCTGATTGTATTGCAGATGGTAGAGGCTTGGGCTTTCTTCCTTCTTCTCTTTAACTCCTCTTGAAGTTGAATCACGCCTCAGCAAGATTCTTGACCGTTGAAGTCTTTGGAGTTGAGATGAAGCTTTTTCCTCTTTTGAAAATCCTCCGATTTGACCTTTGAAATGCTTGTGGATTTTCTTTTGACTCTTGTGGATTGATGAGAAGGAGCAGACGAAACTTCACTTGGATTTCACTCCTTTTGAATCACTCTCCTTTGAGCTAATGATTTTTCAATATGCTCTGTTTTTCCCTCTTTTCAAAGATATTCTTTTCTCTCTTTGATTTTCTCTTTTTGATTTGAAAAGAGCTCCTCTATTTATAGAATCTGCAAAAATATATCCGTTAGAGACAAGGAAAAATAGCCGTTATTCAAAAATCTTACCGTTGGGGCTGATGTGTCATCGTTAAAAATCGCGCCCAGATTTCGCGGAGTCGACTCGAGCTTTGTGGGAGTCGGCTCGAAGTCGATTACTAAAAATAGAAACATTTTAAGCATTGAAGGGTCGACTCGCGAAAACTAAAGTGTCGGCTCCTGAAAGTCGGGAGTCGACTCGAGGAAAATGGGGAGTCGACTCGAGAAGTGCTCAAAAAACATGGGTTCTGTTGTTTGAGCGGAGTCGGCTCGCACAGACAGGAGTCGGCTCGCAAGAGTCAGGGGTCGACTCTTGAAAACCAAGGGTCGACTCGAGAAAATCAGCATTTTGGGGAGTCGACTCGGAAACCCTTGAGTCGGCTCGGGAGCGATACAAAAATCAGAAAAATGTTCTGATTGACTTTAAAACTTGTCCCAATTAAATTTAAAATATAAATTTGACTTGAATACATTAAATATGACATTTATCATGGATTCAAGACATGTTTCAAGAATTCATCGATTGAATTATAATGTATAAAAATTCCTTTTTGAAATCTTTTAAGCATAGAGCTTGAAACTCCTTTTTCTAATAGATTCAAAACTCATTTGATATAACCATTGATAGTTCATTCCTTTCAATTTGAATAAGCTCAAGGTTTTTGATAAATAAACACATTGTATTCTTTAAGGTACTCATGGCTTTTGGAAATCATCAAAATCAATAAAGTTGGGGCAATTATGTTTCAATAATTTCTCAACAATCTCCCCCTTTTTGATGATGACAAAAACATTGAGTATATGCATTATAAAAAAAAAATTGATTCCAAAATCAACTATTGTGTTCATGGAAAGGCTCCCCCTCAATGAGGTAGCTCCCCCTATGAACCTTAATTTTATAAATCATTCAAAATTTTTCAAAATCAGAAACTTAAGCATTTTCTTTATGAAATTCAATTTATCTCTTCCCCTTATGCTCTTCCTCTTTCAAAATTAAACTTTGATTGAATTGAAGGCAAGGCATATACGATTGAATAAAAACTCTCCCCCTTTTTTGTAATCAACAAAAAGGTTAGGAAGTTTAATATCAATAACATTCTTTATCTTTTTCTATTAACTTATCAATTGAGATAATCATTCAAAGATTCAAGGATACTTACAATTGAAATAGACAAAGTAATGCATCAAACTTTCTCATTACTTCAAAATGAAAGTACATGAAAATGTAAACTTGCTCATTGCATTGAAAGTAAACTTGATTACATCAAAAAGAGATTACATAAAACTTAAAAATTTCTTCTAGTAATTCTATTCAAGTGATCAACAATCTGCTTCATCCCTTCACATTGAAGTCTAACATAGTCTTTGAGCTTATTATCAACAAAAGTACAAGCAGATGTAATTTTATCTTGAAGCTCGGCGTTGCATTGGGAGTATGTCTCCGAGTCACCGCAGATATCCTTAAGTTCTCCAAAGATATTCTTTAAGTCTTCACTTAAGGACTGGTAGATGAACTGAGAGTAGACTCAATCGATGCAACCCGATCACTGAGTGAATATAAGGCTTCTTTTAAATTCATAAACTTTTCATTAAATTCTTCTTTCAATCTTTTTCATGCTCACTTATCTCAGACTTGAATAATGATCTAAGCTGATCTAACTGTGTATCAGAAAAGCTACCAGATGAAATGTAGAAGACTGAGCAGGAGCAACAGTAGGAGCAGGGGTAGAATCAGAAGCAGGAGCAGGAACAGACTCTGGAACAGACGAGCACTGAGGAGGCTCAGGTGATGAATGTCTCATAGAAGGTCTGGGGGCCTCATAGCTCTGTCCTCAACATTCTTTCTCTCCCAATTCCATTTTTCTTAACAAACCCCATTCGATGAATAGTGGCCAAAGAGTAAAAATCAGTATGTCTTAGTTCCTTTTTGGCTCACTATCACAAAAACAATCCCTTGGCTTTGAAATAATTTAGTTAAAACCATGCCATAGGGCAAACTTGATTTCTTTTTCCCGCCACAATCTGCAATGTACCATATTATCATCCGAGGTAGATTGATGGGCTTCCCAGAAACAACAGCATCCATAACAAAAATATCTCGCTCAGAAACATAGTCGAATCTGCCGGTCTTGGGAAACAAAATCCTGCTGCAGATGTTGTGGAGTAATCTTAATTCCAAAGGCAATTGACTAGCAAAACTTCTTCAAATCCTTCAAAATTTCTGTTCAATAGCCTAGTGAGGGCTGGAGATCTATCTTCTGGGGCAAAGGTGATGGTCCAGACAAGGGTAATTTCAATAATCTAGATAGAATAGAGGATGTAATGTTCAGACCAATGCCTCTAACCTTGCTCACCAAGCCATCATCTCCTCTGGTCAAATTCTTGTAAAACTCTTTAACTAGAGCAGGGTAGGTGGGACAGTCCAATGAACAAATATCTCAAATCCCATCTCAATTAGTTGTCTACCTATTATGAATCCTTCATTCTCAAACAATTCAAAATCAACCTTTCTTCCTGTGGTGACAATCCTACTGCAAGATGATCTACCTGAAGGGTAGGAGCTGGAGCAGGAGGATCACTAGCAGAAGGGGTGGAGGATGAATCCGTAGACGGCTCGCGGACGGGTCGTCGAACGGTCCTCTTTCTCTTCAAACCGGCGCCACTCGAGCTAGCTCCACGGGTTTTGGGTGCCATTGATCTTGAAGGATTGGTTAATCAGAGGTTATTTGAGGTTTGGAGGGTTTTGGGAAAGTTTTGGAGAGGATTTGGAAAGATTTGGAACGATGAAATGTCCGTGGGTCGACTCGTGCCCTAAATAATCGACTGGGACCACGTCGAGTCGACTCGCGCAAAGTGTGGAGTCGGCTCCCGACTAGTCACAGAGCACGGACACGATCTCGAGTCGACTCGCTCAGAGGAGGGGTCGACTCCTGAGTTTCAGCAGAAACTCGAGTCGACTCCGATACTCTCGAGTCGGCTCCGAGACCATTTCAGAGAAAAAAGATTAAGATTCAGAGAATCCGAATGAGTCCGGAATTTGATCTTTGAGTATGATTAAAAATCATGGATTTGAGAGATCAAATTGATATGAGTTCTAGATAAATTTCCTTAAGATTTTGAGAATTTGAAAGAACTCTAGATATATTTCCTTAGAGGTTTCAAAATTTATTCAAAAGGATTACAAATTCCTAACTCTCCTCTAAGATAACAAAATCTTTCTTCATTTAAAGGTTTTGTAAATATGTCAGCTAATTGTTCTTCAGTGTTTACATAATCTAAACAAATTTCATCATTAGCTACATGTTCCCTTATAAAATGATATCTAATTTCTATGTGTTTTGTTCTTGAGTGTTGAATTGGATTTTTAGTTAAGTTGATTGCGCTAGTGTTATCACATCTTATGGGTGTTTTATCAAGTGTGATACCATAGTCTTCAAGTTGTCGCTTAATCCATAGGATTTGCGCACAGCAACTTCCAGCTGCTACATATTCAGCTTCAGTAGTTGATAATGCAACTGAATTTTGCTTTTTGCTAAACCATGTGATTAAGTTACTTCCTAAGAATTGGCATGCACCACTTGTGCTTTTTCTATCTAATTTACATCCAGCATAATCAGAATCTGAATATGCAATTAGGTTTAATGTGAGTCTCTAGAATACCATAAACCTACATTTTTAGTTCCATTTAGATATCTTAAAATTCTTTTAACAGCTATTAAATGTGATTCTTTAGGTTCAGATTGAAATCTAGCACATAAACATACTGAAAACATAATATCTGGTCTACTTGCTGTTAAATAAAGAAGGGATCCGATATACCTCGATAATACTTTTGATCAACCTTTTTACCTTCTTCATCTTTGTCCAGCTTGCATGAAGGACTCATTGGAGTTCCGAGGGGTTTCATTGTTTCCATACCAAACTTTTTGAGTAGTTCTCTTGTGTATTTGGTTTGGTTGATAAAGATTCCCTCTTTGCTTTGTTTGATCTGGAGTCCAAGGAAGAAGTTGAGTTCTCCCATCATGCTCATCTCGAATTCTCCCTGCATCAACTTTGCAAATTCTTGACAAAGAGAATCGTTAGTAGCACCAAAAATAATGTCATCTACGTATATTTGTACTACAAGTAAATCTTTACTTTTTCTTTTCAAAAACAAAGTTTTATCAACATTTCCTCTTGTAAAATCATTTTCTATTAAGAATTTACTTAACCTATCATACCAAGCTCTAGGTGCTTGTTTCAAACCATATAAAGCTTTGTGCAATTTAAAAACGTGATTTGAAAATTCGTGATCTTCAAAACCTGGTGGTTGTTCTACATAAACTTCTTCATTAATAAATCCATTTAAAAATGCGCTTTTTACATCCATTTGAAATAAGTTAAATTCATATGACATGCAAATGCAAGTAATAGCCTAATGGCTTCTAATCTAGCTACAGGTGCAAAGGTTTCATCAAAATCAATACCTTCCTCTTGATTATATCCTTTAGCAACCAATCTAGCTTTGTTTCTAATTACTATGCCATTTTCATCTAGTTTATTTCTAAAAACCCATTTTGATCCTATTACTGAATGATTTTTAGGTCTTTCAACTAAAGTCCAAACATTATTTCTTGTAAATTGATTTAGTTCTTCTTGCATTGCTAACATCCAATTATTATCTTTTTCAGCTTCTTCTATAGTTTTAGGTTCAATTTGTGATACAAATGCAAGATGATTACTAATATTTCTCATATATGATCTAGTTCTTATTCCTTGAGATGGATCGCCTATAATCAATTCCTTAGGATGACTATGAGCATATCTCCAGTCTCTTGGAAGATCTATCATTATGATCAATATTGACATCATCGTCCTTATGTGAATCATCATCTTTAGCTCTTGTTCATGATCAGAAGATACTTCAATATTAAGTTTTTCAAGATCTTTTTCAATTATGTTTGTATCTTCCTCATCATCAATCTTTTCAGATCCAGTTGCTAAAGATTCATCAAAAACTACATGAATGGATTCTTCAACTACTAAGGTTTTCTTGTTAAAGATTCTATATGCCTTACTAGTTGTTGAATAACCTAGAAAAATTCCTTCATCAGATTTAGCATCAAATTTTCCTAAGTTGTTTTTACCATTATTATGAATGAAACATTTACATCCAAATGCATGAAAGTATTTTATATTTGGTTTTCTTTCATTCCATAATTCATAAGGTGTTTTCTTTAATATTGGTCTTATTAAAGCTCTATTTAAGATGTAACATGCTGTGTTAATTGCTTCCGCCCAAAAATACTTTGGTAAGTTGCTTTCGCATAGCATGGTACGGGCCATGTCTTCTAGAGTCCTATTTTTTCTTTCAACTACACCATTTTGTGTGGAGTCCTAGGGGCTGAAAAATTATGATTAATTCCATTTTCAGTGCAAAAACTTTCAAATAAGTGATTTTCAAATTCTGTTCCATGATCACTTCTTAGAGATACTATAGTAGTGTTTTTCTCATTTGTGACTTTCTTGAAGAATTTCAGGAATATCGAGAAAGTCTCATCTTTGTGAGCTAAAAACATTACCCAAGTATATCTAGAATAATCATCTACAATCACTAGACCATATTTCTTTCCTCCTAGACTTGTGGTTCTAGTTGGTCCGAAAAGATCCATGTGAAGTAGCTCTAAAGCCCTAGAAGTTGAAACAATGTTTTTAGATTTAAAAGAACTTCTAGTTTGTTTTCCAAATTGACATGCATCACATATTTTATTATTTTCAAAATCTAGTTTAGGTAATCCTTTAACTAAATCCATTTTAATTTTGAAATAAGGTGTGTGCTTGCATGACCTAATCTACGATGCCACAACCAACTAATTTCATTTATGTTAGCATTGTCAGCAATTAAGCAATGATCACTCAAAGATAATTTTTCTAAGATCAACTAAGTAAACATTGCCATGTCTATAACCAGTAAATACAATGCTATCATCAATAGAATTAGTTACAGTGCATAAGAAGATTTAAATGAAACATTAAAGTTTTTATCACATAATTGACTTATACTAATTAGATTATGCTTCAAACCATCAACATAAAGTACATTATCAATAAATATAGATGGAGTTATGCGAACTTTACCAAGGCCCATAATTTGACCTTTACCGTTATCGCCAAACGTCACAACTCCACCTTTCTTTTCTTCTAGGGTGATGAATTCATCTTTGTCACCCGTCATATGTCTTGAGCAGCCACTATCAAGGTACCACTTTTTCTTTGATCTTTTGGCTACAAGACATTCCTGCAATATAATCAAACTTTATGTTTAGGTACCCAAGCTTTCTTGGGTCCTTCATGGTTAGTAGCAATAAAAATTGTTCCTTTCGGAACCCATATTTTCTTAGCTTTAACATTTAACTTGTTGTTATTATTTAACGTTTTGCATTCAAATGATTTATGACCTTTTTCATTACATTTAAAAGTTATATTACTTTGGTTGGCTTTTACAAAAATATTCTTTAAGATTTTGTTTCCTTAATGTGTTATATCCTAAACCTGCTTTGTCAAAAACAGCTTTTTGACTATCTAAATCATGTTAAGTTTAGTTGAACTTAAAGTGAATTTCTCAACAATGTCTTTATATTTTTAACATCTTTCTTAAGAGAGTCATTTCTTTAACTTGCTGTTCTTTTCTAAAGCTAAAGTTTTTATTGATCTTTTAAATCTTTAGTTGAGTTTTTAGTTTCAGATTTTAACAAATCTATTTCTTGATTAAGATTATCTCTTTCTTTGCTAAGTTCTTCTTTTTCATTAGTTAAGTTCTTAACTTCTAAAGCTAATTCATTTTTACTTTTAGCTAAACTAATATTTCATTTTTCAAAAACTTATACTTCTTTTTCAAGGATTTAAAATCAATCATAAGTTCATTGAAAGCCTCAAACATTTCATCAAATGTAAATTCATCATTTGGGTTTTCAGAACTTACCTCATTGTCGTTGTCGTCGTCGTTGGCCATGAAGCAGATATTGGCAACTTCCTTTTGTTCTTCTTCTTCGACGAGGAAGATTCATCAGACCATGTTGCCATGTATGCTTTCTTCTTTTTCTTGTAGGCCTTTTTCAGCAAAGGACAATCATACTTAAAGTGCCCTGGCTTTTTACACTCATAACATACTAAGGGCTCTTTTTCTTTTTCTTTCTCCTTGTCCTTTTTCTTATCCTTTTCTCCTTCAATCTTGCTCCAAATTTCTTTTTATGGAAGGGCCTTTTTCTCATAAACTTTCTGAATTTTTTGGCCAAGAGAGCAGTTTCCTCATCATCTTCATCATTACTTTCACTGCTGCTCTCTTCCATTTCTGCAGTCTTGAGGGCAAGTGTTTTCTTCTTTTTGTTCCTCCTCAACATGCTGCTTCATTGTTAACTCGTGGGTCATTAAGGATCCTA
>UESW01002258.1:162588-218979 GCA_900491605.1 Calamus simplicifolius
CCTCCTCAACATGCTGCTTCATTGTCAGCTCGTGGGTCATTAGGGATCCTAGAAGCTCCTCTAAAGGTAATGCATTGAGGTCCTTTGCTTCTTGGATAGCAGTGACTTTCGCTTCCCACGATCTGGTAGTGACCTAGAATTTTGCGCACAAGGTCAGCATTAGAATAAATTCTACCAAGACTCTTTAAACCATTCACATATCAGTGAATCTAGTGAACATGCATGTGATGTTTCAGTTTGTTCCATTGTAAACATCATATTATGAACCAAAATGTTTATTTTCGATTCCTTAACTTGGTTGTTCCTTCATGTGTTATTTCCACCTATCCCAAATTTCTTTAGCGGAATTACATGTTGAGATTCGGTTGAATTCATGAGTCTAAGGAACAATACAAAATGTGATGGCTTTAGCATTTAGTTGTGCCATTCTCCTATCATTATCATTCCAATCCCTTTCGGGCTTAGGAACAATAGTGCCATCTATTACGTGTGTGGGTGTACTAGGTCCTTTATTATTACTCTCCACAATTTATAGTCAGAAGCTTGAATGAATATTCTCATTCTAGCTTTCCAATAAGAATAGTTGGTTCCATTAATAAAGAAGGTCGATTCGTAGAATGACCTTCAGCAAAACATGAACCACTTTGTGTTGCCATAAGATCTTTAGCCCTTGATCGTGAGATAAAATTCTAAATGAGCACTTGCTCTGATACCAATTGTTGTCCCAGATGGCAACCCAAGAGGGGGGGGGGGTAAATTGGGTTCTTAAAAATTTAAGTCTTTTTAACTTTAGTTGATTAGTTAGCAAATGTGCAAGTGAGAGGCTAACTTTAATCAATACACAAGCAAATAATAAAGAGAGATAGAGAGAGAGAAAATATAGCACGGACAAACACAAGATAATTTTATAGTGGTTCGGTGCAACCAACACCTACGTCCACTCCCAAGATTCACTTGGGTCCACACTATAATCTCTTCGATTACAGCCGAGTTGTTTTCCAAGCTCACAACTCAAACTTGTTGTTTTCCCGGGATCACAACGAACCCAGCCGGTTTTACACGGGCTCACCAGCACAAAACCCTACACGTTGTTTTTCACGGGCTCACAACTAACCCAACACAAGCACTCCAGCTTGCAACGAGGTATAATAACCTCCACTGATTCAATCCACTGATTGAATCAGCAAACAATCAAAATAACAGAGTTTAAATATTGAAATGCTCCCCTTGAGCAAATATACAAATAAAGTATAAAAGGATTAGAAAAGCCTGATAAGATTGCAGATGGTTGTGGCTTTGGCTTTCTTCCTTCTCCTCTTTAACTCCTCTTGAAGTATTGAATCAGGCCTCAGCAAGATTCTTGACCGTTTGAAAACTTTGGAGTTGAGATGAAGCTTTTTCTCCTTTTGTTGAATGTTGAAATCCTTCGATTTGATCTTTGAAAAGCTGTTGGATTTTCTTTTGACTCTTGTGGATTGATGATCTGGAGCAGACGAAACTTCCTCTTTGATTTCACTCCTTTTGAATCACTCTATTTTGAACTGGAAGATTTTTCCAATAAAGCTCTGTTTTTCCCTCTTTTTGAATAATATTCTTTTCTCTCTTTTTGATTTTCTATTCTTCTTGATTTGAAAAGAGCTCCTCTATTTATAGATTCTGCAAAATATATCCGTTAGAGACAAAGAAAAATAGCCGTTATTTGAAAATCTTACCGTTGGGGCTGACATGTCGTCGTGAAAAATCGCGCCCAGAATTTTTAGGAGTCGACTCGAGCACTGTGGGAGTCGGCTCGAAGTCGATTACTAAAAGTAGAAACATTTTAAACGTTAGAGGGTCGACTCGCGAAAAACCAAAGTGTCGGCTCCTGATAGTCGGGAGTCGACTCGAAGAAAATGGGGAGTCGACTCGAGAAGTGCTCAAAAAATATGGTTTCTGTTGTTTGAGTGGAGTCGACTCGCACAGACAGGAGTCGGCTCGCACAGAGTCAGGGGTCGACTCTTGAAATCCAAGGGTCGACTCGAGAAAATCAGAAATCTCTTGGCTTACAGGAGTCGACTCTGAAACTCTAGAGTCGGCTCCGGAACGTATCAAAAATCAGAAATTTTTCTGATTGACTTTGAAATTCGTCCCAGAATAATTTAATAAAATTTTGACTTGAATACAATTAATATGACATTAAGCATGAATTCAAGACATGTTTCAAGAAATCATTGAATGAAATATATCGTGTAAAAATTCCTTTTGAAATATTAAATATAGAGCTTGAAACTTCTTTTTCAAATTGATTCATAACTTAGTGAATTTAAACATTGAGAGTCCATTGCTTTCATTTTGAATAAGCTCAAGGTTTTTGATTATAAACTCATTATTTCCTTTAATATACTCATGGCTTTTGGAAATCATCAAAATAAAGTTGGGGTAATAACAATCTCCCAAATTCTCAACAGAATGTATAAAATACATCTCATGCATATAAAAATCAATTTAAGAATGGAATGTGTATCTACCTTGACAGAATCCCCCCGATCTCTCCGGCGAGCAACGGAACTTCAAGCGAGTCGGCGTGGCTTCAAGCGAGCGGATGGAAGAAAGAAAAGGGCACCGAGCCCTTTAAAAGAATCCCCCCAATTGCAGGCTCTCTATCGGGGGTAGACTATTGAAATCGCCACATGGTGTGGCGATTTCAGTAATGAAATCGCCACACCATGTAGCGATTTCAATCCCAGTTGGAATCGCCACACGAAGTGGCGATTCCCACTCTAATTGAAATCGCCACACGGTGTGGCGATTTCATTTGGCTGAAATCACCACACCATGTGGCGATTTCTGCTCGGTCCCTGTCAGCCACCCAGCTAACGGGGCCGAGCCTGGAGGGATGAAGTGGCTGGGGGAAAACGCCATTTGACACCATTTCCATAAAATGTTTGGATCCCATACTTTTGTTTAAAACCGGTGCCTTTTGGCACCGGTTTAAAAAACGAGTCGTTGGCCAAGCATACAGATGATGCGTGCAACGCAAATGATTTTCTGGAAGTTTTACTTTGTAATTAGAAGTTAGAACTACTGAACTACCATGCCTTTTTGGAGGTTAAGAAGCCATTATCATTGAGATAAGGTGAAAAACTAGTGGTCAAAGGAACAAAGAAACTGACTTGCCCTCAGCTGAACTGCAGTTTTAAAATTGTAATTAACATTTAGTTTTCAAAAATATTTTCCATTGCTAAATGCAAAAAAAAAAATTATTTTTTTAGTTTTATTATAAATGATATCTTTTTAAAAAATAAGTAAAAAAAATTCTTCACTTTATTTTTTTAAAATTCTCTAACATTTTCCTATATTCACTTCTTTATTTTGATGAAAAATAAATATTTTTTTTAATTTACTTCTATTTTAAAATTATACTTTTCTAAAAAATATTTTAATTTTCAATCATTAAACATGTTATCACTAATGTTTTTTATTTTTTATAAAAAAATAATAAATGACTACTATAAAAAACATAACATATCTAATGATTAAGCCTTTGATATAAACAGCCCATGTGATGGTTGGGAAAGGTTCGCTTGCCCGCATGGCAAAACAACCACAAAACCTTACAACGCTGCCATTGGAGTTTATTCAATTTTTCTATCTTAAAAAGTTTATAGTTGTGATGATTTAAATCGTATTAAACTAAACCAAAATAATTCATTGATTAGTGAATAATCCAACCGTTTTATTTTTTAAAAGAATGAAGAAATCTGATGATTTCTTGATTCCTCCACCGAACAAACCATACATTTTTGAAAAAAAAAAATTGGACCTCATCAAAAGATTTTTACACAAGAATATTAACAGGATCAATGTATTACCTTCAGCCATTGAATCTGTTTATGATCTACCTTCTGAGGATCTGGATCTTGGTACAGAAATATTAACAGGATCAATGTAGAATCTGTTTATGATATACTTCCTGAGGATATTAATAGGATCAATGTATTACCTTCACCCATTGAATCTGTTTATGATCTATTGAATCTGTTTATGATCTATTGAATTTGTTTATCTGTTTATGATCTATTGAATCTGTTTATGATCTACCTCCTAAGGATCTGGATCTTGATATCTACCTCCTGAGGATCTGGATCTTGATTGAAACCAATAATAATAATCTCTCTCTAGCTTCCATATGATTTTCTCTATGTGATATGAAAAACCTTTAGAAGGAATCTCTATTTATAGATACTTTTTTAACTCCCTTTCACCGTCTACTCCCATCAAAGTAGGCATTTTAAATTTTTAAAAGAGATATAGTTATCACTTAATTAATTAGTGGATGGATATTGTTGAGAATTATCTCTAAGAGATTGAAATATATTTGCAAATGGTTACCAAATAAAATAAAATAAAATAGGACCATCACTTACGGAATACTATATTCTTCCCCTTGGTCCATATATTTTATTTTAATCCACAGTCTTCAACGCTAAAAAAGAAACCAAATACATGAATCATGGCGATAGGTCCTCTATAATTGAGTATTATCTTCCATGTATTACAATGCATTCAATTCCTTTACCACTATTCCAAATGTGACAATATAACTTAATGAATAAACCCTATGTTTATTAAAAATCCAAAAGAAAATTTTGTCATCTCTCAAAAGTTAAATAATGTGTACACCCGAATGAGAAATAAACAAATAACTTAAATAAGAGTTTCATTGTACAAGTAGTTGTCCATGCAACTAAATTACATCGTGGGACTAACTCCCATTCGTACCACATGATCCTTAAAATTCTTAATTGGCATGCCTTTAGTCAAAGGATCAGCTATCATCAATTCAGTGCTAATGTGTTCTATGACCACTTTATTTTCTTTAACATGTTCTCTTATGGCTAAATACTTAATATCGATGCGTTTACTTCGACTACCATTCTTATAGTTTTTAGCCAAAAATATAGTAGCTGAATTGTCACAGTACAATTTAAGTGGCTTAGCGATAGAATCAACAATTCTAAGCCCTGAGATGAAACTCTTGATCATACATCATGCGATGTAGCCTCAAAATAAGCAACGAACTTTTCTTCCATAGTAGAGGTAGCAGTCAAAGTTGCTTTGCACTCCTCTATGATATGGCTCCACCAGCTAACATAAATATAAATCCTATGTTGATTTCTGAGAATCAATGCAGCCAACAAGGTTCGAATCTGAGTAATCCTCTACCTTCAAATGAACAGTTCGTCTATACATGAGCATGTAGTCCTTGGTCCCTTAAAGATACCTCATGACCTTTTTAGCAGCTCGCCAGTGGTAAACCTAGATTACTCTGATATCTTTCCAACATTCTTACTGCAAATGCAATGTCAGGTCTTGTGCAAACTTGAGCATACATTAGGTTTCTAACAGCTGAAGCATATGGAATGTTGTGCATCTGTTCCTATTGAAGTTCATTTTTAGGGCACTGGTTCAAAGTGAACTTGCCATCCTTTACTATGGGTGCAACACTTGGTGACCAATCTTTCATCCAAAATTTTTTCAAGACTTTATTGATATAAGTTTCTTGAGACAATCCTAAAATGCCTCGAGATCTTTCTTTATGGATCTTAATGCCAACAATATAAGATGCCTTACTTATATCTTTCATATCAAAATTCTTGAAGAGAAATTGTTTCACCTCATGTAGCAATCATTTATTATTAATTGCAAGTAGAATGTCATCCACATATAGGACTAAGAAACAAATTTTGCTTTCACTAACCTTCTGGTATATACATTGATTCATGATGTTTTCTTCAAAATCAAAGAAAGAGATCACATCATGAAATTTTAAATACACTGATGTGAGGCTTGTTTCAATCAATATATGGATTTCTTAAGCTTGCAAACCAAATGCTCACCATCACTAAAGAAAAATCCTTCAGGCTATTTCATATAAACATCTTCCTTTAGATCTCCATTAAGAAATGCAGTTTTCACATCCATTTGATGTAACTCAAAATCAAAATGAGCTACCAATGCCATAATTATCCAAAGAGAATCTTTCTTGGATACAGGAGAAAATGTCTTCGTGTAGTCGATTCCTTTCTCTAAGTGAACCCTTTAGCAACGAGCCTTGTTTTATGTCTCTCAATGTTGCCTTGTAAGTCTTTCTTTATTTTAAAGACCCATTTACATCCAATGGCTTTTACACCATCAAGCAACTCAACGAGATTCTAGACTCGATTAGATACTATAGAATTCATCTCGTCCTTCATGGCATTACCATAAGTTTGATTCCTTACAACTCATGTCTTGTAAAATATTTCAGGATCATTTTTGGCTCCAATGTTATAGTCATATTCCTATAGATACACAATATAATCACTAGGAATGGCTGATTTCTTTATTCTAGTTGACTTCTTAATGTTGTGTCAATGACATTCTAAGGAGTATCTTGCACAACTGATTGTTGTTGAATAATATGATCTTCTAGATTATCATAAGTAGCTTGTGGAATCTCAATGACTAGTTGTCGAGCACTTATTTGAGCTTGAGGGGTGCTATGAATGATAACCAATTTCTAACTTGAAGTTAAAGCTGGAATACCTGAATCTTCTTTCTCAGAAGAAGCCAAATACTGAAATTGATCACTCCCACTATCAAGTTATTCTCAAGAAATTTTGCATTTCTTGATTCCATAATCCTAGTGTTGTAAGATGGATAATAAAATTTATAACCCTCGGACTTCTCAGCATGTCCAATAAAATATCCACTAATAGTCCTTGAGTTCAATTTCTTTTCTTGTGGATTATAAACTTTTATTTTAGATGGGCATCCCAAACACATATATCTCGCAAACTTTGTTTTCAACCTTTAAATAATTTAAATGACATTTGGAAACAACCTTTGTTTGGAACTTGGTTTAATATATGCGTAACTATTTTAAGAGCTTCAGTCCATAAGGATTTAGGTAGCTTGGAGCTGCCAATTATGCTCCTCACCATGTCTAATAGTATTCAGTTTCTTCTTTCAGTTACACCATTTTGGTCTGAAGACCCCGACATGGTGTATTTGCAACAATTCCTATTTCTTCAAGAAATCAAGCAAACAGACCAGGTGCCTATCCATCCTTAGTGTATCTACCATAATATTCTTCACCTCTATCTGACCTCACGATCTTAATTTGCTTGCCCCATTGTTTCCCTACTTTTGCCTTGAACACCTTAAAGGAATCTAATGCTTCGTTCTTATTATGAAGTAAGTAGAGATACATATATCGTGAATAGTCATTAATAAATGAGATGAAGTATCTCTGACTATACGAATCCATATCTGAACTGCAGATATTTGTATGTATGATATCTAATATTTTTGAACTCCTCTTGGCATCTTTCTTAGACTTGTTGGTTTGCTTTTCCTTTATGCAGTCCACACAATGCTAAAATTAGTAAAATCAAGAGTATCAAGTACTCTATCTTTTACTAATCTTTTAATTCTCTCAATGGAGATGTGACCTAATCTTCGATGCCACAAAATAGAGAAATTCTCATTCTAACACATCTTTTCTTACCTGTGTTAGTTTGGGCATGTATTACATTATAAGAGGTATTATTTTTTAAATTGATTTGGAAAAGATTGTCAGATAATATACCATTCCCAATAAGATTAGATTTATAAAATAAATCAACAGAGCTTTTATTAAAATTAAAGGAATATCTTGAGAGTATAAGTCTTGTACTGAAATTAAATTTTTAGAGAAACTTGGAATATAAAAAGTCTTTTCCAAATATAAAATAAAACCAGAATCTAAAACAAGTCTGCACGTTCCAATCGCTTCCACATGTGAACCCATCTTGTTTTTTGAATAGATATTTTGTTCACTTTTCAATTGTTTCCTTTGATTTAGAAAACCCTGCAAGGTATTTCAAACATAGATTGTAGAACCAGAATCAATCCACCATGTGTTATGACAAAGAACCATATTAGATTCATAACATACAAATGAGGTTAGAGTACCTTTTTTATCAAGCTAAGCCTTGAATTTGAGGCAATCCTTCTTTATATGCCCTTTCTTTTTACAAAAGAAGCACTTGGATTCCTTCTTAACTTCTGTATGGATGGGTACTTTACCCTTTACTTTGTGTTTGGCTTTAGCAACTTTGGTTTTTCTTTGTATAGCTAAATGTGCACTTTCTTTCATTTCTAGAATCAGCCTTCCTTCCTTTTGAACACACATGGTCAGAAGTTCATTAATTGATCATTTGTCCTTATGTGTGTTGTAAGATATTTTGAAGAGATTATACTGCTATGGAAGTGAATTCAAAATAAAGTGCACCAAGAAAAATTCTGACATCTCAACCTCTAGGGATTTTAGCTGAGCTGCAATGTTTCTCATCTTCATAATATGCTCACGCACACCTCCAATAGTAGTGAGATTTATTGATGATAATTTTTTCATTAGGGTGTAGCCAGTGCCTTATCTGAAGACTCAAACTGTGCATCAATAGCCTTTAAAAGTTTCTTGATATTTTTGTACTTAGAAATTGAACCACGTATACTAGCAAAATCTTAGTACGTATGAACATCATACCGAGGTGATTAGATCGCTTCCATCGTTCATACGCAACAATCTCAGCCTGAGTGCTAGTAGGTGTAATTGAATGTGGTTCATCCTTCCTGATAGCATAGTCAATGTCCATGCACCCTAACTAAAGAAGAATTCTTTCCTTTCATAATTTATAATTATCATCACTTAAATCAAAAACATCACATTTCATATCAGAAATATTAACAGACAAAATAGCTTCACAAAATAAAAATTATGTTCATCTAACTGAATTTGAGGCATACAACTCAATGTCATGTCTTACCAATGTAAGCATGCAACAATATGAATCAATAACATATAATAACTACCATTGGGTTAAGTTATTATACTTAAATAGATTCATTAACTTAATGAGTGACTAACAAATTATATTTATTTCTTAATTTATATGGGTAATTAAAAAAATAATTTGTTATCCCATCCTAATTAATTATATAAATGCAATAAAAATTTTTATGAGATAAGATTTATTGTATTAAATATAATTAATTAAAAATATTATCTAACCTTATGTGATCTTTGCAACTCAATATAGAATTTTGATTAATTAATGATGTTGTGGCTAGTTCTCAATTAATTAAAATCATATTGACCACATGACATTCAAACTCTATTATATGCATGTAGATTAGCCAATTTATATTAGCATGAAGAAAGGCATTAAGTAGTGATCTTAATCAAGATAGCATTTTCAAATCAAGGTCTAAATCAATCGAATTGGCTAGGCCAGTGGAAGAGGTGGGGATCCCCGTTGCTTTATTTAGACATCAATTTAATTAGCCAGGTCAGTCAATGGAATCAATTAATAAATAATGATATCTTTACCTTTAGGAACCACTTTTTTAGACACCAATTGATCAATCAAACCTTAAAAGGATTTGCATTATTATTTTTCACACTACCCTCAACTCAACTTAACTCATCTAAGCCTTTTTCCAACTACAAGGGGTCGGCTACATGAATCTGCTTCCTCCACTCTGCTCTAGTCAGGACCAAGTCAACATTTAAATTATAAATAGTTATATATTTTTTAATTATTTCTGCCCATGCATAACCAATTGAAGCATAAGTAGCAATATAAATAACTTCTTTAATCAGAGTGATAATTATCAAAATTTTAACATAATTCATCTTGAACTATTACTTCATTTCAACTATTCCAAGAAATAAGCTCAAATAAGCTCTTACCAACTCAATTAGGCTCCCCCTAAATATGTGCATACTATTGAAAGTCCATATGCATATGCAACTCTCTTTCTTTTTGTTATCAACAAAAAAGTTAAGAAAGCATGGGGTTTATCTAGCTCAGATTGAGATTTTAGATTAATCAAAATAAGAATTGACCATTACAGAGTACAATTATTTCACAAAAATATTCAAGAAATTTCATTAACTCATAGAACATTTCATACATTTTCATCCATATTCATTGATTACAACATTTCAAGTCAAGTACAAGTCAAACAAGATACAAACCAAGTAGAGTCAAATATATATCAATATCATGACATAACTTTAAGTAATAACCTAAGTACAAGCTAATATCAAAAACAACAACATAACCTAACTTTCAACAATTTTCTAAGTACAAAATATATATGAAGTCCTAATATCCAAAGATAAGCTAAGAAAGATTGGATTGAAATTGATCGGTTGGGCTTGGCTGGGTCAGTAGGAAAGGAAGGAATCTTTCACTACAAATCAAATCTTAAAAGTCTCTTCAATTCTTTTAAAATCTTTCCCATTCCATCCTTTTGAGTGTTCAAAAATTCATTCAATAATCTTTCAACAGTGGAAGCAGTTGAATCAATTTTTTCTTGAAGCTCCGCATTACATTTGGAATAAATATTTGAGTCTTCACCAATACCTCTGATCTTGTCTAATTTTACTTGTATCTCTGATTTCAGACCATCAGTTGAAGTATTGATTGACTTTTCTATTTTTTCTACCTTTTCCTCCAAAATGTAAACAAGCTGCTTAATACTCAAAAGCTAATCCCATAAATCCTCTTTTATTCTTTCTTCTTGCTCAGCCAATGCAGATTTCACAACTTCTTTAATTTGTAATAGGAGTGAAAACAAAAGAAATAGGAGAAGATCCAATAGGTGTTGTCGGTGCTGCTGGTGCTGAAGAGGAACTTGGTCCAGGTGGAGCATAAGAAGGTTTAGGAGCAGAGGGTTCAGTTGCTGAAGGTCCATAAACCTCCTCTACATTATCATCATCATCATCATCATCCACTGCTCTAACTCCTCTCATTGGCATAGGCACATCAGATTGTCTCCTTCTTTGCCATTGGCCATTTAACTTTCTAAAGCCCATTCGTGAAGAGTGGAGATGCTATAGTAGTTAGTATGCCTTAACTTTTTTTGAGGCTCATTCTCCAAGATGTTTACTCATTGGCTCTAAAAAATTAAAGTCAAAACCATCCCATATGGTAGGGTGGACCTCTTCTTATTTTCGGCCTTCGCCATGTAACCAATCATCATACCAGCTAGATTAATAGGCTGTCCAGTCATTACATAATCCATGATGACCATGTCCCTTTTTGAAATATACTAGAATCTTCTGGTCTTTGGAAATAAAATTCTACTGTAAATATTGTGAAGTAGCCTCAATTCTAAAGATAACTGATTGGCCATTATTTCCTTAAAATCAGTGACCTCTCTCCCTAACATTCTTGTCAAAGCTTCGCTTCTATCATTGTGGTGAGTGGCAGCCACCCCAACAACAAGTATCTCCAAAACATTTCCAAAATTTTTGAAGTAATATGGACTCGGATGCCTCTCACATGGCTTACTAGACCACCATCCCCTCTACCAGCATTGTTGTAAAACTCTCTCATAAGAGCAGGATAGGTAGGGGCGTCTAGTGAGCAAACTCTCTCCCAACCCATATTCCTTAGTAATCTCCCAATCTCAAAGTCTTCACAGTCAAAGAAATGAAAATCTACCTTTCTTCCCATGGTGATAGCCTTCCTAGCCAGAAAATTGACTTGAGGTGAGGGAGTAGGCATAGCACTTGGAGTTGAGAAAGAAGAAGTTGAAGGAGTGCTTGGTGAGGGCAACCTCATCGGACATCACACGGACCATCTCCCAATGGTGATGGCGACTCCAATGGTGGAAGCTCGTCGTTTGGGGACCATTGAGATCAAGGGAGTTGAGAATCAAGGATTTTTTGGAAGCTTGAGAGAAGTGAGAGAAATTTGGAAGATTTTGGAGATGATTTGGCTTGGAGAAGTGTCAACTCTATCCTAGATATATCGACTGAGGACCACTTAGAGTCGACTTCCACAAAGCGAGGTGTCGGCTCTAAATTGGTATAGCAGTCAGCACTCGAAATAGAGTCGGCTCCTGCAGTAGCTAGAGTCGGCTCTAATGAGCAGACAGAGAGTCCAAATAATTAGAGTCGATTCCAACTCCAATAGAGTCAGCTCCATGATAGTTTCAGTAAAAAAATAAGAGTTTCAAGGAATCTGAAACTTGTCAACCCATGATTAAAACTCTAGACAATTTTTCTTAAAATATGGAAAATCAAGGAATCAAATATCTAGATGACTTTCCTTAGAAACATAAGAAAGTTTTCAAGAAAATGGATTAAAATCTAGATAATCATTCTTAGGGGTTTTAAATCTATTCTAATGGATCACAAACTCCTAATTCTCCTCTAAGATAACAAAATCTCTCTTCACTTAAAGGTTTTGTAAATATATCAGCTAATTATTCATCAGTACATGCATAATCAAGACAAACATCATTGTTAGCAACATGTTTTCTAATGAAATGATGTCTAATCTCTATGTATTTGGTTCTTGAATGTTGAATAGGGTTATTAGTCAAATTTATTGCACTAGTGTTGTCACACCTAATTAAAATTTTATCAAGTGTGATACCATAGTCCTCAAGTTGTCACTTAATCCAAAGGATTTGAGCACAGCAACTTCTAGCTACAACATATTCAGCTTCAGCAGTTGATAATGCAACTAAACTTTGCTTTTTGCTAAACTAAGAGATTAAGTTATTGTCTAAGAATTGGCATGCACTACTTATGCTCTTTCTATCTAGTTTACAACAAACAAAATTAGAACCAGAATATGCAATCAAATTAAATGGTGAATCTCTAGAATACCATAATCCTACATTTTTTGTTCCACTTAAGTATCTAAAAATTCTTTTTACACAATTAAGTGAGATTCTCTAGGATCATATTGATATCTAGCACATAAATATACAACAAACATAATATCAGGTCTACTGGCTGTTAAATAAAGTAGAGAGCCAATCATATCTCTATATAGCTTTTGATCAACTTTCTTACTATCTTCATCTTTATCCAGTTTGCATGAATGACTCATTGGTGTGCCAAGAGGTTTGACAACTTCATTCCAAACTTCTTAAGAATTTTCTTTGTATATTTTGTTTGGTTAATAAAAATTTTCTCTCTTTTTTGTTTAATTTGAAGTTCAAAAAAGAAATTCAATTCTTCCATCATGCTCATTTCAAATTCGTCCTGTATTAATTTTGCAAATCTTGACAAAGAAGATTGTTAGTAGTACCAAATACTATATCATCAACATAAATCTGTACCACTAATAAATTCTTTTCTTTTTTTTAAAAAATAGTGTTTTATCAATATTTTCTCTAAAAAAATTATTTTTAATCAAAAATTTACTAAGTCTATCATACCAAGCTCTAGGTGCCTATTTTAAACCATAAAGTGTTTTGTGTAGTTTAAAAATATGATGTGAAAATTTATGATCCTCAAAACTAGGTGGTTGTTCAACATAAGCTTCCTCATTTATAAAACCTTTCAAAAATATACTTTTTACATCCATCTAAAATAAGTTAATATTAATGCAATATGCAAATGCAAGTAATAACCTTATTGCTTCTAATCTAGTAACTGGTGCGAAGGTTTCATCAAAATCGATACCTTTTTTCTGATTATATTCTTTTGCAACTAGTCTAGTCTTATTTTTAACAACAATGCCATCTTTATCTAACTTATTTCTAAATATCCATTTGGATCCTATAACTGGATAATCTTTGGGTCTATCAACTAAGGTCCATACTTATTCCTAATGAATTGATTCAATTCTTCTTGCATGGCTAACATCCAAAACTATCTTTTTTAGCTTTTCAATTGTTTTGGGCTCTATATGAGACACAAATGCAAGATGATTATTGATATTTCTCATGGATGATCTAGTTCTTACACCTTGAGATGGATCACCTATGATTAGGTCCTTTGGATGACCGTAAGCATATCTTCAATCTCTAGGTAGATCTATATCATTACGAGTTGTATCAATATCATCATCCTTAGGTGAGTCATCATCCTTAGCTTCAAGTTTATGATCTGAAGATACATCAATATTCAATTTTTTAAAATCTCTTCCAAGGATATTAGTATCTTCCTCATCATCTTTCTTTTTAGAACTTGATGCTAAAGACTAATCAAACACTACATGAATTGACTCTTCTACAATCAAATACTTCTTATTGAACACTCTATATGCCTTGCTAGATATAGAATAACCTAAAAAAATACCTTCATCTGACTTAGTATCAAACTTTCCTAAATTATCCTTTCCATTGTTATGAATGAAACATCTATAACCAAATGTATAAAAATAGCTAATATTGGGTTTTCTATCATGCCCTAGTTTATAGATTTTTTAAGAATTGGTCTAATCAAGGCTCTATTTAGGATGTAACATACTGTGTTAATAGCTTTCATCCAAAAATATTTTGAGAGTTGGCTTCACATAGCATGGTATGGGCCATATCTTCTAGAGTCCTATTTTTTCTTTCTACCATCCTATTTTGTTGAGGTGTCCTAGGTGCTGAAAAATTATGATGGATATCATTTTTAATACAAAAATCTTCAGATAAATGATATTCAAATTTAGTTCCATGATCACTTCTAAGAAACACTATGGTAGTATTTTTTTCATTTGTGACTTTCTTGAAGAATTTTAAAAATACTAAGAAAGTCTCATCTTTATGAGCTAAAAATAATACCTAAGTGAATTTAGAGTAATCATCTACTATCACAAGACCATATTTCTTTTCTCCTAAACTAGTGGTTCTAGTAGGTCCAAAAAGATCCATGTGTAGTAGCTCGAGTGGCCTAGTAGTTGAAACAATATTTTTGGATTTGAAAGAATTTCTAGTTTATTTTTCAAATTGACATGCATCACAAACTCTATTATTTTTAAAATCTAATTTTGGAAGACCTTTAACCATATCCATTCTAAGCAATTTTGAAATTAAGTGTGTGCTTGCATGACTTAATCTACGATGTCATAGTCACCCAATCTCATTTATCTTAGCATTATCAACAATTAGGCAATGATTACTTGTAGATAAATTATCTAAGTCAATTAAGTATACATTGTCATTTCTATTTCCAACAAAGATAATGCTATTGTCAATGGGATTAGACACTGTGCAGATAGATGCTTCAAATGAAATTTTGAAACCTTTATCGCATAGTTGGCTAATGCTAATTAAATTTTGTTTTAATCCATTAACATATAAAATATTTTTAATAAAAGTGGATGGAGTGATTTAAATTTTACCAATATCCATGATGTGATCTTGACCATTATCTTCAAAGGTTACCACTCCACCTTGTTGGCCCCTGGATTGAATTGATTTTGATGATTACAAAATAATTAAGACTATGCTTATTAGGAAAATTAATATTATTGCAAGGATGTATATGTGTCGTACAGGTAAGCCTTATCAAGCAAAATTTTATTCGTTACATGGAAGCTTATTTTTTCTTGTCTATAATATAGCTAATTGATCCTTTAATTCCTTGTATTATTGCATGACTATGTAAGCTAGCTTATTTCTCTTCCTAGCTAGCTTTCCCCACTTGCTAGCTAATTTATTTTTCTCTCACAGTGAATATGATCGATCCATGCATATGTCTAGTTAGCTTATTAGCTAACTTCTTCTCCTAGTTAACTATTTGCTACAGAATTTTGAAGCTGGCCGAATGGACTCTATATCAAGTTAGCTAGTGAGCTAACTTCTTCCCTCTCTTTAGCTAACTTGTTATCACTTGGAGCTAATGCTTTTTTGTTGCAGAATTTTGCTGGCCGAATGGAGCTTGGGAAGAGCTAGCTAGAGAGCTAGCTTCCCCTTGGGCGGCACCATGAAGCCTTTCATCCAGTTAGCTAACAAGCTAACTATTTCTTTTTTCTGCCGATGGCCGCATGATTTGTGAAAGGAGTTAGCTTAACAGCTAACTACTTTCTCTTTTCTTTGCATGAAACTTTAACTAAGTTAACTAACTAGCTAACTTCCTTTGCTGCAGATTTTTTCATGGCCGTGTGAAGTGTGAAAGCAGTTAGCTAACAAGCTAACTACTTTATCTTTTCTCCCTCCACGTTGCAAGAAAGTTTTCATTGGAGTTTGCTAACAAGTTAGCTACTTTTATTATGAATAGGTTTACTTTTCATGTAGCTAGCTGGAAAGCTAACCACTTTAGTGATTCTTTTCTCCCAGCCGCATGAACATTTTCATTGAGTTAGCTCTTGAGCTAACTACTTTTTTTACATGGCCTCATGCACTTTTTAAATAGCTAACTAAAGAGCTAGATGAATTTCAAAAGCTTTTTGTTCATGAAATGTTGGACTCTTGTTTCTTGTGGCCAGTTATCTGATGAGCTAACTAGTTTGAGCCTTAGCACCTGAAGAGCTAACTCCTTTTGCATTTAAAGCATGAAACCTTTTTGGGAGTTAACTATTCTTTCATGATTACTTTTCTAAACAATGTGGACTTTTGAATAGAGCTAGCTCACAAGCTAGCTACTTTATTTCCTTGGATTGAGGCTGATATTCTTGCCGTGGGTGTCTTGCTAGCTAGCTAGCTAGCTTGGGAAGGTTAGCTAGCTTTGCTTAGCTAGCTTTAGCCTTTGCTCTCCCCTTCTTCTCCATGGGCCGCACAATTTCAAAGAGGACTGCTGAAAATTTATTCCAACCAACCTCCTCTCTCAAGAATTAAATTCTTTTTTCTCTCTCTCTCTTATTACATTTTCGTTTACATGGTTACTGACATTTTTCTTTTGGTGTTTGACAGAAATCTTTCTTTGCCAAAGGATTAAATGCAATCAATGTTTAGGAAAATAAATTCAAACGGTTATATTTCTTCCCATTTTTAATTTTCTCTATTTACCAATGTGTCTAACGGATATTATTTTTGTTTTGGTTTAAATAGATGTGATTAGAGAAACACAGAGATGACACGAGACCATTTCTTGACGATTTCTTGTTGACAAAATCTGTGAAAATATGAAAGAGAAAAAGAGAAAGAAAGAAATCAAAAAGAGAGTGTTCATTGCATATTTTCCGGAGTGTTGAAGAGCAAGTTCCTGTGCTTTGAAGTTGCAAATCTCAATCCTTGCTCAAGTCATCCAGATCCAGTGAAGCATTCAAAGTTTCAGCTACCTCAGAGATCCACATCCATTGCTGAAGACTTGCTTCAAAATTTGTAAAGTATTTTTGAATATTTGCTCAAATTAGGAGCTATTTGTTATCTACTCTGATTTCTTGTAATAGGGTTAGAGATAACCCTAGGATTGTTGATTGGCTCCTTATGCCGTGAAACAAGAGGACTAGCCGAGAAGGCTAGGGGTTTGGCTTCCTTGTGCCGTTAAACAAGAGGACTAGCCGGGAAGGCTAGGGTTTGGCTTCTTATGCCGTTAAACAAGAGGATTAGCCAGAAAGGCTAGGGGTTGTAATCGTTGTGATACAATTAGTGAAATTCCCAAAGGGTTTTTGGGGAGTGGATGTAGGAGCCGAGTTTGGCACCGAACCACTATAAACCCTATTGTGTTTGTGATTGCTTATTGTGTATGATTTTTGTCTTGTGCACTCCACTACACCGCTGCGAATTAATCTTTTAATTAGTGATTAAGCACATATCTGCGCTAGTAATTAATTTTTAAGAAACCCAATTCATCCCCTCTTGGGTTACTACATCTGGGCAACAAGTGGTATCAGAGCAGCGTGCTCTTGATTTCTATAGCTTTGAAAAGCTTGGAGCTAAAGATCAGTAGTAATCCAAATGGGATCTATGTTGACTGAAGGACAATCAACTAATAGACCACCTTTGTTCAATGGAACAAATTACACATATTGGAAAGCACGAATGAAAATCTTCATTCAAGCACTTGATTATGATTTATGGGGAATCATAATTAATGGACCACACACACCCACTGTTAAGATTGATAATATTGATATTGCAAAGCCTGAATCAGAATGGGATGAGCAAGATAAGAAATTAGCTCAATTAAATGCAAAAGCTATGAATGTTCTTTATTGTTCTCTTGATGCAAATGAGTTTAACCGTATATCTACATGCATGTCTGCTAAAGAGATTTGGGATAGACTTGAAGTCACCCATGAGGGTACTAATCAAGTCAAGGAATCCAAAATTAATATGCTTGTTCATAAGTATGAATTATTTAAGATGGATTCAGCTGAAAATATCACTGATATGTTTACTAGATTTACTGACATCATTAATGGTTTGAAAAGTTTGGGAAAATCTTATGCTAACAGTGATCTTGTTAGAAAAAATTTAAGATCTTTACCTAGATCATGGGAAGCAAAAGTGACTGCTATACAAGAAGCAAAGATCTCAATACTTTATCACTTGAAGAATTGGTCGGTTCTTTGATGACTCATGAACTACAACAACGACAACACAATGATGAAGATGATTCAAAGAAGAAAAGGACTATGGCATTGAAAAGTAGTACTCAAGTTGAGGAAAGTGAGGAAGAAACCAGTGATAGTGAAAAAGATGATGAAATGGCACTATCTCCAGAAAATTCAAGAAATTTATGAGGAGAAAGAAATTTGGAAAAAGAAAAATATTTACCAAAGGAGATCATAGCAAAGAAAAGGAAAGAAGTGAACCTCCTATATGCTATGAGTGCAAGAAGCCTGGACATATCAAACCGGAATGTCCACAATTGAAGAAAGGATTTAAGAAAATAAAGAAGAAAGCTCTGTTGGCTACATGGAGCGACAGTGAAGCAACAAGTTCAGAAGATGAAGAAAAAACTGAAGTCGCCAATGTATGTTTCATGGCTGATGATAATGAGGTAAGTCCTAGTTTTCTAGATGACTTTACTTTCGATGAATTGCATGGTGCATTCTATGAACTTGTAGATGATTTTGCAAAATTAAGTTCAAAGAACAAAGATTTGAAAAATGAAATTAAAAACTTATTCTTGAAAAGGAAAGAATTTCAAACAATAATGAATCATTATTAAAGGAAAACCAAGATTTGAAAAATGAAGTGAGTAAATTAAGACCAATTATTGATAAATTTACTTTGAGTTCAGAAAAGCTAGAAATGATTTTAAATAGTCAAAGGGCTGTTTACAATAGAGCTGGTCTTGGATATAATCCTATTGAAAGACAAAAATTTTTGAAAAATATTTATGTGCATGCTGATGATTCAACTAAAATTACATGCTTTAAATGTGGTAAATTAGGACACAAAGCATATACTTGTCACACACACAAAGTTAAACAAATATGGGTTCCAAAAGGAACTATTTTAACTAACCCAAAAGGACCCAAGAAAGCTTGGGTACCTAAGAGCAAAACTTAAAATTGTGTATGCAGGTGTGTCTTGCTACCCGAGCAACTAAAAGATAATGGTACTTGGATAGCGGGTGCTCAAGACACATGACGGGTGATGAATCTCAATTCATCACTTTGGAGGCAAAAGATGGAGGTGTTGTTACTTTTGGTGATAATGGCCAAGGAAAAATTATTGGCATTGGAAAAATAGGTATCACACCTCATGCTTTTATTGATAATGTCTTACTTGTGAAAGGATTAAAACAATTTACTAAGCATTAGTCAATTATGTGACAAAGGATTTAAAGTTACATTTGAATCATCTTTATGCATTGTTAAAAATCTACAAATGAAAATATGAAATTTATTGGTCATAGGCATGGTAATGTATACATTGTTGATTTAAATGATTTGAATGATCGAAATGTTGATTGCCTAGTTGCTACGAATAATAAAACTGATAATAGTTGGTTATGGCATCGTAGGTTAGCTCATGCAAGCATGGATTTGTTATCTAAATTAATCAAAAAGGATTTAGTAAATGGTTTGCCAAAACTTACTTTTGAAAAAGATAAAATCTGTGATGCTTGTCAATTTGGAAAAAAACCCGAGTATCTTTTAAATCAAAAAATATGATTTCAACCACTAGACCTTTGGAACTCTTGCATATGGATTTATTCGGTCCTACAAGAACAACTAGTCTAGGAGGAAAAAGATATGGTTTTGTATTGATGATTTTTCTCGTTTTACATGGGTTTTATTCTTAGCTAGTAAAGATGAAGCATTTTCATCATTTCAAAAATTATTTAAAAGAATTACAAATGAAAAGAATTCTTCTGTTTTATCGATACGAAGTGATCATGGAAAAGAATTTGAAAATCAATATTTTAAAAATTTTTGTAATGAAAATGGAATTGAACATAATTTTTCTGCACCCAGAACACCTCAACAAAATGGAGTAGTAGAAAGAAAGAACAGAACTTTAGAAGAAATGGCTCGTACCATGTTGTGTGAGAGTAATCTCCCAAAATATTTTTGGGCTGAAGCTATCAACACTGCATGTTATGTTTTAAATCGTGCATTAATTAGACCTGTTTTGAAAAAGACTCCGTATGAACTTTGGAAAGGAAGAAAACCTAACATCAGTTATTTTCATGTTTTTGGATGCCGCTGTTTTGTTTTAAATAATGGAAAAACAAACCTTGATAAATTTGATGCTAAATCTGATGAAGAAATTTTTCTCGGTTATTTTTACATAGTAGAGCTTTTAGAGTTTTTAACAAAAAGACCTTAGTAGTTGAAGAATCAATTCATGTTATCTTTGATGAATCTAATGATCTTCCATTAAGGAAGAGAAAAGGTATAAATGATGCAGATGAAATTGAAGATCAACTCAAAGACATCACCTTGAAGGACAAGGAGGATTCAGATACACAAGAGGTAAATGAAGAAAGCAATGCTAATCCACCTGAAGCCTCACAAGGTAATGATGATTTAGAAAGAGGATGGAGGTATGTTCTCAGTCACCCTAAAGATCAAATTATTGGTGAAATATCTCAAGGAATTAGGACGAGATCATCATTTAGAGATACTTATAATAACTTAGCATTTGTTTCTAAAATTGAACCTAAATGCTATGATGAAGCTAAAAATGATGTTGATTGGATAAATGCAATGCATGAGGAACTTAATCAATTTGAAAGAAATAATGTATGGACTCTTATTGAAAGACCTCATGATCATCAAATTATAGGAACTAAATGGGTTTTTAGAAATAAATTGGATGAACATGGTAACATAATTAGAAATAAAGCAAGACTAGTAGCTAAGGGTTATAATCAAGAAGAAGGAATTGATTTTGATGAAACTTATGCCCCTGTTGCTAGATTAGAAGCTATCAGATTACTTCTTGCTGTTGCTTGCTTTATGAATTTTAAATTATATCAAATGGATGTTAAAAGCGCTTTCCTAAATGGATACATTGCTGAACAAGTTTTTGTGGAACAGCCACCCGGCTTTGAAAATCACTTGTTTCCAAACCACGTATTTAAATTAAACAAAGCTTTGTATGGTTTGAAGCAAGCACCCGGGCTTGGTATGAGAGATTAAGCAAATTCTTGATTAGTAATGACTTCATTCGAGGAAATGTAGATACAACTCTATTTATTAAAAGACAAAATGATGATATTTTAATTATTCAAATCTATGTAGATGATATCATATTTGGTGCCACTAATGACTCTTATGTAAGGACTTTGCTAAGCTTATGCAGGGAGAGTTCGAGATGAGTATGATGGGAGAATTAAATTATTTTCTCGGACTTCAGATCAAACAAAGCAAAGACGGGATCTTCATAAGCCAATCCAAGTATATCAAGGAGATGATCAAAAAGTTTGGCATGGAGACATCTAAGAGTATCGGTACCCCTATGAGCTCATCTTGTAGACTTGAATCTTAATTCTGAAAAATCTGTTGATTTAAAACTTTATAGAGGCATGATTGGATCTTTATTATACTTAACTGCTAGTAGACCTGATATCCTGTTTAGTGTTTGCATGTGTGCAGATATCAAGCTAATCCTAAAGAATCACACTTGCTTGCTGTTAAAAGGATATTTAAATATTTAAATGGAACTAAAAATTTAGGACTTTGGTATGACAGACAATCTAGCATTGACTTAATAGGATACACCGATTCAGACTTTGCTGGATGTAAACTAGACAGAAAATCAACTAGTGGAACTTGCCAATTCCTAGGTGTTAACTTAATTTCATGGTTTAGCAAAAAGCAAACTTCAGTAGCATTGTCTACGGCCGAGGCCGAATTGCAGCTGGAAGTTGCTGTGCTCAAATTTTGTGGATTAAGCAGCAGCTAGAGGATTATGGTATTAAACAGAAAGGCATACCAATAAAATGTGATAACACTAGTGCAATTAATTTAACTAAGAATCCCATTCAACATTCTAGAACTAAACATATAGAAATTAGACATCATTTCATTAGGGATCATGTTAATAATGGTGACATTGTACTAGAATTCTTATGTACTGAAAAATAACTTGCAGATATTTTTACTAAACCATTAGAAGAATCAAATTTTATGAAATTAGAAGGAACTTGGAATGATTGATCCATCTATTTAATTAATTATGTTGGTGGTACTTGTCTTTGTGATTAAATATCATGGTTAGCATGTGTTGCTTGACTAATCTTAATCTAATCAATAAAATCCTTTCATGAAATACCTTTAAATGGAAATTATTGCTCTCATCTTTTAGTGCATCAGTTAGCTGACTAGTTAACTGACTTGAAGCCCATCTCCCTTTCATGAAACGGCCACCTACCTCATTCTTGTCCTATTTAAAGTAGTCAACTGACCAGGCAACCAACCAGCCGCCTGATCAGTTAACTGCTTTAGCTCTTCATATAAAAGCTTTCATCCCTTGATTCCACACGTTATTCATCAAGAAAGTTTTCTTCTTCACGCCTTCTCAAAACGTCTACCTCCTTCAACCTTTCTCTTCTTCTTCTTCAAGCCTCAAATCCTTCCACATCTAGAAGAAAGGGAATGGCTCCAAAGAAGAAATCAACTCACTTAAGAGACGAGTCCTCCAATCTTCCTAAGAAGCCTTCTTCCTCTTCTTCAAGATGTATCTTTCCATCCATTTCCACTAGATCAATAGCTAATGGAAGGTTAGTAGATTTTAATTTTCTAGAACAAGAAGAGTTTAAGATAGGTAAACTACTTGCATCTCAAGGTTGGTTAAATCTTTTATCCACTAAAAAGCCTATCTTTCCAAGTTTAGTATATGAGTTTTATGAAAATATAAACTTTGGTGATGGAACCATAACCTTAAGTGTCAAAAATGTTAAAATCCAATTTGATTGTGATATGCTTGGTTCCACCTTAGGTATTCCATCAAATGGCGTTCTAGTAAACTTCCCAAGTGAAAGAAATTATAAAATTACAATGATTTTAGGCTTAGAGGATCATGATGCTAATATAGCTAATCTTGATGCAAACATGTTATCTGTTGAAAATAGATTGCTACATAGCATCATTGCAAAGATTTTTGCTCTCGTGCCGGATCATTTAATGCTGTAACTGATAGAGATATTGGTATAATGTTTGATATATTAGAGAAACTCCCTTAAACTTTCCTGAATTAATGATAATTATGAAAGAAGCTGTAGGTAGATCTAAAGCCGCATTACCATACGGGATGTTTCTCACCTATGTGTTTGAATTTCACCATGTGAAACTCAAAGGAGAAACGAATGTAGTATTACGTCACACTGATATTTAATGCTCATTCCCTCCATCGTATGGATTATGCCAAACGAAATGGTATTTGGACTAAAGTTAGGTCTAGAACTGGTGATAAACCTGCTCTTCAACCAACAAAGTATCTTCAGATCCACCTCCACCTGCTTGTTCTCCTCCAAACTTCTTTAATTTTGATTATCATCAACCCAATCCATTCTTAGCTGGAATGACTGAACCAAATCGTTTTTAAATGAACATCCTGATATTCCCGAATCTTCAAATCGATATAACAACCCAACTTCCACTTTCTACCATGTTAATCAGTGAAGATCAGGTTCAACGGATTATCCATGAACTTTCCATTGCTGTATCTAATTGGAGTACCAGTGATAGTAATTCATCTATTAATGACTTCACTATGTACCCCATATCTCCTCAGTTTTTGAAACTCTTTCCGAATTAATGATGACTCAAAAGCAACTTGTCCATGATGTTAGTTTGCTCAAAGGCCAAGTGTTCCACCAAAACGAATCTTCAGTGGATCGTATCTTGAAAGATGTAGACCTAATGAAATCCAAGTTGGAAGCCTTTGAAATTAAAGCTGAGTGGGTGACTTATCAAATGAGATCTAATGAAAGCCAAACTAAGGATGCATCGAATGCTTTTGATCACCTGAATGCATCTACCGTGAAGCTGAGCGATCTCCTAGAAACCTACATTGGCCTCACTGCTGCCACAGCTCCTGGTGCATCGTTTTCTCATCCACATCTTTGGACGCCTCCTCCACAACCACCAGATGATGTCCCTGGATCATCCAGACTGGACGGATCCTCTATGCAACCGAAAGTTATATCTTCAGATGATGAATGACTTCACTATGTTTGTTCCATGTTTTGTGTAATGGTTGTAATATTTATCTTGTGAGTGATGAATGTTTAAGACAATGGTTTGTAATATTTATCCTATGCTTAACTTGACAATGTATTATGTTTGACTTAATATGAGTAGTGTATGCATCTTTTCTTCATGAATTGTGTTGGATTATTGCATATTCCTCAAATTCATCTTTTTTGACAAAAAGGGGGAGAAGAGTAATGCATAAAATAAAATTATGGAGAAAATTATGCACTATATATATTCAGGAGAGATTATGAATATGTTCAGGGGGAGAATACATTTTTTTTTTTGCATGCTTAATGGCTTATGATTAATGGTTTGGTATGTTTTTGTCATCATCAAAAAGGGGGAGATTGTTGGCCCCTAGATTGAATTGATTTTGATGATTACAAAACAATTAAGACTATGCTTATTAGGAAAATTAATATTATTGCAAGGATGTACATGTGTCGTACAGGTAAGCCTTATCAAGCAAAATTTTAGTCATTACATGGAAGCTTATTTTCTCTTGTCTATAATATAGCTAATTGATCCTTTAATTCCTTGGATTATTGCATGACTATGTAAGCTAGCTTATTTCTCTTCCTAGCTAGCTTTCCCCACTTGCTAGCTAATTTATTTTTCTCTCACAGTGAATATGATCGATCCATGCATATGTCTAGTTAGCTTATTAGCTAACTTCTTCTCCTAGTTAACTATTTGCTACATAATTTTTGAAGCTGGCCGAATGGACTCTATATCAAGTTAGCTAGTGAGCTAACTTCTTCCCTCTCTTTAGCTAACTTGTTATCACTTGGAGCTAACGCTTTTTTGTTGTAGAATTTTACTGGATGAATGGAGCTTGGGAAGAGCTAGTGTTGACCCGATTATTGATTTTGATGATTAACAAAAGAATTGAGTATATTCATTTTATTACTAATAGATTTGACAAGTGTTTCAGGGCTTAAAAATCCTTAATCAATCAAAAGGCATAAAGAAACATGTTTTGAATCAAATGCCAAATGTAAGTTTCAAAACTCAAAGCCTGGAGTCGACACCTAGAAGGTTGGAGCCGACCCATGGCTAATCAAATGTCTTTCTGATTTTTGGCATGGTCCGAGCCGACACCCAGAGTTTCGGAGCCGACACCCAGTATTTCGGAGTCGACACTTACAGTGTTTGGAGCCGACTCCAATACGGAAAAGAACGCGTGTTTTTGGACTTCTCTGGAGCCGACACTTATAGTCTTTCGGAGTCGACTCCCGAATGTGGCGAACCGACACTCAACTTTTTTGGAGCTGACTCCTCAATGAACTCTTTACTTTCTATTTTTGGATACCCGACTTGGAGCCGACACCTGAAAAGTTGGAGCCGACTCCAACCTGTCAGGAACGGATTTTTAAATTGCCAGATCAGCTCAAACGGTAATATTTTCTTTTTACCTAACTTCTAATGACTATATTTTGTATGGACAAACTATCCAGGTACATTCCAACGGCTAGTTTCTCACCAAAAAAATGGATTAAGAGAAATCTATAAAAGGGGGAGAACGCTCGTTTTGAATATAGGACGAAAAAAAATAGAGTGAAAAGCAAATCAAAAATCCAAAAGTCTTGAGCTTGAAATCAAAGAGGAAAGAATCCAAGTTCAAATCCATCTACTCCAGAAAGCTCAAAGGGAAATCCAAGGCATTCAAATTCAAAAATCGTGGATTTCCCAAAAAGAAGAAAAAGGAGCCAAAGCCCTGTTCTGTGATTTTCCAACTTCTCATCTGTAAACCTTGTGAAGAATCCAAGCTGAGGCCTGATTCAACTTATCAAAGGAGAAGAGAAAAGAAGAAAAGAAGAAAAGCTCAAATCCAATCTGCTTCAAATAGGCTATTCTAACCTTGTTTATTTACATTGAATATTTGCTCATTTAAGGAGCTATTTGTTATTGTAAACTTTATTATTATTTGTTTTTGCTAGTTCAATCAGGGGATTGAATTAATGGAGGTTGTATACCTCAGGACAAGCTAGATTAGCTTGAGTTTGGGTTTTGTGCTGGTGAGCCCGAAAAACTAGCTGGGTTCGTTGTGATCCCGGAGGAAATTACAAGTTTTGAGTTGTGAGCTTGTAAAACAACTCGGCTGTAATCTAGTAGATTATAGTGTGGACCCAAGTGGATCTTGGGAGTGCACGTAGGTGTTGGATACATCGAACCACTATAAAATCCTTGTGTTTGCCGTGCTTTGATTGTCTCTCTCTCTCTATCTCTTTGTTTGTGATTAATATTCACTTTGCACTTAATTTTATTTATCTCAAAGCCAATCATTTTTAAAGGTTAAATTTTTAAGAACCCAATTCACCCCCCCTCTTGGGTTGCCATCTGGGCCAACAATTGGTATCAAAGCAAGTGCTCATTTGAATTTGATCTAACGATCAAGAGCTAAAGATCCAAATGGCAGCTCAAGCTAGTTCATCTTATTTAGAAGGTCAATCCACTAATCGACCTCCTTTGTTTAATGGAACTAATTATGGTTATTGGAAAGCTAGGATGAAAATTTTTATTCAAGCACTTGACTATGACTTATGGGGTATCATAGTTTATGGTCCACACACACCCACAATTAGAGTAGATAACATGGTGATTCCTAGCCGAAACGGAATGGGATGAACATGACAAAAGTTGGCACAACTTAATGCCAAGGCTATGAATGTTTTATATTGTTCATTAGATGCAAATGAATTTAATCGAATTTCTACATGTATTTCCGAAAGAAATTTGGGATAGATTAGAAGTTACCCATGAGGGTACAAATCAAGTTAAAGAATCAAAGATTAATATTTTAGTGCATAAATATGAATTGTTCAGCATGGAACAAACTGAAACCATCACATGCATGTACACAAGATTCACTGATATTGTAAATGGTTTGAAAAGTCTTGGTAAGACTTATACTAATTCTGAACTTGTGCGTAAAATTTTTAGGTCACTTCCAAGATCATGGGAAGTGAAGGTAACTGCAATCCAAGAAGCCAAGGACTTAAATGTTTTACCTTTGGAAGAGCTACTTGGATCCTTGATGACTCATGAGCTAACCATGAAACAACATCAAGAGGAGGAAGTCAAGAAGAAGAAGACAATTGCTCTTAAAGTTGCAGAAAGTGAGGAGAGCTGCATGATGATGATGATGATGAAGAGACTGCACTCCTTGCTAGAAAATTTAAAAAATTCATGCAAAGAAGGAGACCCTTCCACAAGAAAAAGTCTGGAACAAAAATGGAAGGAGAAAAGAGAAAGAAAAGGACAAAGAAAAGAGAAAGAGCCCTTAATTTGTTATGAGTGCAAGAAACCAGGGCATTTCAGATATGATTGTCCTCAATTAAAGAAAGTTTACAAGAAGAAGAAGAAAGCCTATGTTGCAACCTGGAGTGATAGCGAAGAATCCTCTTCCGAGGAGGAACAAAAGGAAGTTGCCAACATTTGCTTTATGGCGAACGACGACGAGGTAAGTACTGAAACTCTTTATGATGATTTTACATTTGATGAATTATATGAAGCTTTCAATGAATTAATAAGTGATTTTAAGGGTCTGAAAAAGAAAACAAATTTTAAAAAATGATAATTTAAATCTTGCCAAAGAGAAGGATAAAGTAATCCATGAAGTTAAAAATTTGAAATCAGAAAATGAAGTTTTGATTGAAGAAAAAGGATCAATTTCCAAAGAAAATGATAGATTAAAGAAGGAAGTTGATAAATAAAAATATAGTGATAAATTTACATATAGTTCTGAAAAACTTAATTTGTTATTAAGTAATCAAGAGCTATTTTTGATAAAGCTGGATTAGGATATAGACCTAACATGAAAAAAAATGTCAAAAACTTCTTTAGAAAAGAACAAGGTAAAAATGAAGTTTTATGTCATTATTGTAACAAGAAAGGCCATAATCCTATGAATGTAATGCAAGAAAAGTAACAAGAAATTAATTGCTAAAGGAAAGAAAATATGGGTTCCAAAAGGAACAATCTTTATTGCTACTAACCATGAAGGACCCAAGAAGGCTTGGGTACCTAAATATAAGACTTGATCATTTTTGCAGGAGTGTCTTGCGGCCAAAAGATCAAAGCGAAAGTGGTATCTCGATAGTGGCTGCTCAAGACACATGACGGGTGACAAGGATCAATTCATCACCCTTGAAAGCAAAAGAGGAGGAGTTGTTACGTTTGGTGACAATGGCAAAGGCCAGATCATGGGGTTTGGTAAAATTCAAATAACTCCCTCCACATTTATTGAAAATGTCTTATATGTTAATGGTTTAAAGCATAATCTAATTAGTATTAGCCAATTGTGTGATAAAGGTTTCAAAGTATCATTTGAAGCTTCTATTTGCACTGTTTCTAATCCCATTGATAATAGCATTTTATTTATTGGAAATAGAAATGGCAATGTATACTTGATTGATTTAGACAATTTGTCTACTAGTAATCATTGCTTAGTTGCTAATAATGCTAATATGAATGAGATTGGATTTAGTGGCATCAGATTAGGTCATGCAAGCACACACCTAATTTCAAAATTAATTAGAATGGATTTAGTAAAAGGTCTTCCACAACTAGATTTTGAAAATAACAAAATTTGTGATGCATGTCAATTTGGAAAACAAACTAGAAACTCTTTCAAAACTAAAAACATTGTTTCCACTTCTAGGCCACTTGAACTACTTCACATGGATCTTTTGGACCTACTAGAACCACTAGTCTAGGAGGAAAGAAATATGGTCTTGTGATTGTAGATGATTATTCTAGATACACTTGGGTATTGTTTTTAGCTCATAAAGATGAGACCTTTCCATTATTTTTGAAATTCTTCAAGAAGGTCACAAATGAGAAAAACAACACCATAGTGTCTCTTAGAAGTGATCATGGCACTGAATTTGAAAATCATTTATTTGAAAACTTTTGCATTGAAAATGGCATCCATCATAATTTTTTAGCACCTAGAAACACAACAAAATGGAGTAGTAGAAAAGAAAAAATAGAACTTTAGAAGACATGGCCCGTACCATGCTATGTGAAAGCAACCTACCAAAGTACTTTTGGGCGGAAGCTATAAACACGGCATGTTACATTCTTAATAGAGCTTTAATTAGGCCAATCCTTAAGAAAACTCCTTATGAACTATGGAACAATAGAAAACCAAACATAAGTTATTTTCATGCATTTGGTTGTAAATGTTTCATTCATAATAATGGTAAAGATAATCTAGGAAAATTTGATGCAAAATCAGATGAAGGCATATTCTTAGGATATTCAACATCTAGTAAAGCCTATAGAGTGTTTAACAAGAGAAACTTAATTGTAGAAGAATCTATTCATGTAGTTTTTGATGAATCTTTAGCATCGAGTTCAGGAAAGATTGATGATGAGGAAGATACAAACATATTAGAAAGGGACATTGAAAAATTAAATATAGATGTATCTTCAGATCATGAACAAGAAGCTAAAGATGATGATTCTCCTAGTGTTGATGTTGTTGATGCAAATCATAATGATGTAGATCTTCCTAGAGATTGGAGATATGCCTATGGTCATCCAAAAGAATTAATTATAGGTGATCCATCTCAAGGAGTAAGAACTAGATCATCAATGAGAAACATCAATAATCATCTTGCATTTGTATCTCAAATTGAACCTAAAACTATTGAAGAGGCTGAAAAAGATAATAATTGGATGTTAGCTATGCAAGAGGAATTAAATCAATTTACTAGGAATAATGTCTGGACCCTTGTAGATAGACCTAAAGATCATTCTGTTATAGGATCAAAATGGGTATTTAGAAATAAATTAGATGAAAATGGCATAGTAATTAGAAACAAAGCTAGATTAGTCGCAAAAGGATATAATCAAGAAGAAGGAATTGATTTTGATGAAACTTTTGCACCTGTAGCTAGATTAGAAGCAATTAGATTATTACTCGCATTTGCATGTCATATGCATATCAATTTATTTCAAATGGATGTTAAAAGTGCATTTTTAAATGGATTTATAAATGAGGAAGTTTTTGTTGAACAACCACCTGGTTTTGAAGATCATGAATTTCCAAATCATGTTTTTAAATTGCACAAAGCACTATATGGTTTAAAACAAGCACCTAGAGCTTGGTATGAAAGATTAAGTAAATTTCTGATTGAAAATGATTTTACAAGAGGAAATGTTGATAAAACACTATTTTTGAAAAGAAAAGATAAGGATTTATTAGTAGTACAAATATATTGATGATATTGTATTCGGTGCTACTAACAATCTCTTGTGTCAAGAATTTGCTAAGTTAATGCAGGGTGAATTCGAAATGAGCATGATGGGAGAACTCAACTTCTTCCTAGGACTTCAAATCAAGCAAAGCAAAGAGGGGATTTTCATCAATCAAGCAAAATACACAAAGGAACTTCTCAAGAAGTTTGGAATGGAGTCAATCAAACCCCTTGGAACACCTATGAGTCCTTCATGCAAATTAGACAAAGATGAAGATGGTAAGAAAGTAGATCAAAAATATTATAGAGGTATGATCGGATCTCTTCTTTACTTAACAGCTAGTAGACCAGATATCATGTTTGCTGTTTGTCTATGTGCTAGATTTCAATCTGAACCTAAAGAATCTCACTTAATTGCTGTGAAAAGAATTTTAAGATATCTAAGTGGAACTAAAAATGTAGGATTATGGTATTCTAGAGACTCAACATTAAACTTGATTGCATATTCTGATTCTGACTATGCTGGATGTAAACTAGATAGAAAAAGTACAAGTGGTGCATGTCAATTCTTAGGAAGTAACTTAATCTCTTGGTTTAGCAAAAAGCAAAATTCGGTTGCATTATCAACTGCTGAAGCAGAATATGTTGCAGCTGGAAGTTGCTGTGCTCAAATCCTTTGGATTAAGAGACAACTTGAAGATTATGGCATAACACTTGATAAAACTCCTATTAGATGTGATAATACAAGTGCAATAAATTTAACTAAAAATCCAATTCAACATTCAAGAACAAAACACATTGAAATTAGATATCACTTTATAAGAGAACATGTAGCTAATAATGAAATTTGTCTTGATTATGTTAATACTGAAGAACAATTAGCTGACATATTTACAAAACCTTTGAGTGAAGAGAGATTTTGTTATCTTAGAGGTGAATTAGGGATTTGTGACCCTTTGGAATGATTTTGAAACCTTAAGGAATGACTATCTAGATTTCTATTAATTTTTTGAAATTCCTTTCATAATTTTAAGGACAATTTATCTAGTCATTTATGTAATTTGATTCTTCATATTCCAAAGATTTTTCAAAAATTTATTGACCCTATTTTGACAAGTTTTGGATGTTTGAAACTCATTTTTTTTCTGAAACTGTCAGTGGAGTCGACACCTTAGTTTGAGGAGTCGACACCTCTTCTGTGTCGCTCTCGGTCCTTGACCTTGGAGCCGACACCCGTATAAGTGGAGCCGACTCCAGTTCGAGCGCTAACTGTGTTAGCGACTTGGAGTCGACACCCGACTTTGCGGGAGTCGACACCTGGGGGTCCCAATTGACTTTATTAGGGCAGAGTCGACACCTCCGTCATTTCTATCATTTTCAATCCCTATCCAAACTCTTTTCAAACTCTCTCAAAACCTCCCCAAGCCAAATTCTCCTCAAATCGAACATTCCAAGGATTTCCATGGCTCCCAAGCGGAGAGGATCGGTTCTTGGAGCTCCCGTGACCACCGGGAAGCGTACGTGAGGCGTCCTGTTCGTGAGCCATCTCCAAGCGACGATGATTCCTCAACCCATTCAGATAATCCTAGTCCATCATCTCCTCAGGTAGACACTTTAGCCGGGAGAGTTATTACTATGGGTAGGAAGGTTGATTTTGATTTCTTGAGTCGAGGGCTTTTCAATTGGTAATCAAATCAAAGAGCTTGGGTGGGACAAAGTTGTTCATTGGATGTTCCCACCTATCCGGCCCTAGTCAAAGAATTTTACTTCAATTTGTCTAGGGTGATGGTGGGATTGTAAGCTCTGTTAGAGGGAAGAGAGTCCACCTTACTTTTCAAAAGCTAGGAAATCTTCTGAGCATTCCTGTCACTGGATTAGTTGCTGATATTCATAGTGGAAGGTCTGATGCACTATCTAGGATGTTGGGAAGAGAAGTTTCTGAATTTGAAGAGGTTAGGGCTAATCAGTTGCCCTTGGAGCTTAGACTACTTCACAATATCTGCAGTAGGATTTTATTCCCTAAGACTGGCCGCTTTGAGTATGTCTCGGAGTGAGACATTGTGGTGATGGACAGTATTCTGACATGTCAGCCTATCAACCTTGCTGCGATGATGATTTTCTATATGGCTGAGGCTGGGGGCAAAAAGAGATCTTCACTGCCCTATGGTATGATCTTGACTATGGTGTTTAGAAGCCAAGGAATTGTGATTTCTGACATGAGCCTTCAAAGAACCTCAGGCACACTGATTATTATAGTTTGGCTACTGTGCACCGGATGGATTTGTTAAAGTTAATGGACAATGGGAGAGGAAGGCAGTCTGGATGAGAGAGCCACTGAGATTAGAGTTTCTGCACCATCTGAGGCTGGTCCTTCTGCGAGGCATCCTTCTCCAGAGCCTAGCAGATCTTCTCCTGCTCCTGCTCCAATTCCTGTACCGTCATCTATATCATCTGTCGGATTTTCTGATATTCAGATAGAGCAACTCAAGAGTTTATTTGCTGCTCAAAAGGAAGAAATGAAGACAGAGTTTGATAGTCAGTTTATGAATTTGAAAGAGACCCTTTACTCTTTGGATGATCGCATTGGTAAGATTGAGTCCACTCTTGGTTCCTCTGCTGAATCCTTAAAGAATGATCTCAAGAACATATTTGAAGAACTTAAGGATATCTGTGGAGACTCTAAAACCTACTCCAAATGCAATGCTGAGCTTCAAGACAAGATTATGACTGCATGTGCATTTGTTGAAGAAGATTAAAAGAATTTGTAAGGACTCAGAGTGAAGGGATGGGAAGAATTTTAGAACATTTACAAAGGATTATTAGAACTAATTTGTGAGTTTCTTGTAATGAAGTATAGGTTTTTGATTCAGTAAAGTATAGGTTTTTGATTTAATGAAGTATAGGTTGTAATGAAGTATCAATGTTGTTTGATGTTTTATCTTGAAATCTTAATGTAATGATGTATAGTTTGATGTTTGACAAAGTTCAGTTTCATTTTGTAATGCTTGACTCTTTAATGTAATGAAATTATCTGATCTCAATGAATATCTTTTGATCTTTAAAAAAATCTATCAATTTTGTCATTTTACTTAACTCTTCTTGATCTTTTTGTTGATTACAAAAAAGGGGGAGAGTTATGTAGTTATGTCGTATATGCATTGAATGCATTAAACCTAATTGATATATGCATTGCATGTAAAATAAAACAAAAAGAGGGAAAAGTATTTAGCTTTTGTATATGTTCAAATTAGCTCAATTAAGCTTAATTTATTGGTATCTAATTAACTACACATAAGGAGAGGTAATTAAAATTGATATAACTGCCTTATTGGTATCAAATATTTAGCTTTTCTGTTAAAAGGAAGAATGAATGTTAAATTGAACTGCATAAGGGGAGCTACCTTATTCAGGGGGAGCTTACCTGTGAGGATCATATTTGAAAATTTTGATTTGAGAACTCTATTGTTTACTCATGCATATATTCAATGTTTTTATAATCATCAAAAAGGGGGAGATTGTTGACCCGATTATTGATTTTGATGATTAACAAAAGAATTGAGTATATTCATTTTATTACTAATAGATTTGACAAGTGTTTCAGGGCTTAAAAATCCTTAATCAATCAAAAGGCATAAAGAAACATGTTTTGAATCAAATGCCAAATGTAAGTTTCAAAACTCAGAGCCTGAAGTTGACACCTAGAAGGTCTGGAGCCGACCCCATGGCCAATCAAATGTCTTTCTGATTTTTGGCACGGTCCGGAGCCGACACCCAGAGTTTCGGAGCCGACACCCAGTGTTTCGGAGTCGACACTTACAGTGTTTGGAGCCGACTCCAATACGGGAACAGAACGCGTATTTTTGGACTTCTCTGGAGCTGATACTTACAGTTTTTCGGAGCCGACTCCCGAATGTGGCGAGCCGACACTAACTTTTTGGAGCCGACTCCTCAACGAACTCTTTACTTTCTATTTTTGGATACCCGACTTGGAGCCGACACCTGAAAAGTTGGAGCTGACTCCAACCTATCAGGAACGGATTTTTAAATTACCAGATCAGCTCAAACGACAATATTTTTTTTACCTAACTTCTAACGACTATATTTTGTATGGACAAACTATCCAAGTACATTCTAACGGCTAGTTTCTCACCAAAAAAATGGATTAATAGAAATCTATAAAAGGGGGAGAACGCTCGTTTTGAAAATAGGACGAAAAAAATAGAGTGAAAACAAATCAAAAATCCGAAAAGTCTTGAGCTTGAAATCAAAGAGGAAAGAATCCAAGTTCAAATCCATCTACTCCAGAAAGCTCAAAAGAAATCCAAGGCATTCAAATTAAAAATCGATGGATTTCCCAAAAAGAAGAAAAAGGAGCCAAAGCCCTGTTCTGTGATTTTCCAACTTCTCATCTGCAACCCTTGTAAGAATCCAAGCTGAGGCCTGATTCAACTTATCAAAGGAGAAGAGAAAAAGAAGAAAAGAAAAGCTCAAATCCAATCTGCTTCAAACAAGCTTTTCTAACCTTGTTATTTACATTGAATATTTGCTCATTTAAGGAGCTGTTTGTTATTGTAAACTTTATTGTTATTTGTTTTTGCTAGTTCAATCAGGGGGATTGAATTAGTGGAGGTTGTATACCTCGGGACAAGCTAGATTAGCTTGAGTTTGGGTTTTGTGCTGGTGAGCCCGGAAAACCAGCTGGGTTCATTGTGATCCCGGGGGAAACAATAAGTTTGAGTTGTGAGCTTGTAAAACAACTCGGCTGTAATCTAGTAGATTATAGTGTGGACCCAAGTGGATCTTGGAAGTGTACGTAGGTGTTGGATACACCGAACCACAATAAAATTCTTGTGTTTGCCGTGCTTTGATTGTCTCTCTCTCTATCTCTTTGTTTGTGATTAATATTCACTTTGCACTTAATTTTATTTATCTCAAAGCCAATCATTTTTAAAGGTTAAATTTTTAAGAACTCAATTCATCCCCCCCTCTTGGGTTGCCATCTGGGCCAACAGCTAGCTAGAGAGCTAGCTTCCCCTTGGGCGGCACCATGAACCCTTTCATCCAGTTAGCTAACAAGCTAACTATTTCTTTTTTCTGCTGATGGCCGCATGATTGGTGAAAGGAGTTAGCTTAATAGCTAACTACTTTCTCTTTTCTTTGCATGAAACTTTAACTAAGTTAACTAACTAGCTAACTTCCTTTGCTGCAGATTTTTTCATGGCCATGTGAAGTGTGAAAGAAGTTAGCTAACAAGCTAACTACTTTATCTTTTCTCCCTCCACGTTGCAAGAAAGTTTTCATTGGAGTTAGCTAACAAGTTAGCTACTTTTATCATGAATAGGTTTACTTTTCATGTAGCTAGCTGGAAAGCTAACTACTTTAGTGATTCTTTTCTCCCAGCCGCATGAAAATTTTCATTGAGTTAGCTCTTGAGCTAACTACTTTTTTTACATGGCCTCATGCACTTTTTAAATAGCTAACTAAAGAGCTAGATGAATTTCAAAAGCTTTCTGTTCATGAAATGTTGGACTCTTGTTTCTTGTGGCCAGTTAGCTGATGAGCTAACTAGTTTGAGCCTTAGCCACCTGAAGAGCTAACTCCTTTTGCATTTAAAGCATGAAACCTTTTTGGGAGTTAACTATTCTTTCATGATTACTTTTCTAAACCATGTGGACTTTTGAATAGAACTAGCCCACAAGCTAGCTACTTTATTTCCTTGGATTGAGGCTGATATTCTTGCCGTGGGAGTCTTGCTAGTTAGCTAGCTAGCTTGGGAAGGTTAGCTAGCTTTGCTTAGCTAGCTTTAGCCTTTGCTCTCCCCTTCTTCTCCATGGGCCGCACGATTTCAAAGAGGACTGCTGAAAATTTATTCCAACCAACCTCCTCTCTCAAGAATTAAATGCCTTTTCTCTCTCTCTCTCTCTCTTATTACATTTCCGTTTACATGGTTACTGACATTTTTCTTTTGGTGTTTGACAGAAATCTTTCTTTGCCAAATGATTAAATGCAATCAATGTTTAGGGAAATAAATTCAAACTGTTATATTTCTTTCCGTTTTTAATTTCCTCTATTTACCAATGTGTCTAACGGATATTTTTTTTTGGTTTAAATAGATGTGATTAGAGAAACACAGAGATGACACGAGACCATTTCTTGACGATTTCTTGTTGACAAAATATGTGAAAATCTGAAAGAGAAAAAGAGAAAGAAAGAAATCAAAAAGAGAGTGTTCATTGCATTTTTCCGGAGTGTTGAAGAGCAAGTTCCTGTGCTTTGAAGTTGCAAATTTCAATCCTTACTCAAGTCGTCCAGATCCAGTGAAGCATTCAAAGTTTCAGCTGCCTCGGAGATCCACATCCATTGCTGAAGACTTGCTTCAAAATTTGTAAAGTATTTTTGAATATTTGCTTAAATTAGGAGCTATTTGTTATCTACTCTGATATTTCTTGTAATAGGGTTAGAGATAACCCTAGGATTGTTGATTGGCTGCCTTGTGCCGTGAAACAAGAGGACTAGCCGGGAAGGCTAGGGGTTTGGCTTCCTTGTGCCGTTAAACAAGAGGACTAGCCGGAAGGCTAGGGGTTGTAATCGTTGTGATACGATTAGTGAAATTCCCAAAGGGTTTTTGGGGAGTGGATGTAGGAGCCGAGTTTGGCACCGAACCACTATGAACCCTATTGTGTTTGTGATTGCTTATTGTGTGTGATTTTTGTCTTGTGCACTCCACTACAGCACTGCGAATTAATCTTTTAATTAGTGATTAAGCACATATCTGCGCTAGTAATTATTTTTAAGAAACCCAATTCACCCCCCTCTTGAGTTACTACATCTGGGCAACACACCTCTTTTAGCTTCAAGGATGATGAATTAATCTTTATCACCTGTCATATGTCTTGAGCAGCCGCTATCAAGATACCATTTTCTTTTTAATTATTTGGCTACAAGACACACTTGCAAAGCAATCATATCTTATGTTTAGGTACCCAAGCCTTCTTGGGTCCTTCATGGCTAGTAGTAGCAAATATAGTTCATTTAGAAACCCAAATCATCTTACTTTTATAACCAGCATTCACATGAGATATCTTATGATTGTAAGCATAGAATTTATGACCTTTCTTACCACAACTAAAATATGAAATATCATTTCCAGCCAATTTCTTTATAAAGAAACTGTTAACTAATTTTTGTTTCTTATGTGGTTTGTAACCCAAACCAACCTTATAAAAATAGGTCCTTAATTGTTTAAAAGCAAATTAAATATTTCAAAGCTATATGTAAATTTGTCAATAATATTCTTTATTTTTTAACTTCATTTTTTAAATTCTAAATTTTAGTAGAAATCTCATTTTTCTGTTTTTTCAAATATTGCTTTTCAGATTTTATCTTTTCAAATTCAATGACAAATTCATTTTTCTTTTTGAGAATATTTAAATTTTTAATTTTTAAAACTTTGTTCTTTGTTCTCAAAACTTTAAAATCACTAAGCAATTCATTAAATGCATCATAAGGTTTATCAAATGTAAAATAATAAATAGGACTTTCAGAACTTGCCTCTTCTTCTTCATTTGCCATAAGACATATGTTGGCAACTTTTTATTGTTCATCTTTGGATGAAGATTCATCACTGTCACTCTATGTTGCAACATATGCTTTCTTTTTCTTGCTAAATCCCTTTTTGAGCTGAGGACATTCAGATTTGTAATATATGGCTTCTTACATTCATAGCATATCACGGGATCTTTCTCTTTCTCCTTATCTCCTTCCAATTTGATACCAAGTTTTCTTTTGTGAAATGGTCTCCTTCTTTACATAAATTTCTTGAACTTTTTTGCAAGGAGAGTGGTATCTTCATCGTCTTCATCTTCTTCACTACTGCTCGTTTCCTTTTAGCAGCCTTTAATGCAATTGTCCTTTTCTTCTTCATATCTTCTTCTTGATGTTGCTTTATTGTGAGTTCATGGGTCATGAGTGATCCAAGGAGCTCCTCTAAAGATAGACTATTCAGATCTTTAGCTTCTTGGATTGCTGTACTTTGGCTTCCCATGCTCTTGGAAGGGACCTAAGAATTTTTCGAACAAGTTCAGAATTAGTATAGGTCTTTCCAAGACTTTTTAATCCATTCACTATATCAATAAATCTAGTGTACATGCATATGATGGATTCATTCTGATCCATGTTAAAGAGTTTATATTTATGTACAAGAATGTTAATCTTGACTCTTTAACCTGGTTGGTACCCTGATGGGTAACTTTTAACCGATCCCATATCTCCTTGGCTGAGATACAAGTAGATATTCTATTAAATTCATTTACATCCAAGGAGCAGTATAGGACATTTATGGCCTTGGCATTGAGTTGGGCTATTTTACGATCATTTTCATTCCAATCCCTTACGGGCTTAGGAATAATGGATCCATCTACTATGTGTGTGGGAGTACTAAGACTATTGATAATGATACTCCATAAATCATAGTCTAAAGCTTGAATGAAGATCCTCATTCTAGCTTTTCAATATGAATAATTTATGCCATTAAACAAGGGTGGACGATTTATGAATTGTCCCTTAGAAAAAGAAGAACCAGCTTGAGATGCCATTTGGATCTTTAGCTCTTGATTGTTAGATCAAGAAAGGATGAGTACTACATCTGATACAATTGTTGGCCCAGATGGTAACCCAAGAGATGGGATGAATTGGGTTCTTAAAAATTTTGGTGCTTAAAAACAATTTCATAAGTGATAGTGCACAAGAAAATATGCAATGAGTATGGTACTAAGAATGCAAAGCAGAATATAAAGATAGAGTAGAGAGAAAGAGATGCAAGCACGATAAATACAAAGATTTATAGTGGTTCGGTGTTAGCTACACTTACATCCACTCCCAAGAAACTATTGGACACACATTATAATCTCCCTAATTACAGCCGAGTTATTTTACAAGCTCACAACTCAAACTTGTTTTACAATGGAATCACTTTGAACGGAACTAGTTTTCATAGGATCACCAGCATACAACCTATCATACGCTACCTAGCTTGCACGAGGTGAAACTGCCTCACCTGATTCAATCCCCTAACTGAATCAGTAAACATATGTAATAAAGTAAGGTTACAATAGATATTTAGCTCCTCAAATGAGCAAATAATCAATATAAGCAAGATAGAAATGGAAGGGCCTGATTTAGAAAATTTTTGAAGTTGGGCTTTTCTTTTTTTTCTTCTTTTCCTCTTGGATGATCTTTCTCAAGATAGGATTGAAGCCTTAGAAGAGTCGTTGATGTAGAGGCTATTGAATAACTAGGGCTCTTTACTTCTCCTTTTGATTTGATGGAAATCCTTCAAGATTGGCTTTTGAAAGCTTTGGATTTATCTAAACTCTTTTTCGAACACTTGGGATTTCAAATCTGAACTTTTCCTTTTTGATTTTTCTCTTCCTTTTTCTTGTTTTTCAAATGGTCAAATAGATCCCTTTTATAATTTCTTCTTAATCCATCTTTAGATAAAAACTAGACATTGAATGTACTTATGGATGTATTTAACACGAAAGAGGAAAGAGCTGTTAAGGTTTGTTGGAGAAAAGATAAGCTCTAGAGTCGTCTGTGACACATATGAAATTTACCTCTAATAGATTAGAGTCGGCTTTAATCTGGCGTAGAGTCGGCTCTAAGTTGGGATGCTCAAAATGGTAACATTTGCTTATCGTGGAGTCAGCTTTGGCTTTCCACGGGGTTGATATCTTTTTGTGTTGGAGTCGACTCTAACAAATGTAGAGTCGGCTCTAATTGTGCCCCAAAAAACCGGTCTCTATTTTAACATTAGAGTCAGCTCTAATTCCCTGTAGTTGCTAGCTCTAATTTGATGCAGAAATGATGTTCTCTATCTTTCAATTAGAGTCGGCTTTAGTCTCTGCAGGAGTCAGCTCTAATCTGTGCCGAAAGTGCCAAACTATTTCGATACGCTTCAGAGTCGGCTCTAATATATAAAATTTGATACTTGACACTTGACATAGATTCAAACTCAATTTTTCTTTGAATTTTGATTAATTAAACATTTAAATTCCTAAAACACTTAATCAAAATCATTAGTAACATAAGAGATATACTCATGTGGTTTTTGTTATTCATCAAAATCAATAATTGGGTCAACAATACACCATGGGATATCATTTTGAATATATTTGGTTAATTCATTTATAGCTAATACAAAAAGATACAGACTTAAGGAGATCCTTGATGTAAACCTACAGTAATTGAAAACTCACTAGTTTCTCCTATTGTTGTTTTAACAATAGTTATTGCTCTAGCATACATATTTTTTATCAATTCTATATACCTTTTGGTAACTTTTTTTTCTAAAACCCATCATATTTTTTATACTACCACTAAATATAATTTTGTTCATGCATAGCATATAAAATCTAATATGCAAAACAAGAGCAATAGCATACCAAGCATCTATTTAATGCAATTTCAAATTTTATCTTAAGAAAAAAAATTTATCAATTAAAACATGTCCGGCCGTAGCTCATTATTCTCTTGGGCTAGTCTATGCAAAACTCTATAGGCATAGAGGCTAAGGAGGCAATTTGAATGCAAGAAATTTTAAACTTAAGAAACATATGATAAAACAAATTATATCACAATGATATAATAAAAATAAATTATAACAAAACATTAAAAGATAATGGCATGCATTTAAAATTCAAGAGGAATAAGATGCTGATTTTGAATTAAGGGTCTATGATTCCCAACCATCTAATTGCCTCCTTTTTATTTTTATTCTCTCTTTTAAAAAAACTTTCTTTCTTCCTTATCATGCATGGATTTCATCCTTATCGCATGCTCCCTTATCGTGCGATTTTTTTATGGCACCCTCATCGCGGCATCCATCTGGGAGTTCCCTCAGGGCATGCGTTTGTGTCCATCCCGAAATCGTCCATCTCCATCGCGTGCTCATCGCAGCATCCTAAGCTATTGTCTTTTTATGATTTTTCTTTTATTTAAACCATATCCAAGAGGGTGAGCGAATGGATAGGTACATTCTTCATGGCATAGATCTTGCTGATACTCTCTTTAACAAAAATGCTTTCTCAAATAAAGCTAAATATTAAGAGTACACCAAATCTAATGCCTTTATTGATGATTCTTGGTGACCTATTAACTCTCACATAGGTAGTTGAGTTAAACGTACCAAGGTACTACCAGTAGCCTCTCTTATTGGTGCATTCTAATATCCCTACCACACGTCCATTGGGTCAAATAGTCCCATGAGCCTCCTCATTGGACTATCCCTAAATAAGAGAAATAGAGACCAAGAACGCTTTATCAAATAATGATTGTTGCTTCAGGAATTTAATCAGATCTCAAAATAATGGAAACACTTGCAACAAAATAAGGCAAAGGTATTAGTAGCTCTGATACCAACTGTTAGAGACATTTTAAAAAATCTACATAGGAATACTAACCGGACAATATATTACCCCCATCCATTGAATATGTTTATGATCTACTTCCTAAGGATCTAGATCTTGATTTAGTACTTCCAATCAGCAATCACACATTGTATGCCCTCAGGATTTGCTCTTGATCATATCTTTGGCATTTGCTCTTGATCATCTCTTTGGCTTCACCTTCAGGAGGATCTCTATTTATAGAGACTTTCTCAACTCACTTTTATCATATACTTGATTAAAGTAGGCATTTTAAAATTTTAAAATAGTTATTACTTAATTAATTAGTGGATGAATATTATTAAAAATTATCTCTAAAAAATTAAGATATATTTGTAAATAATTTTAAATAAAATAAATAAAATAACACCATCACCGTAATACTACAAACAAACCATACATTTCTGAAAAAAAAAAGTCTCATCTCCCAAATCTTTTGTAACGATGGATCAAAAGATTTCTCAATTCCTCCACCGAATAAATCGTGCATTTCTAGAAAAATTTGGACCTCATCTTCTAATCAAATCGGTAAAAAAGAGGGAGGGTTTGAAGATTGAATCGGCTATAAACATGGTGGGTTCGGAAGCTTGATTCAAAACTAGAGTTTTTTTTTGGTCTCGCCTTCTTCTCCTGTTTCTCTGTTCTGATATTGGGCCAGCCGAAGGGCTTAGCCGGAGCCTTGGGCCGTTGCCGAGGAGAGCAGATCGTCGCTGGAGGCCGAAGCTTCGAAGCCGCCGATCGTCGCTGGCAATCTTCGGAGCCCAGTAAAATCTGTTCAATGCTCTGTTGGATTTTTAATCCAACATTGGGCTTATATGTGAAATAATTATGTGTTACGGACTATCAAATAAGGTTAAGCCCAATTAAAAGTGATCAGCTAAGGTTTCAGTGATATGGGCTTTAATGTATCTAATTAGGTGTGGCCCTTTAATGTGTAGAGACCTAAGGGGTTATTTCTATTTTTATGATCGGCTAAAATAAAAATACCAAAAGATAATGATAAAATTATCTATATATAGCGGTTATGGTCCTGGATCGCGACCTTCTTCTCTGAATCCCATCATCAAAAGAATAGCCTAGAGAAAATTCTAAAGGGCTCTCTGGGCGTGTTGATCTGGAAGGCCAACCGCAGGGCTCTGGAGAGCAATCAAGTAATATGGATTCAGGTACGCTTCCATTTGTCGATTATGGATTCTTGATGATTAAACATGAATGATCTTGGGTTTTATGATGATGGTCTTCACCAAAGGTTTGGATTAATTCCAACAATTGGTATCAGAGCCCTATTCATGTTGAATCGTTGAGAAATTTTTTTGTGTGTGGTTATATGCATTGATATTCGTATTTGTGCATATGACTTTTTTTGTTTTATTCAGCAACCGTAGACAAATACTCATTAGTTTAAAATTTTGTTTTGATACCAATGATATTTTTAATATATGTAGATCTAATTTTTAAATAAAATAAAGATCATAGTGCATCAAAACTTTATTTTACTTCTGGGTTAATGATCATGAATTTTGATGTTAAGAGCGAAAGATATTCGCTGTATCTGTGATGTTAAGAGCGATATTCGCTGCATCGTGAAATGAGTCTCACGTGATCTGGAGATGAGATCTTTCACTTGATAAGATAAAGCTTAATTACATATAAAGTTAAATTCATATTTAATTCTTAGTTGGGCCGATGGATTCAGGATTCCATCACGGGTGGTTAGTTAATGTTGAGGCTTTCCTTTGGCTTTGACTTCCATGTTTGTTTTTCGTGGGAATAGTGAAAAAAAAAGGCGTTGCGTTGAGTTCCTATTTCCTGGAATTTATTGGGGTAACCGAATGGGATTGGTTTCCTTTTAAAATCATAATGATGTGTTATCTCATTTTTTTAAGGAACATTTAGGAATTTTTTCACATTATATCTGTTCGTTGGAGCCATTATGTGAAACTTCAAAAGGAAATTCCTTTGATTGAAAAGAAACCCAGCGATATTTGGAGAGGGAAGAATCGGATGGGAATCTAGATGAAAATCTAGAAAATCTTTTCGAAAATCTGATGGTTGGATATCTCAAACCATGGGATAAAGAAAATATGAAGAAAATCATTTGGAATCTGCCGTTACAGTGGAGTTCCATTTTTCTAGGCGTTGGGACTCCTTTCCCTCATGTAATAGTGGAATCTTAGAATTCCGCTGGATTCAGCCTTTTTTTTAAGGAAATAAAAAAAATACTCCGCTTGGTTCCATGAAGATATTGTTTGGGCGTTGGGACTCCTTTCCCTCACGCAATCGTGGAAATCCAAAGGGTTTTCTTTCCGCTGCAAAAAAAAACCACATGGAATTCTTTGGGCGTTGTGATATAATGTTTGGATTTCCATTGAGATAATGCGCTGGAATCTTATTTAATATATGGTATTTAATGCATGGAAGAGGATAACATTTATGAATAATTAATGCATGAATTTTGGACCGGTTCATGCCTTTGGCAATATTTTCGGGTTTCATTAAAAATTATTATTTTTAATTTTGTAAGAATGAGCAACCTCCTTCCATATGGTTTAATTGGTTCCATAAAGTAAAGCTTTATCCATTAAGATAAATTATTTTTATGTTATAAAGATTGAGTTGGAACCACAAAATAACATATCATTATTTTTTAAAGAGGTTCAATCAAATTCAAATTAATGGTATTTTTATGCCTAATAAATTTGTTCATACTTCGAAATTGAACTAATTGAAACAAGATATCACCAAAGTGACCTCTCTTATTTAGATGGTTCATGAAGGATGTTGGATGTTGTGTATGTGTATGTTTCATGCGGGTATTAATCGGCCCAAAGGAAGGTTAATGCCTGGCCGAACTACAAATATGTGTGATGGTAAACACGTAACGGTTATAAGGATTTACATGTGAGTAATAAGTCGATCCAAAGATAGATTTATTATTTGACATGCATTATTGTTAGTGTTTGATCATTACAACAAGAGTACCACTAGCAGTTAATATTACTGTCCAAAGACTTGATATTAATGTTGCACTGGGTATCTTGAGATGGGATTTACCATTAATTTGAATTTATTGATATTTGGTATTAATTATTTATATGAGCATGTTATTTATGTATTGCTTTTATTTTACAGCTAATGTTGCTACTATTTCTGCTAACCTCAATTCGGTGCCGGTCCTTAATGGTAATAACTTCAAGGGCAAGGATAAAGGCAAGAAAATAAAGAATAAGGCTGCTAAGGGTCCAGCAAAGAAGAAACAAAATCAGTATAAAGATAGTTGTTTCTTTGGTAATAAGCCTGGACACATTAAGAAGGAATGTTCTAAATTTCGTGCATGGCATGAAAAGAAAGGTACATTTCTTAATATGGTCTGTTCTAAAGTAAATATAGCTTTAGTACCTAGAAACACTTGGTGGTTAGATTCTGGTGCTACTACTAACATCAGTATTTCAATGGAGGGTTGCCTAAGCTACCGAAGGCCAACTAATACTGAAAGACATTTATACGGGAGATGGCAAGTCGGTAGATGTAGAGGCAATTGGGCATTTTAGATTGTTATTAAGTTCTGGTTATTATTTGATTTGAAAGACACTTTTGTAGTACCATCCTTTAGACGAATTTGGTTTCTATTTCAGCTTTGGACAAATTAGGATATTGTTGTTCATTTGGAAATAGTCAGTTTAGTCTTTCGTTAAATTCAAATATTATTGGAACTGGTTCTCTTATGGTGTATGACAATCTATATTTGCTTGATACTGTTGCTTCTTATAATGAAACCCTGAATATGGAATCAAGAGGTACTAAGCATAAAATTTGCAATAAAAATTTAGGAACATTATGGCATAAGCGATTAGGTCACATCTCTAGAAATAGAGTTGAACGACTTGTGTCAGATAAAATTTTGGATTCTCTTGATTTTACAGACTTTAATGTCTGTGTTGATTGCATTAAGGGCAAACAGACCAAAACAAAGAAATTGGGTGCATATAGAACTATGGAAGTCTTAGAGTTGATACATACGAACATTTGTGGACCATTTCCTACACCTTCTTGGAATGGTCAAAAGTATTTTGTATCATTCATAGATGATTATTCAAGATATGCATACCTATTCTTATTCATGAAAAGTCCCAAGTCTTGGATATGTTCAAATCATTTAAAGCTGAAGTTGAGCTTCAGCTCAACAAAAGGATTAAAGGAGTCAGATCTGACCGTGGTGGTGAATATTACGGTAGATATGACGGATCAGGTGAACAACATCCGGGACCATTTGCCAGATACCTAGAGAGTGTAGAATTGTCCCATAATACACCATGCCAGGGTCACCTAGCATGAATGGTGTAGCTGAAAGACGAAACAGAACTCTTAAGGATATGGTAAGGAGTATGATTGTCATTCTACCTTACCAGAGTCACTCTGGGGAGAGGCACTAAAGACAACAACCTACATTCTGAATAGAGTACCAACTAAAGCAGCTATCAAAACACCTTATGAGCTTTGGATAGGACGGAAGCCTAGTCTAAAGCATTTTCATGTTTGGGGATGTCCAGCTGAGGCAAGGCCTTATAGGCCACATGAAAAGAAATTGGACTCCAGGACAGTGAGTAGCTATTTTGTTGGGTATTCTGAGCGATCCAGGGGTTACAAGTTTTATGATCCCAAATCAAGGATAATTTTTGAGACGGGAACTGTAACATTCTTTGAGGATATTGAGTTTGGGGGGAGAAATAAAGTTAGAGACTTTGTCTTTGAGGAGGAATTGGATCCTACTACTCTTGTTGAAGAGCAGCTAGTTCCTATTCCTATAATTGCTTTTGATAATGATCAAGTTGCAATTCCAGAACAACAAGAAATTATTGTTCAACCCTCAGAGGTATAAACTCAACAACCTCAAGAACAAGTGCATCAAGAACAAGTGCCTTTGCGGCGATCCACTAGAGAAAGGAAGAATGCTATTCCAGATGATTATATAGTGTTTCTTCAGGAACATGAGGAAAATAATGGCATGATGGAAGATGATCCTCTCAACTTTCTTCAAGCCATACAAGGTTCCAATTCAGAAAAGTGGATTGAAGCAATGAAAGAAGAGTATAAGTCTATGCAAGACAATAAAGTTTGGGAACTTGTCCCATTACCAGAAGGTGTGAAACCCATTGGTTGCAAATGGATTTTTAAGACCAAACAGGATTCAAAGGGTAATATGGAAAGGTATAAAGCTCATTTTGTGGCTAAAGGCTATACTCAAAAGGAAGGGATTGACTTTAAAGAGACCTTCTCTCCAGTTTCATCGAAGGACTCTTTTAGGACAATCATGGCTCTTGTTGCACAGTATGATATGGAACTCCATCAAATGGATGTCAAGACGATGTTTCTCAATGGAGACATTGATGAGACAATTTATATGGTGCAACCAGAAAACTTTGTGTCAGGAGACTCAAAAAAAATGGTTTGCAAATTGACAAAATTCATTTATGGGTTAAAGCAAGCTTCTCGTCAATGGTACCACAAATTTCATCAAGTAATTCTCTCATTTAATTTTGAAGTGAATGCAGTTGATGATTGTGTGTATCACAAGTTCAGTGGGAGTAAATACATTTTTCTGGTTTTGTATGTGGATGACATTTTGCTTGCCACAAATGATATAGGCATGTTGCACGAAACCAAGAGATTTCTATCAAGCAATTTTCAAATGAAAAGATCTTGGTGATGCCTCCTTTGTATTGGGAATCTAGATACATCGAGATCGTTCTTAGGGTATCCTTGTGTTGAAAGATTATAGAAAATTATATGATCCAATCCTTTTGATTTTGATGATTACTAAAAGCCATTGAGTTTATTAAAGGATGTAATGAGTTTATGTAAATGAGCAACAAATTTATTTTGAACAATCAATGAGAATGCTCAAGTTTAACTTTAATCAATTTTGAAAGTGACTTTAAGCTCAATATTCAAACTTTCGAAAAGAAATGTTATAATTCATGTTTTATTCAAAAGTTTTTGGATTAGTTCTTGAATCAATTCTAAATGTTAATTTATTGATTTCATGTCAAAACAATGAATTAAAATGAATCTGGAACGATTTTAATGTCAATCAGAAAAGTTTCTGATTTTTGATACGTTCCGGAGCCGACTCCTGAGTTTCAGAGTCGACTCCGCTCAGTGTACAGAAATGTGCATCTGTGTCGAGTCGACCCATGAAATTGTCGAGTCGACCCCTGATTCTGTCGAGCCGACTCCTGGACTGTGCGAGTCGACTCCGCTCAGACACCAGAAGAGTTTTTCTGAGCATTTCGAGTCGACCCCAAGCCTTTCTCGAGTCGACTCCCGACTTTCAGGAGTCGACACTTACTTTTAGCGAGTCGACCCCTAACCTTAAAATTTCTATTTTTGGTAATCGAGCTCGAGCCGACTCGGGAAAAGCTGAGTCGACTCCAGCAAATCTGGGCGCGATTTTTAACGATGACACATCAGCCCCAACGGTAAGATTTTTGAATAACGGCTATTTTTCCTTGTCTCTAACGGATATATTTTTGCAGATTCTATAAATAGAGGAGCTCTTTTCAAATCAAAAATCGAGAAAATCAAAGAGAGAAAAGAATATCTTTTGAAAAGAGGGAAAAACAGAGCATATTGGAAAAATCTTCTAGCTCAAAGGAGAGTGATTCAAAAGGAGTGAAATCCAAGAGGAAGTTTCGTCTGCTCCTTCTCATCAATCCACAAGAGTCAAAAGAAAATCCACAAGCATTTCAAAGGTCAAATCGGAGGATTTTCAAAAGAGAAAAAGCTTCATCTCAACTCCAAAGTCTTCAACGGTCAAGAATCTTGCTGAGGCGTGATTCAACACTTCAAGAGGAGTTAAAGAGAAGAAGGAAGAAAGCCAAAGCCACTACCATCTGCAATACAATCAGGCTTTTCTAACCCTTTATTTTGTACTTCATTTGTATATTTGCTCAAGGGGAGCATTTCATTATTCAAACACTTTTATTCTTATTGTTTGCTGATTCAATCAGTGGATTGAATCAGTGGAGGTTGGTATACCTCGTTACAAGCCGGAGTGCTTGTGTTGGGTTAGTTGTGAGCCCGTGAAAAACAACGTGTAGGGTTTTGTGCTGGTAAGCCCGAGTTAAAACCAGCTGGGTTCGTTGTGCACCCGGGAAAACAACAAGTTTGAGTTGTGAGCTTGGAAAACAACTCGGCTGTAATCTAGAGAGATTATAGTGTGGACCCAAGTGAATCTTGGGAGTGGACGTAGGTGTTGGTTGCACCGAACCACTATAAAATTATCTTGTGTTTGCCGTGCTATATTTTCTCTCTCTCTATCTCTCTTTATTTTGCTTGTGCATTGATTAGTTAATTTCTCACTTGCACATCTTGCTAACTAATCATTAAAGTTAAAAAGTCTTAAATTTTTAAGAACCCAATTCACCCCCCCCTCTTGGGTTGCCATCTGGGCCAACAATTGGTATCAGAGCAAGTGCTCATTTAGAATTTGATCTCACGATCAAGGGCTAAAGATCCATATGGCAACACAAATTGGTTCAAGTTTTGCTGAAGGTCATTCTACGAATCGACCTCCTTTATTTAATGGAACCAACTATTCATATTGGAAAGCTAGAATGAGAATATTCATTCAAGCTTCGGACTATGAATTGTGGGGAGTAATAATAATGGACCTAGTACACCCACACACCTTATTGATGGCACTATTGTTCCTAAACCCGAAAGGGATTGGAATGATAATGATAGGAGAATGGCACAACTAAATGCTAAGGCCATTAATATTTTATATTGTTCCTTAGACTCAAATGAATTCAACCGAATCTCAACTTGTAATTCCGCAAAAGAAATTTGGGATAGGTTGGAAATAACTCATGAAGGAACAAACCAAGTAAAGAATCAAAGATAAATATTTTGGTTCATAAATATGAATTGTTTACAATGGAACAAACTGAAACCATCACATGCATGTTCACTAGATTCACTGATATTGTGAATGGTTTAAAAAGTCTTGGTAGAATTTATTCTAATGCTGATCTTGTGCGCAAAATTCTTAGGTCACTACCAAGATCGTGGGAAGCAAAGTCACTGCTATCCAAGAAGCAAAGGACCTCAATGCATTACCTTAGAGGAGCTTCTAGGATCCTTAATGACCCACGAGTTAACAATGAAGCAGCATGTTGAGGAGGAACAAAAAGAAGGAAAACACTTGCCCTCAAGACTGCAGAAATGGAAGAGAGCAGCAGTGAAAGTAATGATGAAGATGATGAGGAAACTGCTCTCTTGGCCAAAAAATTCAGAAAGTTTATGAGAAAAAGGCCCTTCCATAAAAAGAAATTTGGAGCAAGAATTGAAGGAGAAAAGGATAAGAAAAAGGACAAAGAAAGAAAAAGAAAAAGAGCCCTTAGTATGTTATGAGTGCAAAAAGCCAGGGCACTTTAGATATGATTGTCCTTTGCTGAAAAAGGCCTACAAGAAAAAGAAGAAAGCATACATGGCAACATGGTCTGATGAATCTTCTTCCGAAGAAGAAGAACAAAAGAAGTTGCCAATATCTGCTTCATGGCCAACGACGACGACAACGACAATGAGGTAAGTTCTGAAAACTCAAATGATGACTTTACATTTGATGAAATGTTTGAGGCTTTCAATGAACTTATGATTGATTTTAAATCCTTGAAAAAGAAGTATAAGTTTTTGAAAAATGACAATATTAGCTTAGCTAAAAGTAAAAATGAATTAGCTTTAGAAGTTAAGAACTTAACTAATGAAAAAGAAGAACTTAGCAAAGAAAGAGATAATCTTAATCAAGAAATAGATTTGTTAAAATCTGAAACTAAAAACTCAACAAAAGATTTAAAAGATCAATTAGAAACTTTAGCTTTAGAAAAAGAACAGCAAGTTAAAGAAAATGACTCTCTTAAGAAAGATGTTAAAAAATATAAAGACATTGTTGAGAAATTCACTTTAAGTTCAACTAAACTTAACATGATCTTAGATAGTCAAAAAGCTGTTTTTGACAAAGCAGGTTTAGGATATAACACATTAAGGAAACAAAAATCTTTAAAGAATATTTTTATAAAAGCCAACCAAAGTAATATAACTTGTTTCAAATGTAATGAAAAAGGTCATAAATCATTTGAATGCAAAACGTTAAATAATAACAACAAGTTAAATGTTAAAGCTAAGAAAATATGGGTTCCGAAAGGAACAATTTTTGTTGCTGCTAACCATGAAGGACCCAAGAAAGCTTGGGTACCTAAGCATAAAGTTTGATTATATTGCAGGAATGTCTTGTAGCCAAAAGATCAAAGAAAAAGTGGTACCTTGATAGTGGCTGCTCAAGACATATGACGGGTGACAAAGATGAATTCATCACCCTAGAAGAAAAGAAAGGTGGAGTTGTGACGTTTGGCGATAACGGTAAAGGTCAAATTATGGGCCTTGGTAAAGTCGCATAACTCCATCTACATTTATTGATAATGTACTTTATGTTGATGGTTTGAAGCATAATCTAATAAGTATAAGTCAATTATGTGATAAAAACTTTAATGTTTCATTTAAATCTTCTGTATGCACTGTAACTAATTCTATTGATGATAGCATTGTATTTACTGGTTATAGACATGGCAATGTTTACTTAGTTGATTTAGAAAAATTATCTTTGAGTGATCATTGCTTAATTGCTGACAATGCTAACATAAATGAAATTAGTTGGTTGTGGCATCGTAGATTAGGTCATGCAAGCACACACCTTATTTCAAAACTAATTAAAATGGATTTAGTTAAAGGATTACCTAAACTAGATTTTGAAAATAATAAAATATGTGATGCATGTCAATTTGGAAAACAAACTAGAAGTTCTTTCAAATCTAAAAACATTGTTTCAACTTCTAGGGCTTTAGAGCTACTTCACATGGATCTTTTCGGACCAACTAGAACCACAAGTCTAGGAGGAAAGAAATATGGTCTAGTGATTGTAGATGATTATTCTAGATATACTTGGGTAATGTTTTTAGCTCACAAAGATGAGACTTTCTCGATATTCCTGAAATTCTTCAAGAAAGTCACAAATGAGAAAAACACTACTATAGTATCTCTAAGAAGTGATCATGGAACAGAATTTGAAAATCACTTATTTGAAAGTTTTTGTTCTGAAAATGGAATTAATCATAATTTTTCAGCCCCTAGGACTCCACAGCAAAATGGTGTAGTTGAAAGGAAAAATAGGACTCTAGAAGACATGGCCCGTACCATGCTATGCGAAAGCAACTTACCAAAGTATTTTTGGGCGGAAGCAATTAACACAGCATGTTACATCTTAAATAGAGCTTTAATAAGACCAATATTAAAGAAAACACCTTATGAATTATGGAATGAAAGAAAACCAAATATAAAATACTTTCATGCATTTGGATGTAAATGTTTCATTCATAATAATGGTAAAAACAACTTAGGAAAATTTGATGCTAAATCTGATGAAGGAATTTTTCTAGGTTATTCAACAACTAGTAAGGCATATAGAATCTTTAACAAGAAAACCTTAGTAGTTGAAGAATCCATACATGTAGTTTTTGATGAATCTTTAGCAACTGGATCTGAAAAGATTGATGATGAGGAAGATACAAACATAATTGAAAAAGATCTTGAAAAACTTAATATTGAAGTATCTTCTGATCATGAACAAGAGCTAAAGATGATGATTCACATAAGGACGATGATGTCAATATTGATCATAATGATATAGATCTTCCAAGAGACTGGAGATATGCTCATAGTCATCCTAAGGAATTGATTATAGGCGATCCATCTCAAGGAATAAGAACTAGATCATATATGAGAAATATTAGTAATCATCTTGCATTTGTATCACAAATTGAACCTAAAACTATAGAAGAAGCTGAAAAAGATAATAATTGGATGTTAGCAATGCAAGAAGAACTAAATCAATTTACAAGAAATAATGTTTGGACTTTAGTTGAAAGACCTAAAAATCATTCAGTAATAGGATCAAAATGGGTTTTTAGAAATAAACTAGATGAAAATGGCATGTAATTAGAAACAAAGCTAGATTGGTTGCTAAAGGATATAATCAAGAGGAAGGTATTGATTTTGATGAAACCTTTGCACCTGTAGCTAGATTAGAAGCCATTAGGCTATTACTTGCATTTGCATGTCATATGAATTTTAACTTATTTCAAATGGATGTAAAAAGCGCATTTTTAAATGGATTTATAATGAAGAAGTTTATGTAGAACAACCACCAGGTTTTGAAGATCACGAGTTTTCAAATCACGTTTTTAAATTGCACAAAGCTTTATATGGTTTGAAACAAGCACCTAGAGCTTGGTATGATAGGTTAAGTAAATTCTTAATAGAAAATGATTTTACAAGAGGAAATGTTGATAAAACTTTGTTTTTGAAAAGAAAAAGTAAAGATTTACTTGTAGTACAAATATACGTAGATGACATTATTTTTGGTGCTACTAACGATTCTCTTTGTCAAGAATTTGCAAAGTTGATGCAGGGAGAATTCGAGATGAGCATGATGGGAGAACTCAACTTCTTCCTTGGACTCCAGATCAAACAAAGCAAAGAGGGAATCTTTATCAACCAAACCAAATACACAAGAGAACTACTCAAAAAGTTTGGTATGGAAACAATGAAACCCCTCGGAACTCCAATGAGTCCTTCATGCAAGCTGGACAAAGATGAAGAAGGTAAAAAGGTTGATCAAAAGTATTATCGAGGTATAATCGGATCCCTTCTTTATTTAACAGCAAGTAGACCAGACATTATGTTTTCAGTATGTTTATGTGCTAGATTTCAATCTGAACCTAAAGAATCACATTTAATAGCTGTTAAAAGAATTTTAAGATATCTAAATGGAACTAAAAATGTAGGTTTATGGTATTCTAGAGACTCCACATTAAACCTAATTGCATATTCAGATTCTGATTATGCTGGATGTAAATTAGATAGAAAAAGCACAAGTGGTGCATGCCATTTCTTAGGAAGTAACTTAATCACATGGTTTAGCAAAAAGCAAAATTCAGTTGCATTATCAACTACTGAAGCTGAATATGTAGCAGCTGGAAGTTGCTGTGCGCAAATCCTATGGATTAAGCGACAACTTGAAGACTATGGTATCACACTTGATAAAACACCCATAAGATGTGATAACACTAGCGCAATCAATTAACTAAAAATCCAATTCAACACTCAAGAACAAAACACATAGAAATTAGATATCATTTTATAAGGGAACATGTAGCTAATGATGAAATTTGTTTAGATTATGTAAACACTGAAGAACAATTAGCTGACATATTCACTAAACCTTTAAATGAAGAAAGATTTTGTTATCTTAGAGGAGAGTTAGGAATTTGTAATCCTTTTGAATGAATTTTGAAACCTCTAAGGAAATATATCTAAGATTCTTTCAAATCTCAAAATCTTAAGGAAATTTATCTAGAACTCATATCAATTTGATCTCTCAAATCCATGATTTTTAATCAATTTTTATGATCAATTCCGGACACATTTCTGAAATTTCATTTTTCTCTGAAATGGTCTCGGAGCCGACTCGAGAGTATCGGAGTCGACTCGAGTTTCTGCTGAAACTCTCGGAGTCGACCCCTCTCTGGCGCGAGTCGACTCCATGTCGGGACGGCCTTTCTGTGTCTGTGCCGAGTCGACACTTTGCGCGAGCCGACTCGAGGTGGTCCCAGTTGATTTTCTAGGGCAGAGTCGACTCGTCGCTCATTTCATTCGACCCCAATCCAAAATACTCTCTCCACGCTCTTCCAAACCTTCCAAAACTCCAATAATCCCTGATTACCCTCCAATCATCAATGGCCCTAAAACTAGAGGATCTAGCTTGTGGCGGGTGGCAAGCGGAAGCGTGAAGAAGACGGTGAAGCGTCCGTGCGTGAACCTTCTCCGAGCCGGACTCCACTTCATCTGCTTCTACTCCGACTGCTCTCCTGCTGCTTCCTCCCAGGTAGATCGTCTAGCGGATAGGATCATTACACTGGTAGGAAGGTGGATTTTGAATTTTGAGAATGAGGGCTTTCTAGTTGGGAGACACTAATGAGATGGGTTGGGAAAATTTGTTCTTGGAGTGCCCGACCTATCCCTCTTAGTTAAAGAATTTTACAAGAATTTGTCAGAGGAGACCATGGCTTATTAGCAATGTAGAGGAGTCAGACTATCTGTTACTGCTATTCTATCTAGATTATTGAATTACCCTTGTCTGGCCATCCACCTTTTCTTCTGATGACCGCGCCCCAGCTTTACAGATTATTAAAGGATGGTTGGATTTGAAGAGTATTTGCTAATCAGCTTTCTTTAGAATTGAGATTACACAATATCTGCAGTAGGATTCTCTTTCCTAAAACGGTAGATTTGACTATGTTTCTGAGAGAGATGTTTTGTAATGGATGCCATGTGACAGGCAAGCCTATCAATCTTCCCAGCATGATTCTGTGGTACATAGCAGATTGTGGAGGGAAAAGGAAATCAGTCTGCCTTATGGGATGATCCTTACAATGATTTTTCGAAGCCAAGGTGTGTGATTTCTGATAATGAACCTATGAAGAATTAAGACACACTGATTTTTATAGTCTGGCAACAATTCATCGGATGGGGTTTGTTCAAAAAGAATGGTAAATGGGAAAGGAAAGGAGTGACAGAAGATAGAGCTACAGATACTGAGGCTGCAGGACCCTCTGTTAGACATCCTTCGCCTGCACCTCCGAGCCCTTTGATTTCTGCCTCTGCTCCAGCCCCTGCTCCAACTTTGTTCAGACTTCATCTTCTGTAGTTTTTCAGATCAACAAATTATGCAACTCAAAGCCTTACTTGAAGATCAATCTGATAAGCTTAAAACTGATTTGAGAATAAATTTATGAATTTGAGAGACCTTTATTCTCTTGATGATCGTATTGCAAAGATTGAGTCTACTCTCGGCTCTTCATCGGCATCCTTAAGTGGTGATCTCAAGAATATTTTGAAGAACTTAAGGATATGTGGAGATGGAGAGACATATGCCAAGTGCAACGCAGAGCTTCAAGACAAAATTCAGAGTGCGTGCACCTTTGTTGATGAAAGACTCAAGGACTATGTAAAATTCAATCTGAAGGAATGAAAAATATGTTGATCATCTAACTAGAATTGTAAGAACTCATTTTTGAGTTACTAGAGTTTCAATCCTTGTTTTGTACTGAAGTTTTTTTTATGCTTTCATTTTGAAATCAATGTACTGAACATTTTGATGTATTAGACCTTTAAATGAAATGAATTCTCTATTTCCTTATTTCAATGAATGAAAATTTGAATGAATGTTTTGATTCTCTATCTTTTTGTTGATAACAAAAAAGGGGGAGAATTTTA
>UESW01002258.1:220107-254285 GCA_900491605.1 Calamus simplicifolius
AAAAGAGAGAAAAGAATATCTTTTGAAAAGAGGGAAAAACAGAGCATATTGGAAAAATCATCTAGCTCAAAGGAGAGTGATTCAAAAGGAGTGAAATCCAAGAGGAAGTTTCGTCTGCTCCTCTCATCAATCCACAAGAGTCAAAAGAAAATCCACAAGCATTTCAAAGGTCAAATCGGAGGATTTTCAAAAGAGAAAAAGCTTCATCTCAACTCCAAAGTCTTCAACGGTCAAGAATCTTGCTGAGCGTGATTCAACATTTCAAGAGGAGTTAAAGAGAAGAAGGAAGAAAGCCAAGCCACCATCTGCAATACAATCAGGCTTTTCTAACTTTTATTTTGTACTTCATTTGTATATTTGCTCAAGGGGAGCATTTCATTGTTCAAACACTTTTATTATTTGTTTGCTGATTCAATCAGTGGATTGAATCAGTGGAGGTTGGTATACCTCGTTACAAGCCGGAGTGCTTGTGTTGGGTTAGTTGTGAGCCCGTGAAAAACAACGTGTAGGGTTTTGTGCTGGTAAGCCCGAGTTAAAACCAGCTGGGTTCGTTGTTCACCCGGTAAAACAACAAGTTTGAGTTGTGAGCTTGGAAAACAACTCGGCTGTAATCTAGAGAGATTATAGTGTGGACCCAAGTGAATCTTGGGAGTGGACGTAGGTGTTGGTTGCACCGAACCACTATAAAATTATCTTGTGTTTGCCGTGCTATATTTCTCTCTCTCTATCTCTCTTTAATTGCTTGTGCATTGCTTAGTTAATTTCACTCACTTGCACATCTTGAGCAAATCAGTTTAAATCTTAAAAAGTCTTAAATTTTTAAGAACCCAATTCACCCCCCCCCTCTTGGGTTGCCATCTAGGTCAACACCTTGGATTATCACAAAGGAGCTATCGATAAAGTACTTAAGAGATTGGTATGCAAAATTGCAAACCAGGTGATACCCCAGTCGCTAAAGGAGATAAATTCAGTATTAATCAGTGCCCAAAAGGAAACCTTGAAGTTGAAGAGATGCAAAAGATTCCTTATGCTTCAGTTGTAGGGAGTCTAATGTATGCTCAAGTTTGTATGCATCTGGATATTGCGTACATTTTGGAGTGTTAGGCAGATATTTAAGCAACCCAGGTATGGATCATTGGAAAGCAGCCAAAAGGGTTATGAGATATCTGAAAAGAATAAAAAATTACATGCTCACATATAGGAGATCAGATCATTTTGAGATCATTGGGTATTCTGACTCCGACTTTGCGGGATGCCAAGATAGTAAAAGATCCACTTTGAGCTATGTATATGTTAGGTGGTGGGGCTATTTCTTGGAGAAGTGTAAATAGACACTCATAGCTTCTTCTACCATGGCAGCAGAATTTATAGCATGTTATGAAGCATCCAATCATGGGATATGGCTGAAAAATTTTGTCACTGGGCTTCGCATATTGGAAGGAATTAAAAGACCGCTAAAGTTATTTTGTAACAATAAGTCAGCCGTATTGTATTCCAACAACAATAGGAGCTCGATCAAGTCAAAGCATATTGACATCAAGTTTCTGGTTGTAAAGGAAAGAGTACAAAGTGGTCAGATTTCTATAGAGCATATAGGGACAAACTCCATGGTTGCAGATCCCCTTACAAAGGGTGTGCCGCCCAAGGTTTTTCATGAGCATACTGCTCACATGGGCATTATAGAGCATGACAATGCTTAGATTCAGTGGGAGTTTGTATTGCTTCTATATTATGCTTTATGTTTGGTTTATACACACTTATGTATTGGATATTTTCTGATCAGAAATAAAGTATTTCATTCAGTTTAGTACACTCTATACAATTATGTTAAAGTTTTGATCTCACTCAAGTTTAAGAAGGACCAGTTGGAAATAGGCATGTTAAGATCACATTACATGTAATTTCTATGCTACACATCCACATCATGATCCATGTCATTCAGTTGTGTCAACATACGTGACCATTGATGGGTCGAGTTATGTAGATATAACAAAGGCTGCTTTGATCCTATGTTGGTATGGTTGATGGACCGGATTGGTTATAGATACATTTCAGTAATGACAGTAAAATTGAGCTCATTTGGTTATTTTTGCAACATAATTATAAGGTTACACATATAGCCCAGTAGAAGATTGTTGGATTTTTAATCCGACATTGGGCTTATATGTGAAATAATTATGTGTTGTGAACTGTCAAATAAGGTTAAGCCCAATTAAAAGTGATCAGCTAAGGTTTCAGTGATATGGGCTTTAATGTATCTAATTAGGTGTGGCCCTTTAATGTGTAGAGACCTAAGGGGTTATTTCTATTTTTATGATGGGCTAAAATAGAAATACCAAAAGATAATGATGAAATTATATATATAGCGGTTATGGTCCCTGGATCACATGCACGACCTTCTTCTCTGAATCTCATCATCAGAAAGAATAGCCTAGAGAAAATTCTAAAGGGCTCTCTGGGAGTACGTATTGATCTGGAAGGCCAACCGCAGGGCTCTGGAGAGTAATCAAGTAATATGGATTCAGGTATGCTTCCGTTTGTCTATTATGGATTCTTGATGATTAAACATGAATGATCTTGGGTTTTATGGTGATGGTCTTCACCAAAGGTTCGGATTAATTCCAACATGCTCTGGTTTGTGTTTCTTAGTTCATAGAGCTTGGTTCAACCTTGGGGGCAGCCGTCAGGTGGGTGGTCACCGGCCGGATCTAGGTGTCGCCGGAGGGAGTGCTCGCTACTGTGCCGCCATTGTTGAACCAAGGAGGTGGCCGCCGGCTAGGGGAGGAAGACAACCCCGCCTTCTTCTTCTTCTTCATAGTTTTTTCTTCTTTTATTTTGGGTCGGGTGAGTGGTGGTCGCCTGCCGGACTCGTGGCTATCGTCGTGCCGCCGTTGTTTGAGCCAGGGATTTGGGCGTCGGGCGATAGAGGATGGAGATGGGCACCAGTTTTTGAGAGGAAGAAGACATGGAAAAGTTCTCCTGTACCGAGCTGATTGGCACTGCTCACGCTCACGGGGTGTGGCCCCGGACATTCCGTATAAAAGAACAAAATTATGCTTCGCCACGCACAGTCATACATGCATACGGTCAGTCATCACACAATTTATACGGTACATAATGCACAAACATCTTTCATAAGATGCCCTCTTTTGATGAAAAAATCTTTGTGCATCATGGATGCATTAAACCTAATGATTAATTTTATACACATATAATCATATACATCAAAGATATTATTATTATTATTTTATTGCATGCGCAGCTGCACGTGCATTCAATCACCTTCATATCCCTCCTTTGATTTGTTCTTTGGCTCAATGGGCTGATCATTAAATGGGCTGCTGACTTGGTTGGTTAAGAAGAATACTTACGACACTGGAGGGCGATGTAGTAAGCGCATGAATTGGCTATTCGTGCATGCTGTGTGTGACAAGTCCCACTAAATTCAGCATGCGTCGTGGCATGCGCATGCCGATTGGCTGCAAAATGGGTTTAAGCAATATTAGATCTGTACCAAGTTGTGTTAATTGTGCTAATGATTTAACTAGGCATCATAAAAGATTCAAACCCATAATATTATTTAGGTTAAGATTGAGCCTTAGATCTGTACCAAGTTGGGTTAAACTCAACCAGTCCAGATTACTAGGCTAAGACCATAAGACTTAGTTCAATTAAAATAATGGACTAGATTACTAGATGGACCTACTTCCTGTTAGGACCTACTTCCGGTTAACTAGAAACCAGAACTTGGCCCACATAGTAATATAGTTGTTGAATTAATTTTGTAATAAATAGAATATAATTATGTTGGATTAAAAAATGGGTTTAAGCAATTAGTCATGGGTAATCTAATAATTCTTTAGTGATTCAACTAAATTAAGGTAAGAATTATTTCTAATTAGAAACATTGATTAGCTAGTGGTCATTTTCATTTGAATAATGATTAATAGATATTATGAGGTGAATAAGCCTAGGTTAACAAGGGGCATTTTGTAAATATAATTAAGATGTTGAAAATTAGCAATATTAGAAATAAATAATTCTTGGTTAAAATTAGTTAAGGGTTAGTAATCATTGAGATAGAGTGGTAAAGTGATAATTTTTAAAATATAGGTTAGAAGGGCAAAAGAATAATTTTTAATTATGAATTTTAGTGAATTAATTATTTATTATATTTATTATAGATGATCATTAACTGATTGACTTGAATTGTGGAGATTATTTTGGATTAGCAATATGAGATAGAAGTTCTACACATTATTATGCAATATGTTTCATATGTTGTATGCTTTTATACATCATGTTTCATTGTTGGATTTATCAATATGTTTTAAATTGAAAATGATGGTTTACCATGGAGTTGTTTATGTTTTGGTATATTATTTTGATTATAAAAGGTTTTGGCTTTGATTTGAGATTTTATGAATATGGAATGTTGAGATATGTTATTTGGACGTGATATGGTGTAACTTTATTCGATATGAGTTGAAATATAGGCATATGGACTAGTCATTGAGATGTGTATGTGTGTAATTTGTATTGCTGATACGTGGTACTAGTTCTAATAGTACTAGTACCATTGGGGAAGGGCTTGAGAATCGTGAGAGCCCGGTGTACAATAAAGTCATGGGTTGTATAATATAGTGTGATTGAGTTTATTACGTTGGGTATTAGTATAAGAAACACCTATGCATATATAATATCGCCAAGTTAAGTTGTTAGATACGCATTAGTAGCATATCGATTTGCTAGTATATATCTTCGGTATGCAAAGTGACTTAATTCAGTACTAAGATTTGTTGAGATTGTGGATTTGATGTTTCTTTTAATACGTAGTACTAGTTCTGATAGCATTGGTATGATTTCTTATTAGCCTAAATTAGTGATACTAAAGAATGGCTTAAGAGTTATGAGAAGCCAATGTAAAATAAAGTCACGAGCTGTGCACAAAGAGGAGGGAAACCTGGACAAGGGTTTTGAGGATTCTACCACCAATATAGAACAAGTATCTCTACCATGTGTCCTGTATTCAAGTTTTAATTGTGTTGCTAAATCTTGTGGTCAATCTCAAGCTTTTTGTTGTTTTGAAAATTCTAATCCTGTATTCAAGTTTTACTTGTGTTTATTAATCTTGTGGTCACTCAAGCTTTTGCACTGTTTGAAAAATTCTATTATGTGTGTTCTTTCATAAATCTACAGTTTCAGTTGTAAGAATTTGTTATCAAGCATTCTGAATTTAAGATATATTGAACTGCCGTGCATCTTTGAAACATTAATCTTAACTAAACCTTCCCTCAATTTTTTCCAATGATAAATTGAATTATGTGTTACATTTTCACCAAATCTTCACTCAATTTTTCCAATGGTAATTTGAATCATGTTACATTTTCATTAAACCTTCACTCGAATTTTTCCAATGATAATTTGAATTTACAAGCCATTCATTTTCAATGAAAATGAAAATTCATTTGACTATGTCAAATTTTACTTGCTAAGCTACATACTGCATTTTATATATTATAAAATCTTTTAGGAGTGATTAGTGAGGGACATATATACATTTTCAGAGAAAGAGGACTCCCTGCATGATTTCATGAAGAAATCTGTAATTTGAATCTTTTAATGAGAGATAGGGTGCAGCACAGTGGTCATAAACATATTGAAAGCCATTCTTGATGTGAACATACCATTGGCAATATAAATAACAATATATTCATCAGATAAGACGATAGCTAGTTGCACCAAAAAGAAGAACAACAACAAGATAGCAAGAACAATGAATACTATCTAGTCACAAACCAGTTGTCAATGCCAAACCACCTCACACACTACATCTGTCACAGCTTGACACTTAACCTCAATATGGAGCAGGAGATGGTTGACTTGCCCTTACAATAATAAAAGAGGCATCAAACAACACAATAACCACTGAAAAACCAGCAATCAAACTAGGAAACACTTTAATAGAACCTGCATGCTGAGATAATAAACTAGGCAGTCAATGGATTAGGAGACTATAATTTATGTTGCTAACGGAAACAATTTAATGAACATAATTATGGTGTCAGTACAGCTCATTCAGCCACATCTAATTGAGCAGTCTGAAACTGGTGCCCTAAAAAGTTCTGGTTCTTAAATAATAAATTGATTGTGTTTCTTTGATTATTCAAACTTTATTAAAGTTAATATTATTTTACGAACAGATTGATCAATTGCCAAGCAGAATCCCCTTGCATATACCCAATGCCATTATGAATGTCGCTGATTACGACTTACAAAATCATCTATAAAAAAAGTCCAATACATGCAGTCATGGCACCGGTTTCATTCGTAGCTAAAAAAACAGTGTCTACCAAATAAATTCAGACCATACTAGTTTTAGGACATATATACCAGAGCTTTCAACACCCCATTTACATAATGATCTACCTAAATTGGAAGCTTTGTAACTTTTTATATTAGGGAAACGATGTGGCTGGATCAATAATGTAATCATACCAAGAGCAGTTTTGAGAGAAGATACGGCATAGTTTGTGGGACGCTCAGTTCTATACAACTTTTCCACAGGAAAGTGTCCCTGGGATATTCAATACAGGACAACCTGAGAAAAACCTTGATACATGATGTGGCTGATCAAGCCTTGTATGGGTCAATGGAGAAAGCAACTGACGGAACCCTCAGCTTCGGCCTCGGGGGCCCTCTCGGCCTTCGGGGCCCTCTCGGACTCCGAGGTCCCATCGGCCTCGGACTCACGTCCCCTAGGCCTCGGAACAAGAGTCCTCTCAGCCTCGGACCTAGCATCCCATCGGCCTCGGACCTAGCGTCCCATCAGCCTCGGACCAGGAGTTCCCTCGGCCTCGGACCTGGAGTCCCCTCGGCCTCGGACCTGGCGCCCCTCGGCCTCGGACCTGGCATCCCCTCGGCCCCGGACCTCTTAGGTCCCCTCGGCCTCGGACTCATGTCCCCTTGGCCACGGACCTCATGCCCCGTGGCTGCAGCCCTGGAGTCCCTTTGTCCTCGAGCTGTCTGACATGACCACGTGGCCCACCAACCATCTGCAGCCGCCACGTGGCCCACTAACCATCTGCAACTTCACATGGCCACTGCCCGTAACGGCGCACGCCTGACACGACTAGGCCCACCTACCATCTGTGGTGCCGCGCCTGGCAGGTGGATGGTGGGGCAAGACACCTCTGACATGCCCAGTGTCGGTTGTGACCTATCACTGTCAGTCTGGCCACCCATTGGCTACTGGACAGCGGCATCTCGAAATTAGCCACCTTCTAGAAACGGAAAAAGGGACCCTCGAACAGATATAAAAACCCACACTCACAACGAGGGAGGGATCTGAACTTAAGTTCTCTAGCTATTTCCTATTAGCTCTTTTTCTTCACTGTTCCTGAGTCACTTACTTGAGTTTCGAACGGTCCCCATCGGTGCACCCAATCTTCGGAGACTTCTTTGCAGGAGCTTCTTCGAGGAGAAGGATCTCCGTTTCCCGGCGTTGGAAGAACATGACTTGGCGGCAATAGATTGGCGCGCCAGGTAGGGGGAAGATAGAGAAGAAAGCTCAAACCAGTCAGCTACAGATTCTCCCCCCTAAGTATTCAAGAAGATGGTGATGACGCGCGCACAAGAGGTTTCCACCAGCCATGCTGGGGGGCATCGCCAGGAGGTTGACCCACCGGAGGCTGGTCCCCTTGCTCCCCAGACCGGCGTCCCCGCACCACGATCACCACCACCGCCGCAGCAGCCAGATGATTGGATCCCCACTCTCACCATGCAGGTCCAGTCGCTGGTGGCGGTGGTCCAGGTTCTGTAGTAGCAACCGACCACGCGCGCGGCAGCCGAAGCCACCCTCATCGATCCCGAGGGTAATCCAACCCAGCCAGCATTCTTTCCGAAGGAGATCTTCCCTCCATAAGGTCCGTCACCGCCGTGCTTTGCCCCGACATCATCGCTGGGAGGCCTCTAAGAGGTCCCGGTCCCCTTCTCACCACGCCAGTGCTTTCCCTAAGCGGCGGCGTGGGAGGGAGGCAGAGCGCACCCGTCTGCATCATCACCACCCCTCTCCGTCCTCTAAGTCGTCAAGGGAGGGGTCCTTTGATGGCTGGATAGCTCGTCGGGCCGAGCGCCGACTAGATGAATACAACCAACGGCTGGATGAGCTCAGTCGTAGGATCACCAACTCGCCAGATGCGGATTATGATAGTTGTCCACCGTTGTCCATCACATAATGGAGGAGCCGATTTCAACCCGGTTCCGCCTCCCTCAGCTGGACCCGTACGAGGGGACCACCGATCCTCTGGACCATCTGGAAAGCTACAAGGTCCTCATACAGGTCCAGGGGATGACTGACTCCTTGCTTTGCATTGCCTTCCCGCCACCCTGAGGAAGGCTGCCCGAGATTGATACTCCCTCTTGCTGCCGCAGAGTATCAACTCCTTCCGACAGCTGGAGAGGGCCTTCTTGGCTCACTTCGATGCCTGCCGAAAGAACCCTTGAGTGGCAAACAGTCTATTCTCTGTCCAGCAGAAAAGTGGTGAGTCCCTGCAGGACTTCGTCGCCCGATTCAAAGATGCTGCCCTCAAGGTCTACAACCTCGAGGACTCTGTGGCCACTTTGGCCTTGAAGCGGAGGCTTCGTCCCTCCCATTTTGCCTACTTCCTCGATAAGAAGCCACTCGGCTCCTATGCCGACTGCTGAGCCGAGCACAGAAGTACATCCGCACCGATGAGGCTGACTCCTCCCGGCGCGAGGCGGATGGGAGTTCTGCCAAGAAGCAAGCTCGTCCTAAGCCTATTGAGGCTTGGCCCAGGAGGCTCGAGCCTCCCCGCCGATCAGACAACCGTCCACAAGCGCTCGCTCCTAGGGAGGATCCGTTCACTCCCCTGCTCGTCCCGATATCTCATATCCTGATGGAAATCGAGGGCGAGCCGTATCTCCAGCGCCCTCTTCCATTGAACCCCAAGATTCCCCGCAACAAAAATCTGTACTGTCGCTTCCACCGGGACCACGACCACGACACTGAAGACTGTCACCAGTTGAAGAAGGTGATTGAGGACCTTATCCAGCGTGGCCACCTTAGAAAGTTCATTCAGAGAGGTAACCCGAGTGCACCTGGCCCGTCAGCACCTTCGCCCTCCTAAGGTCAGCATCGACAATGCCCCAATCGAGAAGACGGTGGCTATGATCTCCTGGGGGCAGGCGGCGCCTCCAAGAGGCCGCATGGGGATGATGGGCTAGATTCTATAATTTTCTTTTCCCAGGGGACCTAGAGGGGGTTTAACAAGAATGATGATAGCGTTGTCGTGTCTATGACAATAGCAAAGCACCCTGTAAAAAAAAATTAGTTGACAGTGGGAGCTCAGTGGATGTTTTGAGTTACGATGCATTTGTTTGGATGAACCTATCTCCTCGCTCCCTTCGGCCTATCACCACACCCTTGTGGGCTTTACTAGAGATTCTGTAAGGGTCTAGGGCGAGGTCACTCTCCCTGTCACGGCCGGGACCCCATCGTGTCAGAGCACGGTTTTTATGAACTTCCTGGTAGTCCGGGTTCCCTTGGCCTACAATGCCATCCTCGGGAGACTCGGTCTGAACCTTCTGGATGTAGTCATCTTCACCAAAAGACTGCTTGTAAGGTTTTCCACCAACGAAGGAGTCGGGGAGATGCAGGGGGAGCAGAACCCGCTGCCACTTTGCTACAATATGGCCTCCAGCTCGCAGGGGGTGGTGTCTACACCGACACCAGAATCACTCGACCCCCAAGACTTGGAGAGAAGGAGGGAACCAGCCGAGCGCCTATTGACCTTCCCGCTGGGGGAGGACCCAATGAGGACGGTTCAGATTGGAGCGCTACTCCCGGAGGAGGCACCCGAGTAGTTTCTAGCCTTCATGCTGCCAACTTTGACGTCTTTGCATGGTCGGCATCTGATATGCCAGGTATACTCGAGGAGGTAATCACCCATCAGCTTAACATTAAACCAGAATGTCGACCCATTCAGCAGAAGAAGAAAAGCTTTGCCCCCGATCGACAGAAGGCTATTGGTGAGGAGGTTCATAAGCTGGTGGCTGCCGGCCACATCCGAGAGGTCCACTACCCTGACTGGCTAGCCAATATCATGATGGTCCGTAAGGCTAGCGAGGGCTGAAGGATGTGCGTGGACTTTACTGATCTCAACAAGGCGTGCCCCAAGGATAGCTTCCCGCTGCCTCGGATTGACTAGCTGGTGGATGCCACATTCGGTCACGAGACCCTCAGTTTCATGGATGCCTTCTCTGGATACAATCAAATCAAGATGGATCCGACGGACAAGAAGGCTACCTCATTTGTGATCGAGAAGGGCATATACTGTTACAAGGTAATGCCGTTCGGGTTAAAGAACGCTGGGCCACCTATCAGAGGCTGATGAATAAGGTCTTCGAGGACCAGATCGGGCGCAACATGGAGGTATACGTGGACGATATGCTGACCAAGAGTATCTGCACCGCTGACCATGTTGCCGACCTGGCAGAGACATTCAACAATCTCTGCCGGTACCAGATGCTAAACCCCCGCAAGTGTGCTTTCGGAGTGATAGCAGAAAAGTTCTTGGGCTTCATGGTGATGCAACGGGGGATGGAGGCGAACCCTGATAAAATCTGAGCTATCCTTGACATGAGGCCCCCGGCTAGTAAGAAGGAGGTGCAGCACTTGACTAGGAGGGTGGCATCCCTGAGCCGGTTTCTTGTCCAAGTCGGCGGAGAGGTGTCTGCCTTTCTTCAAGGTGCTGCGCAAGGTCAGTGGCTTTGAGTGGACGAAAGAGTGCCAGAAAGCCTTTGAGGACTTGAAGGAATTTCTATCCACTCCACCATTGCTGTCCAAGCCGAGGAGAGGGAGGAGTTCTTTCTCTACCTTGCAGCCTCCCCTGAAGCCGTCAGCTCCGTGCTTGTATGCATGGATACCAACGGGATGCAAAGGCCGGTTTACTATACCAGCAAGGTGCTTTATGATGCGGAGACCAGGTATACCAGGACCGAGAAGATCATCTTGCCTTGATCGTCTTTGCTCAGCGCTTCAGGCCCTACTTCCAAGCCCATCCTATCATGGTGCTCACGGACCAGCCCCTTCGGACGATCTTATCCCGTCCTGATACCTCTGGCCGACTCATGAAGTGGGCCATCAAGCTTGGGGAGTTCGACTTGTCCATCCGACCAAGGTCTGCAATAAAGTCCAGGTGTTAGCCAATTTTTTGATCGAATGCACTTGGGCCGAGGAGCAGCTGGCGAAACCAAACTTGGAGTCCCCCATGGTGGCAGAGGTGGGAGAGGATTGGATCCTTCAGGTAGAAGACACATCTAACTCTCAGAGGAGTGGAGCCAGGCTCATCCTCGCAAGCCCCAAGGGAGAGGCGATAGAGTACGCTCTCCGTTTCCGTTTCCCCACCACCAACAACCAAGCGGAGTATGAAGCCTTGCTGGCGGGAATGAAGTTGGCCGAGGAGTTCGGAGCAAGACGTCTCATGGCTTTCACTGACTCTTAGCTTGTCTCTGGGCAAGTGGCTGGGGAATACGAAGCTCAAGATCCGGCCATGTCTCGTTATCTGAGTAAGGTCCAATCTTAGGCCTTCCGTTTTGCTTACTTCCGTGTCAGTTACATTCTCAGAGGAGAGAACATTAGGGCTGATGCGCTGTCCTGTTTGGCCACCTCGATCGACAGGACATGGGGGAGAACGTATATGGAGCATCTGGAGGTCCCAAGCATCGAAGCCATAGAAGAGGCCCTACCGGTCGCGCAAAACCCTCTTGGATAGACGCTTACATCTGGTACATTACCGATGGCACCCTCCCTAAAGATTCGACCGAGGCTAGGCTGCTCAAGCGATGAGCTCCTAAGTTTTGATGATGGGGCTCTACCGAAAGTCCTTCTCATATCCGGTCCTCAAGTGCGTCAGCCCTATGGAAGCTGATTACATCCTGCGGGAGATCTATGAGGGCATTTGTGGGAGTCATCTGGGGGGCAAAGCGCTGGCATATAAAGCCCTGCACCAAGGGTACTATTGGCTGATGATGAAGGAGGATGCCGCCGAGCTAGTTCGAAAGTGTGACAGTTGCCAACGATACACCAACATCTAGCGGCAGCCAACCTATCGGCTGAGCCCCCTAGCGACCCCCTAGCCTTTTGCTCAGTGGAGGATGGATATCCTGGGACCGTTTTCCTTGGCCTCTGGCCAGCACAAGTTTTTGTTGGTGGCCATCAACCACTTCACCAAATGGATCGAGGCTGAGGCACTGGTTAAGATCACCGAGGGCAAAGTGAGATCCTTTTTTTGAAAGTCTATAATCTACCGGTTCGGATTATCGGATACCCTCGTCACTGACAATGGTCAGTAATTTGACAACGCACCCTTCAGAGGATTTTGCACTGAGCTAGGCATCATCAGCGGTTCACATCTGTCGGTCACCCTCAGACTAATGGCGCAGCCAAGGTAACGAATCGCATTATCCTTCAAGGACTCAAAATACGACTGGACGACTTCAAAGGGAGGTGGGTGGAGGAACTTTCCAACGTGCTATGGGCCTACCACACAATGCCACGGGCTCTTACGGGAGAGACCCCCTTCAGCCTCATCTTTGGGTCCGAGGCTATCATCCCTATGGAGATCGGCGTCCCAAGCCTCCGAATGGAGTCTTACGATGAGGAGGACAACTCAAACCAGTTGCAAGCCAACCTCGACCTTATGGAGGAGGTACGTGACCGAGCACGACTCCGGATGGCCGCCTACCAACAACGAACCGCCAAGTATTATAATGCTCGTGTCTGTCCCAGAACATTCTTACCAGGAGACCTGGTTCTCAGGTGGGTCAAAGTCTCGAAGCCGACGGAAGGAGGCAAGTTGTCGCCGAATTGGGAAGGACCTTATCGAGTCACTGAAGCCCTCCATCATGGAGCATACTGAATCGAAGGACTAGATGGGAAGTCATTCCATCGAACTTGAAACTTTGACAACCTCCGACGGTACTATCAGTAATCAAAAGCACGAGGCCAGCTCGACACCTCAAGCCCGATATACCATCGACACTCAAAAGCCCGAGGCCAGCTCGACACTTCAAGACCGATGCACCATCGGCACTCAAAAGCTCGAGACCAGCTCGGCACTTCAAGATCGATGTACCATTGGTACTCAAAAGCTCAAGGCTAGATCGACACTCAAGCCCGATGTACCATCGGCACTCAAAGCTCGAGGCTAGCTTGGCACCTCAAGCCCGATGTACCATCGGCACTCAAAAGCTCGAGACCAGCTCGGCACCTCAAGACCAATGTAATATCGGCACTCAAAAGCCCGAGACCAGCTCGGCACTTCAAGCCTGATGTACCATTGGCACTCAAAAGCCTGAGGCCAGCTCAACACCTCAAGCCCGATGTACCATCGGTACTCAAAAGCTCGAGGCCAGCTCGGCACTTCAAGCCCGATGTACCATCGGCACTCAAAAGCCCAAGGCCAGTTTGGCACTTCAAGACTGATGTACCATCGGTACTCAAAAGCCCGAGGCTAGCTCGGCACTTCAAGCCTGATGTACTATCAGCACTCAAAAGCCCGAGGCTAGCTCGGCACTTCAAGACCGATGTACCATCGGAACTCAAAAGCCTGAGGTCAGCTCGATACTTCAAGACCGATGTATCATCGGCACTCAAAAGCCCGAGACCAGCCAAGCACTTTAAGCCCGATATACCATTGGCACTCAAAAGCCCGAGGCCAGCCTGACACCTCAAGCCCGATGTACCATCGGCACTCAAAAGCCCAAGGCCAGCTCGGCACTTCAAGCGCGATGTACCATCGGTACTCAAAAGCCCGAGGCCAGCTTGGCACTTCAAGCTCGATGTACCATCAGCACTCAAAAGCTCAAGGCCAGCTCGATACTTCAACCCCAATGTACCATCGGTACTCAAAAACCTGAGGTCAGGTCGGCGCCAAGGCCTCGCCTCAGTTAGCGCGGATGGTGCAAGGTCAACTACGCTGAAGTATGGTCATGGACCGGTCTAGAGTCCCGATGATAGCTCGAGGCTCACACCTATGCATCGACCGAGTTCACTGAGGGAAACTTCGAGTTCGATAGCATCCCTGCTAGGGTCTGGTCCTATGTAGCGGCTAAGTCATGGATTTGCTCGTGGTGAGCCAATGGACAATGCCCCTAGTGTCGTCATAGCCCCTAAGGGTCCTATGACGGCGAACTGAAAGGGAAGTCGCTACACTACGTTAATGAAGGTAGATTTCAAAAAAAAGATTTCATTACTTAAATGGTTCTTACAAAATGCCGACCAAGTTGGACTTCGGTACCAAAGGAAAGAATACAAGTCAGGGATCAGCTGTGGCAGGCTCGCCCTCAGACGGTGCCCCCTCGAACACCTTGTCTGGCTCTATCTCCATGGCACCGGGGAGGCCCAAGACCCTGGCCACCTTCTCCCGGTAGTCCTTGAACCCCTGTAGATAGACGTTCACGAAGGCTTCGGCTAGCTCGCCCGCGAAGCTAGTGGACTTGTGAAAGTTGTCTACATCTTCCGCAGCCCTCTTCTTGGCCTCAACTGCCTTCTCCTCAGTAATGGCCGCCCTCTCCTCAGCGATGGCTGCAGCGGCTTCTGCCTTGTGGGCCTTGGCCTCCCCCTTTGCAGCACGAGAATCTGACCTCCTTGCCGCTTCTTCAGCCTTCTCTGCCCTCTCCTTAGCCGCCTTTATTCCAGTGGCAAGGGCGTTGATACGGAAGTCCCGGGCAGTCACGGCCCCCATGGCCTCCCCCAATTGGTCCAAAGCCGCCCGAGCGCGCTCAGCCTCGACCTCCGCCCAACGTTTGGCCGCCTCCCTAGCTTCTTCTGCCCTCTCAGCCCAGGCTCAAGCCTCGGCAGTCTCCCGCTGAGCCTTGCGTAGAACGGTCTGCCCTTGGTTGATAACCTCCCGTGTGGCCACCAAGGAGTTTTCTGACTGCATCAAAAAGTAAGTTAGTACAAAAGCTAATGGGATGCAAGAAAAAAACTACTAAGCCATGCAGGATACTTACCCGGACAAGAGCCACGAAGGCCTCCCTGAAAAAGGCTGAGGCCCCCAACTGGCTGAGCTCCTCCTGGAACTCGGGGAGGATGATTTGGGAGATAAGCGACTCCGCCCTGCGCCCATGATTCATCGTGAAGGGCCGAGAAGGGATTGCCCCAGCCTCGCCTCCCTCGGCGGCCTCGGCTGGCTTGGGCGCAACATGTGCCGGGATGGGAACCACTGCCACTTCCTCCATGGGTGGCCTCACTGCAGCTAGGGGGCCCTCACCCGGGCTCGACTCTACCTCCGGCCGGGTTGGCTCAACAGCTAGGACAGCGGGCTCTGCTGCTGCAGCCCCCTTGCTCCCTCCGTGGGGGTGTCGGCTATGAGGTCGACGGAAGGGCCGACCGCCAACTCTCTATGCTCTGGGGTGGGGAGGACCGTGCTGAAGGTTGGCTTGGGGCTGGGGTTTGCTGCCTCCTGCTCGGCCCCTCGGCGCCCTCAAGGGCCCTCTTCCTCTTTTTCACGACCTTCCTAATAATATGAATAGGGATCTTCATCACTGCAAGTCCCAGTTGGAGTTAGCAAAAAAAAAAAGGAAAAGGAAGAAAAAGCAGAAACAGGAAAAGGGTTGGATCTGCAGCCACTCACCACTCCGGGAGGCAATGCTTGCGAGTCGGAGGTTGTCCTCCGACAAAAGTTGGTTGCACCGGGAGATCTCGGCCATCAGGAGCTGCCCAAGTGCCTCCCTGTCCCCCGGGATCACTGATGAGTCTTTATTTGGCCTCAAGTCCGGATCCTCCCACCTCGGCTTCACTCCTCGAGGTCAGCAAAAAAGAATCGGGACTTCCATCCCTTGATGAAAGAAGGAAGGTAAAGTTTTAGGACTCAGCCAGGCCAGGGCTGAAACAACCACCAACCCGGCTATTGAAGGGTGTAGAAGCAGCGAAAGAGGGAGAGTCTGGGCTCAATACCATGGAAGTGGCAAAGTACAATGAAGCCACAGATGATTCGAATGGAGTTCGGGACCAACTGGGCAGAGGTCAGGGAGTACCGGTCGAGGAGATTGAGGAAAAAAGGGTGATAGGATAAGCGAAGACCTATCCTGAAGGAGACCTCATAGATGGCAATCCTACCGGGTCGGAAGGAAACTACTCTATCGTCAAGGGTCGGTAGGAATAGCCCTATGTCCCTAGGGATCTGGTAACAGGCCCTGATGTTAGCCAGGTCTTGGCCTGTTACCGTGGAGGCGGTTCCCTCTGGGAATTCCGCCCCAACCCTTGAAGAGGTGCCGGCGGCCGGCGGGCGGCTCCTAGCCGGGGCTCGACCGGTGACTCGTCGTTGAGCAAGAGGCACGTGGTCCTCGGAGGGGGAGGAGGAGGACCACGAGGGAGCAGGAGACGAGAGGCGCGAAGCCTCGAGGAGGAAATCTGATCCTCGGGATCAGTAGAGGAAGACTAGGACGGAGAAGAGTCCATGAGAGCTGAAAGTGGAGCTAGGACAATCAAAGAACTGACCTGGATCGAAAAAGGATGTAGCAAGAACAGGTTCTCGGAAGGAAGACAGTCGGGAGAGCCGGAGGAAGAAGACGATCTCAGAGCAAAGTAACAAGACATGAGGCGCCCCGCCTTCGGCAAATAGCAAAGCATCGCTGGTGCCAGCACCATGATGGCAATGATGGCGGTTGCTTTTGGGGCTTCTATGAGGACACTCCCGCTTCGAGGCAGATCTTCGCAGATCTGACGGTTAGCAGAGGCGGTGACGCTTCGGCACCCAGGTCACCCGCACTATGACATCGCTGCACCCAGAGACACATGCCCTTTGATAATTGGCAGCACGATGGGATCAGCCACTGGGAACTTACACCCCTTTCGCCTCGTAGGGGTGGGCCCGCATCGTCTCAGGGGTGAGGGGCATCTGATGTGGCTGATCAAGCCTTGTACGGGTCAACGGAGAAAGCAACTGACGGAACCCTCAGCTTCGGCCTTTGGGGCCCCCTCGGCCTTCGGGGCCCCCTCGGACTCCGAAATTCCCTCGGCCTCAAACTCACGTCCCCTCAGCCTCGGACCTGGCGTCCCATCGGCCTCGGACCAGGAGTCCCCTCCGCCTTGGACCTGGCACCCCCTTGGCCTCGGACCTGAGTCCCCTTGGCCCCGGACCTGGCACCCCCTCGGCCTCGACCTGGCGTCCCCTCGGCCCCGGACCTCCGAGGTTCCCTCGGCATCGGACTCATGTCCCTTTGGCCAGGGACCTCATGCCCCCTCGGCTGCAGCCCTGGAGTCCTTCATCCTCGAGCCGCCTGACATAACCACGTGGCCCCAAACCGTCTACAGCCATCACGTGGCCACTAACCACCTGCATCTGCGCGTGGCCACTGCCCGTAACGGCGCACGCCTGACATGACTAGGTCCACTTGCCACCCATGGCACCGCGCCTGGTAGGTAACTGGCGGAGCAAGATACCTCTGACATGCCAGTATCGGTTGCGATGTCACAGTCAGTCTGGCCGCTCATCCGCTACCGGATAGCGGCACCTCAAAATCAGCCACCTTCTGAAAAAAAAAAGGGACTCGAATAGGTATAAAAACCCACACTCACAATGAGGGAGGGATTCTCGAATAGGTATAAAAACCCACACTCACCGAGTCGCTTACTTGAGCGTCGAGGGTCCCCACCGGTGCAACCGGTCTTCGGGGACTTCTTTGCAGGAGCTTTTCGAGGAAGATGATCTCCGTTTTCTGGCGTTGAAGGAACGTGACTTGGCGGCAACAATACCTTGACACCATCCAAGGTTGCTGAAGTGATGAGAACTTTTAAACTTGAAAAACGTGTAATGATTAATCGTTTCATCGATCCCAGCAATATGTCACCGCCAGAAAATGGAAAGTTAGTAACTGACCTCTATAACAGAGACATGCAGAAAGAGGCCTAAAAAAGAAGGTATCAAAATACAATTTAAATATAGACAATGTGATTATCAATTATCTATGATAAACAAGAGTATCCACATAATGAGGCTTCATTTGCAGAAAAGCAAGCACAAAAATGACATTGCTCAGGGTTTTGCATGAGTTCACATTTGAAAAGTCCACCACCATGAAATAAGGAGAGAATAAAAAAACGACATATGCAACAAGATAGGAGCCAAAGTCTGGTATCAATAATGAGAACATGAATGTAATATCATCATGACTAAAAACTATAATGGAAATTACAAATGAGAAACCAACCATAGACCCAACAAATCTATGTAACCTCAAATCAGACATGACAGTGGACCAGATATGTGCATGCATGTGATGACAGATTAAGGAGCAAAAAGATTGACTTAGAGTAAGTCCATTAAATTGAACTCTTATTACTTTTAAAACACTAACAAATAAAATGGCAAGACCATCAAGAATGGGTTCCATGTGTACACAGCAGCTTAACCAAAGCACTGCCAAACTACAAAACTGTGGTTCTTAGTAGAACTCATCATTTTGAGCATGCATCATATTGCAAGAGTCCAAAAAAGTTAGAATTATTGGTTAGGTCAAAATTTTATGGGTGTTATTCCATATTTTTTATTTCTTGCATATGCAAGTCTTGTTGACCTGTAATTTTGATCGACTACAATAAATTCAATTGTTAGCAAAGGACACTGGTTATTGCCAATGTTGTGTGAACAAAACAATCTTCAAGGGCTTGTTTGGACGCCACACAACATACGCCTCTTATAGCTACTCCAAACTGACTTTAAGAGAGGTGCCACAGGAAGGAGAGAAGAAACCGATGTCCGAGGTCACCGAGAATCATATCCCGCCCCACACCACCCCCAAAAAAAGAAAAAGAAAAGAAAAAAAAAAGGAAAAGAAGGAATTATGCATCTGATAATAAAGGTGACATACAATATCCATGTTTTTCGAATTCTACACTCCTTAACAGGCCTAATACTAGAAATTCTCTAAACCATTTACTTTCCTCTCATGGCCACATGTATTAGGTTAATTCCATGTATAACCTATTCCATCAGTTAAACAGGCCCTAAATTTGAGTAAGCTTGAATCATCAAGAAAACAAGTACTCAAATAAATATATATAATTTTGGATTTGCAAAATTTTAATTCATAGAATTGGATAGCATAAGTAGTCACCAACTTCGGTTTGTGAACAAAAAACACAACTTGAGATTAATCAGTGATTACCATCTATTGGACCTCACAGGCCTAATAATAGAAATTCTCTAAACCATTTACTTTCCTCTCACGGCCACATGTATTAGGATAGTTCCATGGATAACCTATTCCAGCAGTTAAACATGCCCTAAAATTGACTAAGCATATATCATCAAGAAAACAAGTATTCAAATAAGTATATAATTTTGGAATTGCAACATTTTAATTTACAGAATTGGATAACATAAATAGTCATCAAATTCAGTTCATTGTTCTCAAAGGCACGCATTAAGCATGTTTAAGGTGTGAGGAATAAGACTACAAGGGTTAGGTACTTCTTACACCTAACATGCACCTAAAGCATAAAGTGCTACGTGTTAAGGGTTAGCCACTTCTTATATGCTAGGTGACACACTTTCATCTAGGCATACATGAGGCAAAAAAAAAGTATACCTTTGATCTGATTTAAAATGCAAGAAAAGCATGCCTTTCTTAATAACTATATTTGTAATAATTTTTTAAATATATCATATGTATTAAACCGTGTTGACTTTATGATACACCAACCCATATACAATTATTTTTCTTACCTATAAAAAAGCTAAAAATTGAAAAATAAAGATTTGGACATCAAAAATTATGCTATCATCTAAAAAAGAGAAGGAAGGATATCAAGGACTACAAATTTCAATTGAGAAAGAGAAATCTTTCCATTATGCTAATAGGCTAAATGTATTACTATTATTTATTTCTACCATTTATTTCAAAAATATGCCTAACTTTACTTAAGTATGTGCCTATACTTTATGCCTTACGCCTAGGCTCCAAGATTTCTTTACGCTTAAATGTGCCTAGCTCTTTTAACAACACTACTTTAGTTTGTGAGTAAATATAGTTTGGGATTAATTAGCAATTACCATCCATTCGACCTCACAAAAAGAATGCAATGGGAGACTTTCTTTGGAAAGCCAAAATCTATTTTTGCTCCATCAAGAAAGGCTATAGATTACTTCATGGCTTAAATATTTGCAACAAGAAGAGACTTACAAGCTTGACATAAATTTGGAGAATGATTGGTCGTCTTTGGAATTGTATGTTCGAGTTTATTTTTGATTCCCTCTTGTCAAATCAATATACGTTGTTGATCCATTTCTATTACTTTTGGCTTTGGGGTACATAATATTAGAACCAATTTCTAGGAATTATAAGTTCAAATCCCCTCTAAGTAATCAATCAACTAACTGATTAACATGTATGTTGTCATGCCCCCAGTTTCAAGTTATACTTGAGGGGGTTGTTAAGCCTAATAATATACATTGTTGAACCATTCCTTATCTTGATCCAATTTTAGCTCCTATGGAGGTGATTATGGTCGCATTCGAGATGGGGAGTCAAGCCTGACACAAATTATTGACCCATTCCCCATCAAGTGCTTATGACTAGCTAGCACATTCTTATATTGGTTGCTTTTCCTCCCATTTCAATAAATATGAGTAAATACATACATACATACATACATACATACACACACACACACACATATATATATATATACACACGCATGCATGTATATGTATGTATGTATGTTTTGAAAATTGTATGTATCGAAAATGGTAGATGTAGATATCGAATTGGACTATGGAATTTTCTTCTTTTTCTAATTGATTCAATTCTGTTTTTCCATCTTTTCATGCATCAAGCAACTGCACACTTGCATACATATCCTCAAGTTGCTTGCTCTTAACAGCTAAGATTTCACATTGTTGTAGATTCATCTTCCATGCCACATAGCTATTACTTTTTTCATTCTAGATCAGCAATAGTATACAACAGTATAGATTGTTTTTGTTGAAAATAATAATCATTGTAATGGCTATTGTTCTTCGTTATTTTTGTTGATCTAATATTGATTTTGATGAATACAAAATAATTAAGTATGGTACTAATGATATTATTGTTAAGATTAAGTGATTTCAGGTAATCCATCATTAAAGAAGGTGTTTGCTTCAGATTGAGATAAGTTTCAAATCAAATGAAAGATAACAAAAGTAAAATGATAATTTTGTAATATGTACCTTAACTTTGATTTGTTTTCTAAAAATCTTGTGATGAATTTTGAACGTATCATCAGTCTTGAACTTTATGTTTGCTTGATGAATTTTTGTGACTATCCTTGAATGACATTCTTACACAAATGAATTTTACAAAAGATTTGAACTTCATGATTGATTCAATGGACTTCAAGTGGACTTTCCTTGATTGTTTTTCTTATCAAAATCAAGTTTTCAAAGGACTTAGAGCTGATATTCATTCAATTTAGCTATGTTACAAAGTGTTTTGTACAAACAGAGCATTCGGATCATTCTTCATGCCTTGCAAAATGAGTTTCTAACTTCTCTTGTGCCAAGAACCCATTGACTTTATTTTTTTATGAAAGTTTGAAGCAACCCTGGCTTGGATTCACTATGTTAGATGCTCAATTGGGCATCCAACATGACGAGATCATGAGTTAGATGCCCAATTGGGCATCCAACTTTAAGTTAGACGCCCAATTGGGCATCCAACTTGCTGACATCATTTGTTAGATGCCCAATTGGGCATCCAACTTTTTGTTAGACGCCCAATTGGGCGTCCAACGCGTGCAGGGACTTTTCTTTTGGCTTATTGGACGCCCAACTAGGCGTCCAATTTGGAAATGCTCTCAGGTTTTTCGCTATAACACGTTTGAAAAAGGCATTAGATGATCAATCGATCGATCAATGGCTATGAAAATTTTTATAACGGCTATTTTCTAACGTTTCAATATAATTATTTTCATCTCCTTCTCTCACAGTGGTTGGATTTTTATTGTGTGTATAAATAGCCCATTTGTACAGTGATTTAAGGAGGAAAAAAATAGAAATAAAAACATCAAAAATATAGTGAGAAAAAGGGTAAGAAAAACACATTGAAAGAGACTTTTATTTTGGGAAGAAATAGTTAGAGAGCCACATTGAGTACTTGTGAAGCCACTTGAAAAGCATTTATTATCCTATTTTAGCATGGTGTTAAAGCTCCAACAACCACTCTTGAAGAGCATTCAAAGCTTCTATAAAGGGTTCATTCATTGCTCTGACACGCTTAAAAGAAGAAGCCCTCATGTGGAGTGTTCTTCAAAATTGTGAGTATTCTATTTTGAATATATGCTCATTTAAAGAGCTTACAAATACTTAATATTCTTGTGCTTTGTTCTTGTGTTTCACAGTTGTGAAACGTGTGAGGGTAGAGGTGTATATTCTTGTAAGGCTTACTTATGCCCATAAACAAGTTTTGCTAGCCAGGTAGGTTAGTGGTGTTAGTGAAATTTTAAAGGGTTATTGGGGAGTGGATGTATGTTGATCCAATTGTTGATTTTGATGATTAATAAAACTATTTGAGTATAACATTTGAAGTTACTAATGATTTTGATTAAGTTTTTCAGTTTATGATGATTTATTAATCAAAATCATAAGACAAATCAAGTTCTAGTTCGAATCTAATGTCAAGGTAAGATTGCAGACATTAGAGTCGACACATGGAATTGCAGAGTCGACTCCGAAAAATGGCACAGACTTAGAGTCGACTCCTGGACTGTTAGAGCCGACTCCAACAGAAAAGACAGAACGATGATTTTTCTGGCCACGACTTAGAGTCGACTCCCAGACTGTTAGAGTCGACTCCAGAAGATTTTTGTGTCGACCCCAGAAAAGTCAGAGACGACTCCAGTTCAAGCGATTTGGGGATTTTTGATTTAGAGCCGACTCCAGAATGTTAGACGTGACTCCAGAACTGTCAGAACGACTCTAAACTTTACTTTTATCTTTTAATCCCAACGGCTATTGCTATTTTTGGTTCTAATCCTTCTTACACTTGTTTCTAACGGATAGTTTTAAACTATTTATGGATTAACTGATCTATAAGAAGAGGGTTTGCTGCATCCAAAATGAGAGAGAAAAAGAAAAGAATAGAGAAAATCTTTGAAATCCATCAGAAAAAAAAGAGAAAAATTTGAGAGAAAGATTACTGATTCCCCAAAAGAAAAGAGAGAGATTCCAAGCTTTCATAGTTCCATTTTGAAGAAATCTCAAGAAAAGAAGCAAGCCCTAGTTTTCTGATCTTCTGAGCTTCAAGAGCATTCTAAAGGAAGATCCACCCAAGAGAAGAGAAGAAGCAAGCCACCAAGATCTGCAAATCAGGCTTTGATTCCTATCTCTTTATTTTGTTCTATCATTGTATATTTGCTCATTGGAGGAGCTTTGTTTTGTAAAAAATTATTGTTTGCTGGGTCAATCGGGGATTGATTCAGTTGAGGCTGTTAGCCTTGTGCAAGCAGTTTGCTTGTGGTGTAAGGTTTTGTGCTGGTGAGCCTTGAAAACCAGCTGGGTTCGTTGTGCACCCGGAAAACAACAAGTTCGAGTTGTGAGCTTGCAAAACAACTCTGCTGTAATCAGATTGATTATAGTGTGGACCCAAGAGGTACTTGGGAGTGGACGTAGGTGTAGGTACACCGAACCACTATAAAATCTCTTGTGTTTGCCGTGATTGTCTCTTATCTCTAATCTCTATTTGTGCATTCTGTTTTAATCTGTGAATCTAAGTTTTTATTTCCGCTGGGGTTATTTTCAAAAGAGTTTAAATTTTTGAAAAACCCAATTCACCCCCCCTCTTGGGTTGCTATCTGGACCAACAATTGGTATCAGAGCTAGTGCTCATTTGATTTGATCTAACGATCAAGAGTCAAAGATCCACATGGCAACTCAAGCTGGTTCATCTTTTTCGAAGGTCAATCTACAAATAGACCACCCTTGTTTAATGGTTAAACTATGGTTATTGGAAGGCTAGAATGAAAATTTTCATTCAAGCACTTGACTATGATCTATGGAGCATTATAGTCAATGGACCACACACCCACTGCTAGAGTTAATGGCATGGAGATTCCTAAACCGGAAACGGAATGGGATGAACATGATAAAAAATTGGCACAACTTAATGCCAAAGCAATGAATGTTTTATACTGCTCATTAGATGCAAATGAATTCAATCGTATCTATTTGCATTTCTGCTAAGAAAATCTGGGATAGACTTGAGGTTACCCATGGGAACAAATCAAGTCAAGGAATCCAAGATTAACATGCTAGTTCATAAGTATGAATTGTTTAAAATGGATGCATGTGAATCTATTGCTGATATGTTTACAAGATTTACTGATATAGTTAATGGTTTAAAAAGTCTTGGTAAATCTTATGATAATTCTGATCTTGTGAGAAAGGTTTTGCGTTCCTTGCCTAGGACTTGGGAAGCTAAAGTGACTGCAATACAAGAGGCAAAGGATCTAAGTACCCTACCCCTGAAAGAATTATTGGGATCCTTGATGACTCATGAGCTTCAAATTAAGCAACATGTTGATGATGATGAGTCAAAGAAGAAGAGGACTATGGCTCTTAAGATTTCTGAATATATGGAAGAGCCTCATGAATCTGAAGATGAAAGTGATGATGAGGACATGGCACTCATCACAAGGAAATTTAAAAGATTCATGAAGAAGAAGAAGTTTGAAAAGAAAAAGCCCTTTGCAAGAAAAGATGAGGACAAGGGCAAAGAAAAAGAAGTTATTTGTTTTGAATGCAAGAAGCCGGGTCACTTTAAATCTGAATGCCCAACTAAAGAAAGGCACCGAAATTCAAAAAGAAGGCAATGATGGCCACATGGAGTGATTCGGAAAGCTCAAGTTCCGAGAAGAAGAAAAGAGTGAAATGGCCAATCTATGCTTCATGGCGGACAATGATGAGGTAAGTCCGAGTTTTCTTGATGACTTTACTTTCGATGAATTGCATAGTGCTTTTTATGAATTAATGGATGATTTTGCAAACCTAAGTTCAAAGAACAAAGATTTGAAAAATCAAATGCAAAAACTATCTTAGAAAATGAAAAGCATGTTGTAGAAAAAGAACTTTTGATAAAAGAAAATGAAAGTTTGAAAAATGAAGTTGATAGACTTAAACCTATAGTTGATAAATTTACTTTAAGCTCTATCAAACTTAATATGATTTTGGAAATCAAAAAGCTATTTTTGATAAAGCTGGATTAGGATATAATCCACTTAAAAAGCAAAAATCTTTGAAAAATATTTTTGTACATGCTGAAAAATCATCAAATATTACTTGTTTTAAATGTGGAAACAAAGGACATAAATCATATGTGTAAATCTCCACATAATAAAAGAAAGATGATTTGGGTTCCCAAAGGAACAATATTTAATGCATCTAACCATGAAGGACCCAAGAAGGCTTGGGTACCTAAAATTAAGACATGAATGTTTTGCAGGAGTGTCTTGCAGCCATCAGACTGAAAAGAAAATGGTACCTGGATAGTGGTTGCTCAAGACACATGACGGGTGACAAAGATCAATTCATCACCCTTGAATCAAAAAGAGGTGGAGTAGTTACTTTTGGTGATAATGGTCAAGGCCATATCATGGGTATTGGTAAGATTCAAATTACTCCATCTACTCATATTGATAATGTTTTATATGTTGATGGACTTAAATAAGTTTGAAGCTTCTGTTTGCACTGTTACTAATCCATTGATAATAGCATTATTCTTGTTGGTAAACGTTATGGCAATGTGTACTTAATTGATTTGAGTAATTTATCTCCAAGTAATCATTGCTTAGTTGCTAATAATGCTAAGATGAATGAGATTGGTTGGCTATGGCACCGTAGATTAGGTCATGCAAGCACACACCTAATTTCTAAATTATTGAAAATGGATTTAGTTAAAGGTATTCCTAGCTTAAATTTTGAAAATAATCGAATATGTGATGCATGTCAATTTGGAAAACAAACAAGAACTTCTTTCAAATCTAAGAATGTTGTTTCAACTACTAGGCCACTAGAGCTACTACACATGGACCTTTTTGGACCTACTAGAACCACAAGTCTAGGAGGAAAGAAATATGGTCTAGTGATAGTAGATGATTACTCTAGATTCACTTGGGTAATGTTTTTGGCTCACAAAGATGAGACTTTCTCAATATTCCTGAAATTCGTTAAGAAAGTCACAAATGAGAAAAACACTACCATAGTGTCTATTAGAAGTGATCATGGAACTGAATTTGAAAATCACTTATTTGAAAAATTCTGTTTTGAAAAAGGCATACATCATAACTTTTCAGCACCTAGAACACCACAACAAAATGGAGTTGTAGAAAGAAAGAATAGGACTTTAGAAGACATGGCCCGTACCATGCTATGTGAAAGCCAACTTCCAAAATATTTTTGGGCGGAAGCTATAAACACAGCATGTTACATCCTAAATAGAGCCCTGATTAGACCTATCCTTAAGAAAACTCCCTATGAACTATGGCATAATAGGAAACCAAATTTAAGTTATTTTCATGCATTTGGTTGTAAATGTTTTATTCATAACAATGGTAAGGATAATCTTGGGAAGTTTGATGCAAAGTCTGATGAAGGTATTTTCCTAGGATATTCTACATCTAGCAAGGCATATAGAGTATTTAATAAGAAAGCTTAGTTGTAGAAGAATCCATTCATATAGTGTTTGATGAGTCTTTAGCATCAAGTTCAGATAAAATTGATGATGAGGAAGATACATCTTTGATTGAAAGAGATATTGAAAAATTAAATGTATCTTCAGATCAAGAACCTGAAGTAAGGATGATGACTCACCTAAGGATGATGGTATTGATACTGCTCATAATGATAAAGATCTACCTAGAGATTGGAGATATGCTTATGGTCATCCTAAGGACCTAATCATAGGTGATCCATCTCAAGGTGTAAGGACTAGATCATCAATGAGAATATCAATATCTTGCATTTGTATCTCATATAGAACCTAAAACTATAGAGGAAGCTGAGAAAGATAGTTATTGGATGTTAGCAATGCAGGAAGAGTTAAACCAATTCACTAGGAACCAAGTTTGGACCCTAGTAGAAGACCTAAAAACACCCTATAATAGGATCTAAATGGGTTTTTAGAAATAAATTGGATGAAAATGGCTTGGTAATTAGAAATAAGGCTAGATTAGTTGCAAAAGGATATAATCAAGAAGAAGGTATAGATTTTGATGAAACCTTTGCACCTGTTGCTAGATTAGAAGCCATTAGGCTACTACTTGCATTTGCATGTCATATGAATTTCAACTTATTTCAAATGGATGTTAAAAGTGCATTTTTAAATGGTTTTATAAATGAGGAAGTTTATGTTGAACAACCTCCTGGTTTTGAAGATCATGAATTTCCAAACCACGTCTTCAAACTACACAAAGCACTTTATGGTTTAAAGCAAGCACCTAGAGCTTGGTATGATAGATTAAGTAAATTTTTAATTGAAAATGATTTTTCTAGAGGAAATGTTGATAAAACCTTGTTTTTAAAAAGAAAAGAAAAGGATTTATTAATTGTTCAAATTTATGTTGATGACATTATATTTGGTGCTACTAACAATCTCCTTTGTCAAGAATTTGCTAAGTTAATGCAGGGAGAATTCGAGATGAGCATGATGGGAGAACTCAACTTCTTCCTTGGACTTCAAATCAAACAAGAGAAAGCGGGATTTTCATCAACCAAACAAAGTACACAAAGGAAATACTCAAGAAGTTTGGTATGGAATCTGCTAAACCTCTTGGTACGCCAATGAGTCCCTCATGCAAGCTGGACAAGGATGAAGAAGGTAAGAAAGTAGATCAGAAGCATTACAGAGGTATGATCGGATCACTTCTTTACCTAACTGCAAGTAGGCCAGATATCATGTTTTTCTTTGCTATGTGCAAGATATCAATCTAATCCTAAGAATCACATTTATTTGCTGTTAAAAGAATCTTTAGATACTTAAATGGAACTAAAAATGTAGGATTATGGTATTCTAGAGACTCAACCTTAAAATTGATTGCTTATTCTGATTCTGACTATGCTGGTTGTAAATTAGATAGAAAGAGTACAAGTGGGCATGCCAACTTTTAGGAAGTAACTTAATCTCTTGGTTTAGCAAGAAGCAAAATTCGGTTGCATTATCCACTGCTGAGGCAGAGTATGTTGCAGCTGGAAGTTGCTGTGCTCAAATCCTTTGGATTAAGCGACAACTTGAAGATTATGGTATCACACTTGATAAAATTCCTATTAATGTGATAATACTAGTGCTATCAATCTAACTAAAATCCAATTCAACATTCAAGAACTAAACACATAGAAATTAGACATCACTTTATTAGAGAACATGTAACTAATGATGTTTGTCTTGAATATGTTAATACTAATGATCAATTAGCTGATATTTTTACCAAACCTTTGAGTGAGGAAAGATTTTGTTATCTTAGAGGAGAATTAGGAGTTTGTGATCCTTTAGAATGATTTTCTGAAACTCTTAAGGACAACAACTATCTAGACTTCATCAATTTCTTGAAAATCCTCTATGTCCAATAAGGAAATTTATCTAGAAATTTGATTCATTGTTTCCCCAATTGTTAAGGAACACTTATCTAGAGTTTGATGATTAATTTGATCAGTTTCAGATCCTTGAAATTTGAATTTTTCACTGAAACTATTGTGGAGTCGACACCTGCAGTTTGTGGAGTCGACACCTTCATATTTTGATGTTCTGTCTGGGCAATTAGAGCCGACTCTGGCTTCTGTAGAGCCGACTCTAATTCGGGCGCTGACAGATTTTCTGGTTCGGAGCCGACACCTCGTTTTCGGGAGTCGACTCTAAGTGGAACTAGGTCAAAATAAAAAGGCGGAGTCGACCCCAAACGAACCCTATCGTCTCCTAAACCTTTCCAAAGCCGTTCCAAACGATTCCAACCCCTCCAAACCCTCAAATCTCTTGATTACTCATTCCAATCGAATCCCATGGCTCCCAAAAGGCGTGCTATCATTGGTGGTTCGACTGTTCCGACGAAGCGCGTTCAAATCGGAGGCAACCTCATCTTCTTCATCTGCCACTCAAGATGACTCTCCACCCTCACCATCTTCTCCAGTCGACCAATTAGCGGGTAAGGCCATTACAACCGGAAGAAAAGTTGATTTCAATTTTTTGCTTCGGAGGGCTTTGCTATTGGGCGTTGTTGAAAGAAATGGGATGGGAGAAGGTCTGTTCTTTGGATATTCCTACTACCCTGCCCTAGTAGAGAATTTTATAATGATTTATGTAGAGGAGAGGGAGGTTTAGTGAGTGTTGTAAGAGGAACAAAGTGTAATCACACCGAATCTTGGAAATTATTGGAGATGCCTACTGTTGGACTAGTTGAATATCAACATGATAGAGGAGGTGCCCTATCAAGGATGTTAGGGAGAGAAGTTCTGAGTTTGAGGAAATCTTGGCAATCAACTTAATTTGGAACTCAGATTACTTCACAATATCTGTGGAAGAATTTTTTCCTAAAATCGGAAGGTTTGAATATGTCTCGGAGCGAGACATCTTATTGATGGACTGCATCTCACTGGAAGACCTGTTAATCTTGCTGGTATGATGATAGGCTATATGGCAGAGGCAGCTACTAAGAAGAGATCTACATTGCCATATGGTATGATTCTGACTTGGTATTCAGAAGCCAAGGTGTACTTATAATGGATAATGAGCCACTAAGAAATTAAGGCATACAGATTACTATAGTGTCTCTACAATTCACCGATGGGCTTCAGAAAAGAAAATATTTGGATAAAAAGAGGACATGAGGCCAGAGCTGAGGAGGTTAGAGTTGAGGAGGTCAGAGGAGAGGACATTCCTGACCATCTACTGCTGGACCTTCTGAGGCTGGACCGAGCACTCACCTTCACCTCCACATCAGTCAGCATTGGCATCTGGAAGATTTTCTGAGGAGCAAATTGGTCAGCTCAGAGCTTTACTGCTGAGTATGACAGGAATGAGAAGTGAAATGAAATTAATCTAAGACTTGACATGATTTCTTTTCATTAGCAATTCCGTGAATCCTTTCACTGATCTTCATAAGATTTTTGAAAGGATGGAAGGGATTGCAGACGGTTCTGAGCTATCTTCATGCTACCAGTCAACTGAAGAAAGATATCGACCTTGCCGTCTCTCAAATTGAAGCTTGTCTTGAAAGTTTAAGAAGACCAAAAAGATGATATTATGGAAATGATTGGATTTAAAGAAAATTGTGTACAAGCATATTTGATTTTGATACCCTATCATCCTAGGTTGTATCTTAGGATTTCTTGCTTTCTTTACTTTGTAGCATGTATCTAGGAATTTATACTTGAATATGTACTTTGAATGTACTTGACACATGTAATGATCTTGCTTGAAATACAATTATCACTTTTATTGCAAATTTGTCTATGAGAAAATTACTATCTCTATGATTGAATGAACCAACAACCTCGCTCTGATAACCTTCTTTATTATTTTTAAACTCACCTTATTGCTGATAACAAAAAAGGGGGAGAGAAAATTGTATATGCATAAAGGAAAAGAGAAAAAGAAAAGAATGAATAAAGATTTCAATGGCATATCTAAAAAGGGAGAGAAATTTTGAGATTTATAAATTCTAATCAATTGATCAAGATTTCAGTTTATCTACATAGGGGGAGTTATTCAATGCAGGGGGAGCTTAATAATTTCTATAAAAGTTAAATCATCTTGATTGATGTCTCATGTATTTTTTTATTCATTTTGAAAATTGGCATCAAATTCTCTGTTAGGAAGTTTTAAAGCTTTAACAATGTCTATAATTCTTAATTCAAATGAATTTTTAATGCATATACTCAAAGTTTTTGTCATCATCAAAAAGGGGGAGATTGTTGACCCAATTGAGGATTTTGATGATTAACAAAACTATTTGAGTATAACATTTGAAGTTACTAATGATTTTGATTAAGTTTTTCAGTTTATAAGATTATTAATCAAAATCAAAGACAAATCAAGTTCTGGTTCGAATCTAATGTCAAGGTAAGATTGCAGACATTAGAGTCGACACATGGAATCGCAGAGTCGACTCCGAAAATGGCACAGACTTAGAGTCGACTCCGGACTGTTAGAGCCGACTCCAACAGAAAAGACAGAACGATGGTTTTTCAGGCCACGACTTAGAGTCGACTCCCGGACTGTTAGAGTCGACTCCAGAAGATTTTGTGTCGACCCCAGAAAAGTCAGAGACGACTCCAGATCGAGCGGATTAATTTTCGATTTAGAGCCGACTCCAGAAAAGTTAGAGCCGACTCCAGAATGTCAGACACGACTCCAGAACTGTCAGAACGACTCTAAACTTTATTTTATCTTTTTAATCCCAACGGCTATTGTATTTATGGATCTAATCCTTCTTACACTTGTTTCTAACGGATAGTTTTAAACTATTTATGGATTAAGATCTATAAGAAGAGGGTTTGCTTGCATCCAAAAAGAGAGAGACAAAAAGAAAAGAATAGAGAAAATCTTTGAAATCCATCAGAAAAGAAAAGAGGGAAAATTGAAGGAAAGATCATACTGATTCCCCAAAAGAAAAGAGAGAGATTCCAAGCTTTCTGTTCTATTTTGAAGAAATCTCAAGAAAAGAAGAAGCCCTAGTTTTCTGATCTTCTGAGCTTCAAGAGCATTCTAAAGGAAGATCCATTCAAGAGAAGAGAAGGAAGAAGCCACCAAGATCTGCGAATCAGGCTTTGATTCCTATCTCTTTATTTGTTTCATTATTGTATATTTGCTCATTGGAGGAGCTTTGTTTTGTAAAAACATTATTGTTTGCTGGGTCAATCTGGTGATTGATTCAGTTGAGGCTGTTAGCCTTGTGCAAGCATTAGCTTGTGGTGTAAGGTTTTGTGCTGGTGAGCCTTGAAAACCAGCTGGGTTCGTTGTGCACCCGGGAAAACAACAAGTTCGAGTTGTGAGCTTGCAAAACAACTCTGCTGTAATCAGATTGATTATAGTGTGGACCCAAGAGGTACTTGGGAGTGGACGTAGGTGTAGGTACACCGAACCACTATAAAATCTCTTGTGTTGCCGTGATTGTCTCTTTATCTTAACTCTATTTGTGCATATTCTGTTTTAATTGTGAATCTAAGTTTTTATTTCCGCTGGGGTTTATTTTCAAAAGAGTTTAAATTTTTGAAAAACCCAATTCACCCCCCCTTCCTCTTGGGTTGCTATCTGAACCAACAATGTAGGTGCTGGGTTGGCACCAAACTACTATAAATCTCTTGTATTTGGTTGTGCTATTTTTGTAATTGATTGCTTATTATCTACACCACACTACACTCAATTTATTCGTAAAAATTTTAAGTCCACATACTTGCTACTAAATTTTTTAAGAACCCAATTCACTCCTCTTAGGTTGCTATATCTGGGCAACAAGTGATATCAGAGTATGTACTCTTATTGTTAAGCCTTAAAATGCTTTGAGCAAAAGATCATAGCAGCCATGTTGAGTGAGGGGCAATCCACAAATAGGCCACATTTATTTAATGGCATAAATTATAGTTATTGAAAAGCTAGTATGAAAATCTTCATCTAGGCACTTGACTATGATCTATGGAGTACCATAGTCAATGGTCTGCACACACCCACAATTTGATCTAATGGCATAGAGATTCCCAAATAGGAAATGGAGTGGGATGAACATGATAAAAAATTGGTTCAACTTAATGCTAAAGCTATGAATATTTTGTATTGTTCATTGGATGCTAATGAGTTCAACCATCTTTCTACTTGCTCTTCCGCAAAGGAAATATGGGATAAGTTAGAGGATACCCACAAGGGTACCAATCAAGTAAAAGAGTTCAAAATTAATATGCGTGTTCATAGATATGAATTGTTTAAAATGAAATCAAATGAGTCTATTTTTGATATGTTCACAAGATTTATTGATATTATTAATGGGCTTAAAAGCCTTGGTAAATCGTATACTAATGTTGATCTTGTGAGAAAAGTATTAAGATCTTTCTTTGGTCTTGGGAAGCCAAAGTGACTGCTATTAAAGAGGCAAAGGATCTCAATACTTTACCCTTGGAGGAACTGCTGTTGTCCCTTATGACGCACAAATTACAAGTCAAACAACATGCGGATGAAGATGCATCAAAAAGAAGGAGAACCATGGCCCTTTAAAGTTTAGATCAAAAAGAGGAATCAGTGGAATCCGTAGATGATAGTGATGATGAAGACATGGCCCTGATTACAAGGAAATTCAAGATGTTTATGAAAAAAAAGAAATTTAAAGAAAGAAAAAGGTCATTTGTAAAAGGAGAAGGAAGTAAGGAAAAAGAAAAGGAAATAATATATTATGAATGCAAGAAATCAGGATACTTTAGATTAGAATGTCCATAATTAAAAAAAATTTCCAAGAAGTTAAAAAAAAAAAAAAGAAATGATGGCTACTTGGAGTAACAGCGATAACTCAAGCTCCGAGGAAGAGGAAAAGAGCGAAGTCGCCAACCTGTGCTTCATGCAGATAACGGCAAGGTAAGCCCTGGTTTCCTTAATGACTTTACCTTTGCTGAATTGCATGGTTCTTTCTATGAACTAATTGATCATTTTGCTAAATTGAGTTCTAAGAACAAAGATTTAAAAAATCAAATTCAAAAACTTACTTTAGAAAACAATAAATATACTGAAGAAAATAAAGTTTTGATAAAAGAAAATAATAATTTGAAATCTGAAGTAGATAGGTTGAAATTTATTGTAGATAGATTTACTTTGAGCTCTACAAAACTTAATATGATTTTAGATAGTCAAAGAGTTATTTTCGATAAAGCCAATTAGGATATAATCCCTTTAGAAATCAAAAGTTTTTGAAAAACATCTTTGTGCATGCTGGTCAATCTTCAAATGTTACATGCTTTAAATATGGTTTAAAGGCATATAAATCTTATGCATGTGATAGTGTTAAGAAAAATTGGGTTCCAAAAGGAACCATGTTAACTAACCCCAAAAGACCCAAGAAAGCTTGGGTACCTAAAAGTAAAACTAGATATTATGAATGTAGGTGTGTCTTGCAACCCATGAAGCTAAAAGAAAATTGTACCTTA
>UESW01002259.1:0-24391 GCA_900491605.1 Calamus simplicifolius
TTTAGCGACAACAAGCACTAAATGCGACACATTGCAAAAATTCAAAAATAAAAAAAAAAATTTTAATTTTTAAATAATTTTAAAAATCGTTAATTTAGCGAGCAACAAAAGCGTCGCTAAATAGTGACGCATTAGCGATGCAATTCAAAAAAATAAAAAAAATAATTATAAATTTTAAACATTTTAAAATCATTAATTTAGCGACGCACAAAATGTGTCGCTAAATAGCGAGCATTAGCGACGCAAAAATTTAAAAAATTTTAAAAAATTTATTTAGCGACGCAAAAAATGCGTCGCTAATAGCGATGCAATTAAAAAAATAAAAAAATTAATTTTAAATTTTAAATAATTTTAAAAAATTGTTAATTTTGCGATGCAACAAAATGCGTCGCTAAATAGCGACACATTAGCGATGCAAAAATTTAGAAAATTCTAAAAATTATTAATTTAGCGACCCTTAGAAAGCATTTACAAAAATTAAAAAAATTATTTTTAATTTATCGCTCGGGATCATGGCTTGGATGGATCGCAACCGTCGGATCATCGCTGATATGATGGATCGCAATGGTCCGCTCGGGGATCATGGCTTGGATCGATCGCAACCGTCGAATCGTGTCCGATGGGATGGATCGCAACGGTCCGATCGGGATCATGCTCAAATCGATCTTAACCGTCGGATCGTCTCAAATCGGATGCATCGCAACGGTCCGATCGATTGATCATCATTGATCAGGATCATGGCTTGAATCGATCGCAAAACCATCGGATCATCGCCGATCGAATGGATCGCAACGGTTTGATTGATCATTGCAGATCTGGATCATAAGTCAGATCGATCGCAATCATCGGATCGTCTCCGATCGGATGCATCGCAACGATCGAATCGATCATCGCAAAAGCGTGTTGTACAAAACAACAACTGTCTTAGATGACTTTAGAAGAGGTAGTGGTGGTAGTAGTTGGAACTTTAGAAAGAGGCCTCTTCAATTGTCTCCATCACCGGTTTTCCCAACTCGTGACCGCATCATCCGGTGGGGTGTGGCTGCTAGCCTACGTCGCGACGTTATTGGTCGGTTTGTTACTGGCCTTAAGGAATTTTCTCCATCCACCATTTTCTGAACTTTAATGCCCTTAATTCTTTTCCCTGTCCTTGGGCCAACTCTGATGGGGGGTGCTCCGGAGGGCTCCTACCGCGTGTTGGTTTCGTTCTGCAAGGGATTCTCTCAGATCCTTGTCGCCGGTGGACCTACCTGACGAGTGGCCGTTACCGAACACCAAAATAATGGATTGCCGAACCTCTGAGAGGCTGGTCAAGCGGGTACATAAATTTCGAGAGGGACTTCCTAAGCTGTCCTCTTCGGTAGCAACATCCTCTTAATTTCCTTGATGTATTTGGTGAGAGAAGACTTCCCATCATTTGGAGAGATGTTTTGAGCCTTTAATTTCGTGGCGTTATGCATTATCCCCTTCGGAGGGTGCTGCTATTATGAGGAACAACTACACCGATGAATATTGTAGAGGCCACTTGCCCACTTGCACCATGGAGTCCTGCCATAAGAGGATTGTGGATGCTTCCTTGCCCGTGCTTTCTAGTAGTTGTAAACAGAAAAGAGAAAGGGGACGCCACGTACGTCGCTGCAATCGGAATCTTGGTAGGGTATGCGTCAAGAGGTGCAGATTAGACTGCCCACCTCTCGCTAATGCATGCGTTCTCCATGTCACACGAACGGTGCATTACATGAGGACACAATATATAGATAAACGTTATCTAAATCAATGTTGTAACAGATAAATATTATCTAAATCAAATATTGTAATAGATAAATATTATTTAAATTAAATTAATTCTGATTCACTTGGAGCCTATAAATATAAATATGAAATAAGGTGAACTTTTAGTTCTCGCCCAAGAAGGCTCTGGTTTTGATTTTGCATGGTTTTATGAAGTACGATTTTGCAGGTATTTTATGAAGTACCTTGGCTTGTAAACTCTATCGTGGGATTCTTCATCCACATCTTCGAATTCGGATTCGGTAGTAGGGCATCTGTTCCTTTGAGACCTCAATATATCGGTATGTTTTTATTTTTAAAAAAATTATAGATAATTTTTTCTTTCATATGATGATATTAATTTATGCATGTTAAACGATTCACATGCTTCCGCTACACATATAAATGATGATATATATATATTCTTTTTGAATATTAACAACTTGACCAGCGTGGATGGGCCCAGTTTGTCTCCAAGGAACGTACAGTTTGCCCGATCCCTGTGATATTCCCTTCTTCCCCTAAGTATGATGTTCTACTCCCTAATGAACCTTTCATTCTCCTTTTTAAGTCGATCTGAGCTGTAAATTGTCCATCTCGATCTCTATGTTGTAAATACCCGGCCACTATTCCTTAATAAATTTGGAGGAACTTGGCTCCTCTGGTTTTTTAACATAACAGGTTTTCATTCAGTAGAAGACAAAGATCTAGACCATAGTTTCCATTTCTTATTTTGTTAATGCCACAGCTGCTCGGATATCAAAAGCAGCTGATTTATTTAGTACAACAAAGTAGCCGTACAGTACAGACTTGAACTTCATATATACGAGACTTGTTGATTAAAAGGCCTCTGGTTGTAGCAGTCCAAGTTGTCGCCGTAGCTCACTCCCAGAATGTCACAGTATCTCTTATAGAACCCAATCCGGTCCGCTACCCTGCTGTCCTGCCCCTTGCCGCACTCAAGCCCACTGTTGATGATGTTGGTGATGACACCATATCCCGGAACACGTCCTGCCGCTTGATCGGCGGCCGACGGCGTCCACTGCCCGGTGATGACATCGTGACAAGACGGTTTCGGGGACTGTGGGGTCATCCAGAACCATATCGCCGTTTTGAAGGAGATAACTGGGTCAGTAGCAACCAAGTCCGGGTTGTTGAGCAGGTCTGAGCCAATGGCTTGCCCTGCTGGTCCGTAGTTGTAGTTGCTGGAATTCAATTCAAATTGCATTTAGTAAGTATTATTCGTACGACGACCAATAAAAAAAATATCGAATATATATGGGTTCTTCTTCTGATCATATATATATTCTTTTGAAATATTAATTATAAGAAGGTTAATTATTATCTGCACCGAATTATGCCACAAGGTAATCCAACCCAGTTTGCTGCGAGGTTATTGTTGGATGGATAGATAGGATTACTAATGATCGGATAAGATAAGAATTTTAAATTTTGCTATGGTTATCTTCAACTCTGGATAAAACGAGTTGGAGGTTCTAATCTCCGGTGAGATCCCCGTGATCAGAACAATCCGATCAAAACTCTTATCATAAAGAAGATAAGCGCGGATTAAAATATTAAATCCGGTTGATGCGGAAGCGATACCAATAATCTTACCAATAATCTGAACAATCATGGCAATCATTACTTAATTAGAGATTGCGTACTTTTTTTACTAAAGATTTCTGCTAGATTTCCAACGTCCGTGCGTGAAGACTCCTATGCGTGAAGGCTTCTGCACCGGAGACTCCTCAAAAGAGTGGAGAAGCTCTCTGAGATTGCTGATTTCTTCTTAGGAATAAACATGGTAATCTTTAATCCTCAACTCCCTGAATGACCAAGGGGTATGGCCAAGGAAATAAGCAAGGATTTTTTTTTTGTGAATAAAAATCAGCCGAATTCTTTTGTATTTCTCTCTTCTGGATCTCTCTGTCTTTACTGTTCTTAAAAAACAGATAAAGACGGACAGATGAAAAATGAAAAAAAATATTTCTCTCAACTTTTTCTGATCATGGTGCTCGTTATTTATAAATGGGAAGCAATACTTTGATCGAAAAAAAAAAGCGTCGCGTCCCTATGGGAGAGACGCTTCTCATCATCATCCAAACAAAGTGCGCGAAGAAGAAGACACTGCTTCATAAAAAATACGTTGTCTTTTTTCTGCGCATGATCTGAGAACATCATGCCCAACTTACAATAGGCCCGCTGGTCTAGAGGCTCATTGGGACCAAGGCCCATTGAGCCTAAACCCAAAGTTCTCAAACCACCCATGGCCTCCACTTTGGTCACGGATCCATGTTACAGAGTTTAGTTTCATTAAGAAACTTTTTGCTAATTTGTCTAAAAAATCAAACACAATATTAGACAACATTACTTGCTCATCGCGTCACCTAAAATTTTAAAATAAATTCTTAAAATTTAGGAGCGAGTTTCCTTTTATGGTCTACACCTTGGACTTCGCGGGACACACATAACCTAACTCCCAAGAATATTGTCCTTACACCGCCATTCCCTATGACTTGGGACAATATTCTTAGTCATGATTTATTTCCATCAGAAAATCATAACTGCACTCCAGGATATACACGACATTTACGTCGAGATAAAATAAATTGTCACATAAGACAATCTCATCCCTGACCTATGAGATCGATACGCAAATGGTTCCTTCATGCGACACTCGAATATTGGCATCAAGTAATTTGTGTACTATCACTTGTCCAATATCCATCTAACACCTTGAGCTCTAGGTTCCCTCATATCCATCCATTGAGCGTCAGGAATCAACCCGTCGATTGATCATGTCTACGCTCGATCTATAAAGATCACTATGCATAGTTTTAGGATGGATTAACTTGAACCTCTCAAGGGAGTGTTATTACTTTCTCATGGAAAGTACATGAATGACTATATTGCGAGTATGTTCTTAGACCCTAGTGGCATATGCCCAACCCACCGAGTATCAATCATTTATGGACTTTGCTCATTTGGTGAATCAAGCATATACGCTATAAGTCTCAGTTCAGTGACTTGCTCAAGCTTAAGAACAATCGTACTCTCATAGCTATGAGTTTAATTTTATGATAGTACATTTCAAAATTTATTCTCATGTAAGTCCGTCAATACGCAATATGCGTACTAGTATACTAATTTGAGAATCCCTCTCAAATAGTCAAGATAAACTATTTCCCCAATTGGAAATTATGTATACTTCAATTTCTCATAATAAAGCGCCTAACTTTATTAAAATTATGACAATTGTATTTCGAATGTAATAAAATGATCTCGTGTCTTCTGTACTCATGTGTAAGCATCTCGAGCACTCAAGATCATTATTTCTAACATTCATAGACCTTTCAGGAGAATTATATACAACAAGTATATAGGATGCAAATATCAAATCATTTATTATATATCATCTGATGTCAATCATCATAGAAAAATTATGTCTTTTAGACCACAATTTCCAACATACTCCCACTTGGCTAAAATACATACTACCATAACCTAACTCCCATCCCCTCAACATGACTTGTAAAAATATTTCCCTTGAGGGTCTTGGTAAAGGGATCAGCTAAGTTTTCCAATGAGGCGATCTTGAGAACTTCCACTTCTTTCCGCTGCACAAACTCTCGGATCAAGTGAAACTTGCACTCAATGTGCTTGCCTTTAGTCTGATAACGAGGTTCCTTCACTTGAGCAATCGCAGCCGTATTGTCACAATACAATGTTAAAGGTCTCTCAATTGAAGGTACAATCTCCAATTCCATAAGAAACTTTCTTAGCCAAACTGCTTCTTTTGCGGCCTCAGGTGCTGCCACATACTCAGCTTCCATGGTGGAGTCTGCGATACAAGATTGTTTCACACTCCTCCAACTGATAGCAGCACCACCTAATGTAAATAGAAAACCGGATGTAGATCTTCTAGAATCTTTATCTGCCTGAAAATCAGAATCAGTATATCCCATTGGGATAAGCTCATCACTATGATATACAAGCATATAATCTTTCGTTCTCCGAAGATACTTGAAGATATGCTTGACAGCTATCCAGTGTTGTATCCCTGGGTTCGATTGGTAACGGCTGACCATACCTACGGCGTAACAGATATCAGGTCTCGTGCATAACATGTGTACATAAGGCTACCAACAGCCGAAGCATATGGTACCTTTCTCATTGTACGTTTTTCCTCATCAGTCTTGGGACATTGGTCCTTTGATAGAGGAACACCATGCCTGAAGGGTAACATACCCTTTTTGGAGTCATACATTGAGAACCTATGTAGAATCTTATCTATAAGCCGTCTGAGATAAACCCAATGTTCTTGTCTTTCGATCTCATAAAAGTTTGATCCCAAGAACATAGCTAGCATCTCCGAGATCTTTCATACTGAACTGATGTGATAGCCAAATCTTGACTGAGGACAATGTTGCGACATCATTGCCAATAAGCAACAAATCATCTACATATAATATCAGAAACACTACAGCTTTACCATCTAATCTCTTGTAGACACATGGCTCATCAGGGTTCTGATTAAAACCATAGGATTTAATCGCCTGATCGAATCTAATGTTCCATGATCTGGATGCTTGTTTAAGCCCATAAATGGACCTTTTAAGCTTGCAAACCATGTTCTCTTGGCCTCGAGATATGAACCCCTCTGGTTGGACCATATAGATAGTCTCGTCAAGATATCCATTAAGGAAAGTGGTCTTGACGTCCATCTGCCAAATCTCATAGTCAAAATGAGCTGCTATGGCCAAGAGAATCCAAATCGACTTTAGCATGGCAACAGGTGAAAAAGTTTCCTCATAATCTATACCCTCCTTCTGGGTATAGCCCTTTGCCACCAACCGTGCTTTGAAGGTTTCAACCTTCCCATCTGGTCTCTCTTTCTCTTGTAGATCCACTTGCACCCAATGGGTTTGATCCCAGCCGGTGCATCTACAATATCCCAAACTTCATTCGAGTACATAGATTCCATTTCTGATTCCATAGCCTTGTGCCATTGGTCTGCATCTACATCCGTGATAGCTTCATCGTAACTAGTGGGATTCGATTCTTGTTCATTGGAGATCGCCACATAGGATTCTCCAAAGAACATAAACCTATTAGGTGGTCTCAAAATCCTCCCACTGCGATGAACCATGGGTGTCGCATCTAATACTGGTTCGGCAATAGGTGTTTCATCCTTATCATTATGTCTTGAATTGAAAGATGATCCCTCAGGTGTCTGTTCTTGTAGAACCACCTTTTTAGGATCAGCGGTACTAATACAATCATCTTCCAATAATCTAGCATTCATGCTAACGAACACATTTCGACTCTTAGGATTATAGAAGTAGCCGCCTAGTTCCTTTTGAGAAACCAACCCAGTAGCAAAGTATAGATCTTGGTCCGAATTTAGACGTCTTTTCAGTCAATACATAAGCAGGACATCCCCATACTTTGAGGTATCTTGGATTGGACTTACGTCCAGTCCACATCTCATAGGGAGTCTTGGGTATTGACTTTGATGGGACTAAATTCAAAAATATGCCGCCATTTCTAGAGCATATCCCCAAAAGGATTCTGGTAAACTCGCATGACACATCATGCATCTTACCATCTCAAGTAGAGTTCTATTTCTCCTTTCTGCTACCCCATTCTGTTGTGGTTCTAGGAGCAGTAAGTTGAGAAACAATGCCATTGTCAATGAGGAACTATTTATATTCTTCAAGAAGGTATTCACCTCCACGATCTGATCTAACAGCTTTGATTCGTTTTCCCAACTGATTCTCAACTTCAGCCTTGAACTGCTTAAACTTTGTAAAAGCTTCAGACTTATGTCGCATCATATAAACGTATCCATATCTTGAGTAATCATCGTAAAAGTAATAAAATACTCAAAACCTCCTCGGGCTTGTACCATCATTGGTCCGCATACATCAGTGTGCACCAAGTCCAGTAAATCAGAGGCCCTAAGGCCTTTGGTCTTAAAAGACCTTCTAGTCATTTTTCCTTCCAAACAGGATTTGCACTGAGGCATTTTATCCATATCCAATGGACCCAAGGATCCATCCTGGATAAGCCTCTTAATCCTATTAAGGTTTATGTGACCTAGTCTTAAATGCCAAAGTGTTTCCTCATTGTGTTCAGCTTTTCTCTTATTTGAGACAGTATGCACTATTTCAGTGTCATTGGATGTGGGAGTTATTGGATGTACATAATATAAATTTCCTAATCTTGATCCTCTACAAATTTCTTTACCATTTCTACTAATGGAAACATCAGAATGGAAAGAAACATTGTAACCATAGGAAATCAAACATGCTACTGAAATTAAATTTCTTTTAATGTCTGGTACATATAAGCAATCATCCAATACAAGTTTTTTGTTACATCCAAAAGATAAACTAACTCTACCTCCCACTTTTACTCCTGTCCCCAACCTCAGCAATATCTCTCCTCTATTGAGTTTCCTGGTTACCTGGAACCCCTGCAATGAATTGCATATGTGATTAGTGGCTCCTGAGTCTACAATCCAGGATACAGTAGAATCCACCACTAAACATGTTTCAATAAAAAAATATTACCTGCTGCATTCTTCTTGGCAATTAGTTTTGGGCAGTTTGTCTTCCAGTGCCCTTTCTGGTTGCAGTGAAAACATCTCCCTTTTACTGCTCCTTTAGCGGTCTTTATCTTTTTGATCTTGCCACCCGCTACCTTAGGATGCTGCTTCTTCTTTCCTTTGGGCCTTTTGGGCTTAGAAGAAGAAGCCTTAGTAAAGTGAACTGCCTTTTCCTTCCCTAGAATCTGCTCAGCTGATTGCAGCTCTTTCATGAGCTCTGGAGGGTCATGCCAAGTTTGTTCATTGAATAGTTAAGCTTGAATTGATCAAATGAACTTGAGAGGGTTTCCAGCACTATATCTATCTGAGTCTCTTGATCGATCTCAGCACCCAAATCGATGGCCTCATATAGGTAGCCCATCACTTTAAGCATATGCTCTCGGACCGGGGTACCTTCAGCCATACGAGTATTGATCAGCTTCCTGATAGCACTCTGCCGTGCAGCCCTGCTCGAATGAGCGAACATCTCTTGGAGACTAAAAATCATATCATAAGCCGTCTCCATGTTTTGATGTTGCTGCTGTAGCACTGGGCTTAAGGAAGCCAAGATATAGCATTTGGCCATCTCATCAGCCTTGTTCCATTTTTCAAATTCAAGCTTTTCATTATCCGTTGGGTTTTGACCCAACTGAGGACAGATATCTGTTAGGACATACTTATACCCAGCAGAAGTGAGTACTATGTCCAAATTTCTCTTCCAATTCAAATAGTTTGGTCCGGTTAACTTATTATCATTAAGTATAGAAGCAAGTGGAGAAAATGATGACGACATCTGAAATATAAATAATGGCATACATGCATCAGTTATATATGCTCCATAAATATTCTTTTAACATTAAGATTACTAAGTAGCAAAAACTTAAAAAAAATCTACAAAGTCTCAATGTAACAGTGTATTGACCTCCATAAAAATGAGTCAACCCAAGTCCCACCTGGTCATAGTCCCAAGTGCTGATCTAACAGCCTTACTTGGTTATGATCACTGCTTTGTTTTTTTTGGCTCCTATCATTATAGGTCAAGTGTTAACCAAGGTTTAATCTTCTGGGATTAACAAGTTTGAAAACTCCATCCCTAATGGGGGTCACGCATGTGACATGAGTAAGTGTTCAAATAGGATACCCTAGATTATTCATTTAATTCTTAGAACTATGCAAACTAATGGCATACCCCATCCCTAATGGGGGTCACGCATGTGACACGAGTAAGTATATCATATACAACAAAGAATTAAATATTTTATTAAAAATTCTTCCACTATAGCTGATGTATGTACTCCATCCCTAATGGGGGTCACGCATGTGACACGAGTAAGCACATGCATCATAGCGAGAATCAACCTTTTTGGGAAGCCGCGGGTTACATGTTACCCTCACACACTTGATAATTTGTTAATTAAGTTTTTGTATGGTTTGTGATTACCTTATGTCCAAATGGCCTTGGACATACCTTTAATCACTTAACCAATTATGTAATCATTTTCTGATTAACGTCCATAATTTCATAGGTGATTTGGTTTTAACCTATTCAATCATGCCAATTTAGGTCCTTTAATCATTTAATTATATTTAACTCATAATATTCTAATGAGTGATACCATGGCAATAAAACATGTATGCAATACACATAAGCAATAAAAAAATAAATAAATAATAAATTGCTGTGCTAGCACAAATGGCAGAGGCATCGCGGAACCATAATCGTATTGGCGTCCCTTTCTAATTAACAAGATGCTTTGGTCAAGGGAAAATAAATATCCTAATAATATTGGTCTCATGTGGGCTTAGGAGGGCTGGCGCTACTTCCTTGTAATCGCCACTACCATGTATTCCATTCTTAAATGCCCCATTCAAAACTCTCTTCCAACTAAATAGCTCTTTCTCTCACGTGGTGTTCGGATGGAAGAAGGGATGCATCCTTCTTTCTTTCGTTCCTTCTTTGTTACTAGCAACAGATGGGCCAAACAAGGAATCATCGAATGGAAGAAAAGAGGCCAACGTTGCTTCCATTTCAGGCATTAAATGGTCCAAACGGAAGAAGGAGGCCAATCGTCTTCTCATTGCTTTAGTGGATGCTTGTAATCGCCACCAAAGTCTGGGAGGAAAAGTCTTCAACCAGCCTTCACGTCTTCCTTTGCACGGAACTCCTCCATGCACCGGAACTCCAAGTGATGAAACCATCCACGTATTCCTCTCTTTCACCCAGCCAGACAATTCCTGTCCACGGACGTCCCACGACGCTTCCACCCAGCCGGGCAGCTTTATGTCGGGTCAAGGTGAGGGAGGAAAAAAGTCTGGCTTCTTCTTTCCTTCCACATGGAGTCCCAATCATTCAACCTGGTTCCTCATCGTTCAATCCCCAAGAAGTCTTTTGGAAGAAAACGGTGGAGTCCACGAAGTCTTTTGAAGAAAACGGTGGAGTCCACGGAAGAAGGGAGCCTGTCTGTATTCCTTCGGTTTCAGGAAGAAGGAAAAAAAAACGGCGGCATCCTTCTTTGTTGAGTCCATTAAGGAGGAAAGTCGGACGAAAGATCTACTGCCTATTCTAATATTTTTCATTTTCTCGAAGAGAGAAGGCGTCACTTTTTATCAAAATCAACCCATAGATGGGATTACTGATGATCGGATAAGATAAGAATTTTAAATTTTGCTATGGTTATCTTCAACTCTTGATAAAACGAGTTGGAGGTTCTAATCTCCAGTGAGATCAGAACAATCCGATCAAAACTCTTATCATAAAGAACAATTCGATTAAAACTCTTATCATAAAGAAGATAAGCATGGATTAAAATATTAAATCCGGTTGATAATACCAATAATCTGAACAATCATGCAATCATTACTTATTAGAGAAAATAATTGCATACCTTTTTACTAAAGATTTATGCTCGATTTCCAATGTCCATGCATGAAGGCTCCTGCACCGCAGACTCCTCAAAGGAGTGGAGAAGCTCTTTGAGATCGCTGATTTCTTTTCAGGAATAAACAGGATAATCTTTAATCCTCAACTCCCTGAATGAGCAAGGGGTATGGCCAAGGAAATAAGCAAGGATTTTTTTTTGGTGAATAAAAATCAGCCGAATTCTTTTGTGTTTCTCTCTTCTGGATCACTCTGTCTTTATCTGGGTGGATAAAAAATGAAAAAAAGATTTCTCTCAACTTTTTTCGATCATGATGCTCGCTATTTATAAATGGGAAGCGATACTCTGATCGAAAAAAAAGGCATAGCGTCCCTATGGGAGAGACGCTTCTCATCATCATCCAAAGATGCGCGAAGAAGAAGACACTTCATAAAAAAAATACGTTGTCTCTTCTGCCACTACAAGAAAATATTAAAATAGGCCTTCTGCCACTACAAGAAAATACTAAAATAGGGATGCCATTTTAGCGATGTATTTTTGCGTCGCTAAATTGCGACCAAAATTGTGATGCATCAGTGATAAAAACAAATAGGGACGCAATTAGCGACGCAGAAAAGATGCGTTGCAATTTAGCAACGCATCAGCGACGCAAAAATTAAGATATTTATAAAAACTATTAATTTAGCGATGCAACAAAATGCGTCGCTAAATAGCGACTCATTAGCGACGCATTAGCGTGCAATTCAAAAAAAAATTTAAAAATTTTAATTTTAATTTTTAAATAATTTTAAAAAATTATTAATTTAGCGACGCAACAAAATGCATCGCTAAATAGCAATGCATTAGCGACGCAAATCAAAAAAAAATTAAAAAAATAAATTTAATTATTAAATAATTTTAAAAAATCATTAATTTAGCGATGCAATTCAAAAAAAATTAAAAAAAATAATTATAAAATTTAAATAACTTTAAAAAATTATTAATTTAGCGACACAACAAAAAGCATCACTAAATAGCGACGCATTAGCGACGCAATTCAAAAAAAAATTAAAAAATAAATTTTAATTTTTAAATAATTTTAAAAAATCGTTAATTTAGCGACGCAACAAAAAGCGTCGCTAAATAGTGACGCATTAGCGATGCAATTCAAAAAAAAAAAAAAATAATTATAATTTTAAACAATTTTAAAATATCATTAATTTAGCGACGCAACAAAATGCGTCGCTAAATAGCGATGCATTAGCGACGCAAAAATTTAAGAAATTTTAAAAAATCGTTAATTTAGCGACGCAACAAAATGCGTCGCTAAATAGCGATGCAATTAAAAAATAAAAAAAAATTATTTTAAATTTTAAATAATTTTAAAAATTGTTAATTTTGCGATGCAACAAAATGCATCGCTAAATAGCGACGCATTAGCGATGCAAAAATTTAGAAAATTCTAAAAAATTATTAATTTAGCGACCCGTTAGCAAAGCATTTACAAAAAAATTAAAAAATTAATTTTTAATTTATCGCTCGGGATCATGGCTTGGATGGATCGCAACCGTCGGATCATCGCTGATATGATGGATCGCAATGGTCCGCTCGGGATCATGGTTTGGATCGATCGCAACCGTTGAATCGTGTCCAATCGGATGGATCGCAACGGTCCAATCGGGATCATGGCTCAAATCGATCTTAACCGTCGGATCGTCTCAAATCGGATGCATCGCAACGGTCCGATCGATCGATCATCATCGATCAGGATCATGGCTTGAATTAATCGCAACCATCGGATCATCGCCAATCGAATGGATCGCAACGGTTCGATCGATCATCGCAGATCTGGATCATGGGTCAGATCGATCGCAACCATCGGATCGTCTCTGATCGAATGCATCGCAACGATCGAATCGATCATCGCAAAAGCGTGTTGTACAAACAACAACTGTCTTGGATGACTTTAGAAGAGGTAGTGGTGGTATAGTTGGAACTTTAGAAAGAGGCCTCTTCAATTGTCTCCATCACCGGTTTTCCCAACTCGTGACCGCATCATCCGGTGGGGTGTGGCTGCTAGCCTACGTCGCGACGTTATTGGTGTCTTTAAGAATTTTCTCCCTCCACCATTTTCTGAACTTAATGCCCTTAAATTCTTTTCCCTGTCCTTGGGCCAACTCTGATGGGGTGCTCCGGAGGGCTCCTAAGTTCTAACCGCGTGTTGGTTTCGTTCTGCAAGGGATTCTCTCAGATCCTTGTCGCCGGTGGACCTACCTGACGAGTGGCCGTTACCGAACACCAAAATAATGGATTGCCGAACCTCTGAGAGGCTGGTCAAGCGGGTACATAAATTTCGAGAGGGACTTCCCTAAGCTGTCCTCTTCGGTAGCAACATCCTCTTAATTTCCTTGATGTATTTGGTGAGAGAAGACTTCCCATCATTTGGAGAGATGTTTTGAGCCTTTAATTTCGTGGGCGTTATCGCATTAACCCCTTCGGAGGGTGCTGCTATTATGAGGAACAACTACACCGATGAATATTGTAGAGGCCACTTGCCCACTTGCACCATGAGTCCTGCCATAAGAGGATTGTGGATGCTTCCTTGCCCGTGCTTTCTAGTAGTTGTAAACAGAAAAGAGAAAGGGGACGCCACGTACGTCGCTGCAATCGGAATCTTGGTAGGGTATGCGTCAAGAGGTGCAGTAGACTGCCCACCTCTCGCTGATGCATGCGTTCTCCATGTCACACGAACGGTGCATTACATGAGGACACAATATATAAATAAATGTTATCTAAATCAAATATTGTACAGATAAATATTATCTAAATCAAATGTTGTAATAGATATATTATTTAAATTAAATTAATTCTGATTCATTGGAGCCTATAAATATAAATATGGAATAAATGAACTTTTAAAAAGGTAGAAAAAACGAAAAAAAGTTTTCTTTTCCTTTTCTTGCCCAGGAAGGCTCTGGTTTTGATTTTGCATGTATTTATGAAGTACGATTTGTAGGTATTTTATGAAGTACCTTGGCTTGTAAACTCCACATCTTCGAATTTGGATTCGGTAGTAGGGCATATGCTCCTTTGAGATCTTAATATATCGGTATGTTTTTTATTTTAAAAAAATTATATGGTAATTTTTTTTTCATATGATAATATTAATTTTATGCGTGTTAACGATTCACATGCTTCCGCTACACATATAAATGATGATATATATATATTCTTTTTGAATATTAACAACTTGACCAGCGTGGATGGGCCAGTTTGTCTCCAAGGAACGTACAGTTTGCCCGATCCCTGTGATATTCCCTTCTTCCCCTAAGTATGATGTTCTACTCCCTAATGAACCTTTCATTCTCCTTTTTAAGTCGATCTGAGCTGTAAATTGTCCATCTCGATCTCTATGTTGTAAATACCCGGCCACTATTCCTTAATAAATTTGGAGGAACTTGGCTCCTCTGGTTTTTTTAACATAACAGGTTTTCATTCAGTAGAAGACAAAGATCTAGACCATAGTTTCCATTTGTTTGTTAATGCCACAGCTGCTCGGATATCAAAAGCAGCTGATTTATTTAGTACAACAAAGTAGCCGTACAGTACAGACTTGAACTTCATATATACGAGACTTGTTGATTAAAAGGCCTCTGGTTGTAGCAGTCCAAGTTGTCGCCGTAGCTCACTCCCAGAATGTCACAGTATCTCTTATAGAACCCAATCCGGTCCGCTACCCTGCTGTCCTGCCCCTTGCCGCACTCAAGCCCACCGTTGATGATGTTGGTGATGACACCATATCCCGGAACACGTCCTGCCGCTTGATCGGCGGCCGACGGCGTCCACTGCCCGGTGATGACATCGTGACAAGACGGTTTCGGGGACTGTGGGGTCATCCAGAACCATATCGCCGTTTTGAAGGAGATAACTGGTTCAGTAGCGACCAAGTCCGGGTTGTTGAGCAGGTCTGAGCCAATGGCTTGCCCTGCTGGTCCGTAGTTGTAGTTGCTGGAAGGATTCATTTCAAATTGCATTTAGCAAGTATTATTCGTACGACGACCAATAAAAAAAATATCGATATATATATATGGGCTCTTCTTCTGATCATATATATATATTCTTTTGAAATATTAATTATAAGAAGGTTAATTATTATCTGCACCGAATTATGCATGCCACAATTAAGGTAATCCAACCCAGTTTGCTAGCTGCGAGGTTATAAGCTAGTTAATTACACATCTAATCCCTTACGTACCCTAGGATTTCTTTTTTATTTAATGAAAAAAAAATTGTATTACAATCTACTTACTAGGAGATTTGGATTGGTCCTCGGCCGTAGTATTTCTTTCCTGGAGCACAAGGCCACTGTGCACTCTGGACGCAGTAATCCGGGGGGTTGCCTTGCTCTTGTTTGAAACAGTAGCCCCAAGCGTATGGGCCATCAGGTGCGGTTGGCCACCCACCTATCAAAAAAAAAAACACCAGTACCACCATCATTTAGTTAATACGTACAAGAAAAAAACCGCAGTTTAACTCCAGAATTAATTTTACGGCCGCAAACAGAACCAACCGGTTGTTTCATGGGAGGTTTGTGCCAAGAAAGCGGCGATCTCTCTCTTACGAATGGTGTCGCTCCCGGTTGTCCCGAAGCCACCGAAGGAATTCGCTGCGGCAATGAAAGCGTCGTAAGTGTAGAAGCCGTTGGCTGGGCAGGCGGCATCGTTGCGGTGCTTGAGCATTTGGTCGAAGAGTGATGAGCTGATGAGAGAGCCAACACCGCTGGAGCTACCGCCGCACTGGCTTTGGCAGTCATCGGAGCAGTACTCCGGCGTGGAACCACAGTAGCCATATTTGCTGCAGCAAAGCCCGTTGGGCATGTCGCCCCCCCGGCCTGCCAACCGCACTGCTCTGCGAGGCTCCCAAGAAGGGAGGCCAAGGAAAGTATTGTCAAGAGCCAGACCTTCATTTTTTTTTTTTTTTCTTTCGTTATTCTATTCTTGTTGTGAGTGCTTCGGTGGGGAGGGTGTGTTTATATAAAGAATGAAAGCTGCTTACCTAAACTTTATCTTTATCTCTTATCTTGATTTGGTCAACAAATGGAGGAAGAAATGTGAAAGATAAGGACGGCCGCCTAGACTTTCACATGCCAGCGCTTGATATATTGATAAAAATATCATCAATCTCATAAAAATAAAAATCGTGAAGAAAAAAGGGATGAAAGATAAGGATGAATCTTTATCTTTTTTTTTTCAGCCAAAAATTTTTTTTAATATTAATTAGCAATCCCATAAAAATAAAAATTATAGATAAAAAATAAAAAATAAAAATAAAAAATAAGAATAAAGAGTAATTAGGAAGAGGTGGGAAACACTGACGGCGAGCGGGTGCGTGGGAGGAAGATGCCGTCCGTCGCAGTCCTCTCCGGAAAGCAACACTGCAATACGGAGAGAAGGGACGGGCTGGGGCAGCGGGGCCCATCGGCTACCGGAGCGATGCCATTTGCCGCATCGTTACGGAAACCACGGGCCCGGTTCTTTGCAACCCATCGGTCCCTACGGGGACCATCTCTTCTTCTTTTCTTAAAAAACAAAGTTACCCTTCCAAAGGCACAGTAAATTAAAGATGCCAATTCGTTTTACGATCGATTGTTTTGGTGGCTTATCTAAAATAATAAATCTTAAGTTTTGTTTCAAAAAAATTTTAGATCATTTCAATGCATTTCGATGTGTTTCATTATTTTAGCATATTTTGATCGTTCGATAAAATATATTTTAAAAATTAATTTATGAATTATTAAATCTTTTAGAATTATTTTAAAAATATATAAATATCAAAAAAAATTTAATTATCTTCTTTTTTTTTTCAATCGCACGATCGTACCTTTTAAAAACTTAAACTTTTTATTTTATATATTATTATTATTATAAAAAATATAAATTATAAAAAAATTTATTATATATATATATTAAAACGAAGCATCGAAATATTTCGTTTAATAAGTTAAACCAAATATAAACCGAAAAATTGAAATCCTTAAATTCATAATTTTTATTTATTTAACGTTTTTTATGACCATATATGAATATGATCTCATCGACGCCAAGTTTGGATGATTCGGGATCGAGGTACCGGAGCCGGCCCATGTAACCTTTCACGCCAAAACCGCCGTTACTATTAATGACATCCCTCACCCATCGCCGTGACTCCCAAAAATCTAGCCACCTTCTCGTGTTCCCGAGCCGAGCCGAGCCGAGCCGTATTCTGCTTCCCAGTTTCTACTACTCGTCTACCCCTATACCACTTCCGGTATCTCCCCGGCATTAGCGAAGCCAGGGTACGCCTCCTCCATATATTTTTATTTATATACCAGCGCTTGGTATATTGATAACGCATTCTCGTAGCAATATCTAAGCATCTGTTTTACACCGAGAAGCATCTATTTATATAAGAAATTAATTATGTTTCTGATAGAAACTCAAATCATGGAAGCAGGATCGAAATCACATACCTTCATCTAGGGGTGCAACTTGAGCCGAACTCGGCCCGCCAAACCCGATTGACAGAAATGTTTAAACTCATGTTTACCTAACGCAAATCCGAAAGATCGGATTTAACCCGACCCAATTTGCAATTGACCCGGGTTAGGATTGACCGAGATAACCCGAACCTGAGGGTTACCCGAATGGAAGTAGCTTATCGGCACCAGATTTTTGAGGCATTGAAGGCATCAATCGGATTGGACGAGATGGCCAACTTGGGCGAGGAGGACAAAGCCGTCGGTCGCAGGCGAGGGAAATGACAAACATAACATTTCATTTTACTTCCCGTCTCCTTCTCTTCTTTGTTTATGGCACATCCTTTCTTCTTTGTTTCAGATAAGATTTTTTTTAATGCAATGTTATGTTGGGGTTTAGTCCTGATGAACAGCAGTGGGATCAACCTCGCTGGAGAAGTACCTAGGCAATTAGATATGTAGTCTCTTGATCCAAGATTCAAGATTGGTGTAGCGGTAAAGCGTCTGTTCTTGAACTTTCCTCCGATTTTGAATTAATTCCTCCGCTTCTTGAATTAATTCCTCCACTTTGATTCTGGAATTAATTCCTCCGCTTCTTGAATTAATTCCTCCTTCGCTTCCGCCTGCTTCCGTCTTGAATTAATGAATTAAGTCCTCCTTTCCCAAAAGAAGACGTTTGCTTTTAGTTGAACGTGGCCTCCAGCTACGTTCTCTTCACGCACGTCCACGAAGCGGCTTCGGTTCAGGTAAGCCCACGTAAAGTCCCAACGCCCCTTGGAGAAAGTCGTGCCTTGGAGGAGGAGTTTCACGAAGCCGTGCGGCTTCGTTCTTGAGAGGAGGAGAGGGGAGAAGAAGAGAGGGCTGCCGCCCTATGACGAGAGAAGGTATTGGGAGAAAATAATCTGTTCTCTATTCCATCCAAACCCTAACAACTAGGATTTAAATACATCCACGAAGTGGGCCAGGCCCAGACTCAACAAAAACTCCCATGGACTAACCAATAAGATTAAACTAATCCCCAAGCCTGTGTACACTCATGACTTGATTTAATCTCAACCCTTAGACTCAAACTCAGCCCAATAAAAGTTAGCCCTCCTGGGCCTTGATAGCACCACACCAGGCTCAACAATCTCCACCGTGTCCATGTATTATTGTTAGGGTTTCAAGGCCTCAGAACGTGTATTACTGTTAGGGTTTCAAGGCCTCAGAACGTCCACCGTGTCCATCAGCTGCAATCCCTACGAAAGCTATCCTATGGAAAAACCTTGGTCAATGTATTACTGGGTTCTCCTTGGTATGTACCTTCACCAGCTCCACACCACCTTCTTCATCAGCTCTCTGTAGTCGAAGCATTCCTCCGAAAGTATCCTCTGGCCACTAGTCCTGCCTTGTACATGATACCTCCTTGCTCTGAAGGCCCTTTCTTGCTCTAATAAACCCATTTGCAATCAATGGGTTTCTTTCCTTATGGTAGCTGGACCACCTACCATGTGCCAGTCCTGTAGAGAGACTGCATCTTCTCTGTCATAGCCTGCATCTCCTACCATAGCCTGGACCCACCTATCTTTGTCCTGGCTGTCCTGGCTCTCCATAGCCTCCTCATAGGTGTAAGGGTCTCCATTCGATGTCATCAAGGCATATGACACCGAATCCTCAAAGCCGTATCGAACTGGTGGTCGCACGTTTCTCTTGGGCATGTGCAGTGCGATCCCAGTATCAGTCCCCTGCCCAGCTGCATCCTCCTAAGTCCTCTGCTCAACTGCATCCTGCTGAACTTCCTGGCTTCTAACCCTATGCTATTCCTCTCCACCTGAATCACAAATCCTCCTGGTCTACTAGCAAATTGTACAACTGTATAGGAGGTCATCTGACTAGTGTTACCGTGTTCCTCCTCCTGTAGTCTCTGTTGTGCATCTGTACCATCTTTGCTCCGAAGGATCGAGCTCTCATCGAAGGTCACATCCCTGCTGATGACAACCTTCTTCTCCAAGGGATCCCATAACCGATACCCCTTGATTCCATGCGGGTAGCCCAGGAACACCATCTTCTTAGACCTGGCATCCAACTTACTCCGCTCCCCAGCACCAACATGCACATATGTCGTGCATTCAAACACCCTCAGATGGTTCAGGTTTGCCTTCCATCCAGACCATTTCTCCTCTGGAATGCCTCCATCCAACCTGGTGTGCGGTGACCGATTGACCAAGTAGCTAGCTGTACCTACTGCGTCAACCCAGAACATCTTTGGAAGCCCTGCCTGCAGCCTCAAGCACCTTGCTTTTTCCAATAGTGTTCTGTTTATCCTCTCAGCCACCCCTTCCTATTGAGAAGTTTCATTACCGAGAAGTCTTTTGATGCCCCACTCCTCACAAAATCTCTGGAACTCCCTGCTGGTGTATTCCCCGCCACTGTCTGACCTCATACACTTCACATTTCTACCCTGCTCCTTCTCCACCTCAGCCTTCCAGATTTGAACTTGGTGAAGACCTCTGATTTCTTCTTCATGAAGTAGATCACTGCTTTCCTGAGAAATCATGTATCAAGGTAAAGAAGTATCTAGCCCCATTCCTTGCAGAAACCGGGGCTGGTCCCCAAACATCTATGTGTACTAACTCCAGGGGTTCTGCACTCCTAGCTGTACTGACAGAGAACTGCACACTCCTCTGCTTTCCCATCTGACATGGCTCATAATCTCCATGACTCCACCACTCAGGTCCGGCAGTAGTCCTCTCTTGCTCAGTTCTTTCATCCCCCTGTCTTCCATGTGGCCTAGGTGGTAATGCCACATCCTATACACATCCCGAGGATCTTGTTCCATAGCTGTTGCCTCATACTTTCCTGTCACCACAGAGCCCTCCAACCTGTATAGGTTGTTCTCCAGCCTTCTCCCTCTCATCACTACCATAGCTTCATTGGAGATGTTCAGAACTCTACCCCTGGCATGACTGCTGAAGCTGTATCCAGTCTGCTCCAGGTACCCCAGTGACACCAGATTTTTTTTGAGCTATAGAATATGCTTCACGCTGGTAAGAGTGCGCACCATGCCATCAAACATCCTCACCCTCACTGTGCCAATCCCTGCCACCTTGCAAGGGTGATCATCTCCAAGAGTCACACACCCCTCATCAACCTTTGTGTAAGTACTGAACCACGACCGGTTGGGAGTGTAATGATGAGAACAGGCTGAATCCAAGGTCCACATCTCTGTGCTATGACTGTGACCATCTGATACCACCAAGAGATCATCCTCACCTCCTGGCCTGCAACTGTACTCACAGACTCAGATCCTCCCTTTTCTCCCTTTTTGAACTTAGGACAATCCCTTTTAAAATGTCCTATCTCACCACACTTGTAACACTTAGCCTTCCTGGACTGTAACCGTCCCCTAGGCCTGCTTCTATCCCTACCTCTGCCTGACCTTTCCCCAACTGATAGACCCTCCTGGGGAATAGCTTCCTTGGTCATCCTCTCCCTTTGCTCATTCGTCCGAAGCACCGAGACAATATCTTCATAGAATAATGTCTCCTTGCAGTAGAGGAGCGTCGTGACCAATGAGTCATGTGATGTGGGTAGCGAACACAATAACAAAAGTACCTTATCTTCCTCCTCCATCTTGACCCTGACATTCAGCAATTCATTGCTCATCTTATCGAACACCTGGATGTAGTATCCACCTTCTGACATCCGAAGGCTGTAGAGGCGCTTCTTCAACATCAACTTGTTGCACATATTCTTTCCCATATAGAGGGCTTGCAACTTTGACTAGAGTCCCTTCGGGGTCTTCTCCTCCAGCACTAAATAAAGGTCTGTTCTTGAACTTCTTGATCCTGGAATTAATTCCTCTATTTCCGCTTAGAATTAATTCCTCCGCTTCCGCTTGGAATTAATTACTCCGCTTCTTGAATTAATTCCTGGAATTAATACCTCCGCTTCTGCATGCTTCCGTCTGGAATTAATGAATTAATTCCTCTTTTCCCAAAAGAAGACGTCTGCTTGCTTCTAGTTGAACGTGACCTCCAGCTACGTTCTCTTCACGCACATCCACGGCTTCGATCCAGGTAAGCCCACGTGAAGTCCCAACGCCCCTTGGAGAAAGCCTTCGATCCAGGTAAGCCCACGTGAAGTCCCAATGCCCCTTGGAGAAAACCGTGCCTTGGAAGAGGAGTTTCACGAAGCCTTGCGGCTTCGTTCTTGAGAAGAGGAGAGGGGAGAAGAAGAGAGGGCTGCCACCCTATGATGAGAGAAGGGATTGGGAGAAAAGAATATGTTCCCTATTCCATCCAAACCCTAGCAACTAGGATTTAAATACATCCACGAAGTGGGCCAGGCCTAGACTTAATAAAAACTGCCATGAACTAACCCAATGAGATTAAACTAATCCCCAAGCCTGTGTACACCCGTGACTTGATTTAATCTCAACCCTTGGACTCAAACCCAGCCCAATACAAGTTAGCCCCCTTGAGCCTTGATAGCACCACACTAGGCCCAACATGTTAATGCCTGAGTCTTATGCCTTTAGCAAGGGATTTGTTTTTCATCTTTGGGATCTATAATTCGGTATTTATTTACTTTGCAAAAGAATTTTTTTTTCTCATCAACCCGAATTCCAATCCGAAACTCAACCCGAACCCGATTTTTAAAAATAGGGTTAGGGTTAGGTTTTACAAATAGGGTTAGGGTTAGGGTTGAGGAAAACCCGAGTTTTATGAGCCCGAGTTACACCCCTACTTCCGACCATTGTTATATTTACTTAATTTGTTTCTTTCATTATTTATCTTTACTTAATTTATTTCTTTTCTTTACTCAGTTTCTCAACGCTTGTCTCTCTAATTCTAATGGCGTATATTTTATGAAAAGTAGTGTGTGGACCAAGCAAAAAAAATGGAAGCTTTATATCATTGCTCCATCAACAATGACTTTTTAATTACCTACCTATTGAATAGCCATTGTTAACTAAATTGCCATTATACATGGTAATAACCATTTCAGTTGCAAAAGATGAATGGTCAATGCTTCATTTGCAAAAGATGAATAGTCATAGAAGTTGCAAAAGATGAATGGTCATAGAAGTTGCAAAAGATATGGTCAATGCTTGCACCATTTAACTTAACAAATGGTTACATTCTCCAACTTGGTGCATACATTGATCTACAACTTCATTGAGAAATGAAACATATTAATCATAGAGATAAGTCCTCTAAATGCAGTAATATTAACTATGTATTACTATGTTTTTCACTTCCCAAGTTTCTTATGTAGTAACACCTTAATGAATAAACCCTATGTTTATTCTTGGTTCAAATATGAAATATATTTTCTCAAAAAATAAAACTGCGCTCATAAATATGAGAAAATATCTGAATACATAAGAGTTTCATTAATAAATTGAATGTATATATACAATTACAAGTGAAACCAAGCCCCATTTTGAATTTCATTGGTGGCATGCCCTAGTCAAAGGATCAATAATCATCAACTCAGTGCTAATGTGCTCAATGACTACTTTCTTTTCTTTGACACGTTCTCTAATATCTAAGTACTTAATGTCAATATGCTTGCTTGACTCCCACTTTTATTATTATTGGCCATAAAAATAGCAGCTGAGTTGTCGCAAAAAATCTTTAATGGCCTAAAAATAAAATCATAACTCTAAGCCTAGAAATGAAACTTTTAAGCCATACACCATGTGAAGCAGCCTCAAAATAAGATACAAACTCGGCTTCCATTGTAGAAGTGGCGGTCAAAGTCTGTTTGACACTTTTCATGAAATAGCTCCACCGGTCATAATAAAAATGTACCCAAATGTTGATTTGCGAGAATAATACAACAGCAAAGTTTGCATATGAATAGCTGATCACATCTAGATTGTCCGTCTGTCTATACATAAGCATATAATTTTAGTTCCTTGAAGGTACCGGTATATACCTGGGTTACTCTGATATTGCCCTAATATCCCAACAGCATATGCAATGTCAGGTCTTGTACAGACTTGGGCATACATAAGGCTTTCAACTACGAAAGCATATGAAATATTCTTCATAGATTCTCTCTCAAGCTCATTCTTGGCCATTGGTTCAAATTGAACCGATTACCCTTCACAATAGGAGCAACACTTGGTGAACAATCTTTCATCTGAAATCTTTTTAAAACTTTATTAATATATGTTCTTGTGACAATCCTAATATATCACGAGGTCTATCCTTCTAGATCTTAATGCCAATGACATAAGATGCCTCACCCATATCTTTCATGTTAAAATTTTTAGAAGGAATTGTTTCACCTCATGCAACAAACCCTTATCATTTGTTGTAAGCAAAATGTCATCCACTTATAAAACAAGAAAGTAAATTTTACTTCCACTGACCTTCTGGTATATACATTGATCCATGGACAAAGCCAAATGAAGAAATTACACCATAAAATTTGAAATACCATTGACGGAAAGCTTGTTTTAAACCATATATGGATTTCTTAAGCTTACAAACCAAATGCTCACTATCACTAGAAGAGAAACCTTCATGTTGTTTCATATAAACCTTCTCTTCTAGATCACCATTAAGGAAATCTATTTTCACATCCATTGTTGCAACTCAAGGTCAAAATGCACAACTAATGCTAAAATGATACGAAGAGAATCTTCTTAGATATAGGAGAAAA
>UESW01002259.1:25635-219477 GCA_900491605.1 Calamus simplicifolius
AGAATGGATGGTCTCTTACATGTTAGAACTCCTATTAGCACCTTTTTGGACTTATTCGTCTGCTTTTCCTTAATGCAGTCTACACAAGTCATGAAATCAGTATAATCGAGAGTACTAAATACTCTGTTATTTACTAATCTTTTAATTCTATTTATCGATATATGACCTAACCTCCGGTGCCATAACATAGAGGAGTATTCATCAATATTACACCTCTTAGTGCTAGTGCGTACATGCATTGAACTATTAGTGGCATCATTTTATAAGAAAAAATGGTAAAGCCCATCAAACAAAGTACAATTCCTAACATAATCAATTTATAAAATAAACCGAAAGTTGTGTCTTTAAAATTAAAGGAGTACCCAAACTATACAAGTCTAGAAACAGAAATCAAGTTTCGTGAGAAACTTGGTACATAAAAGGTTCTTTCCAAAACTAAAACAAAGCCACTACTTAATGTCAAGTTGCATGTTCCTATAGCCTCCACATGTGAGCCCATTTTGTTGCCAGATAAGATCATCAGCTCACTTTTCATTGGCTTCCCTAGGTTTTGCATACCCTACAAGGAGTTTGCAATATGGATTGTAGAACCAGAATCAATCCACCATGTAGTAATATTAACATTAACCATATTAGATTCATAACAAACAAATGAGGATAGATTACCTTTCTTCTTAAGCCATTTCATAAATTTGACACACTCCTTCTATGTCCTCTCTTTTTACAGAAGAAACACTTATTATTTTTCTTAATGTTAGTAAGAGGTAGTATTTTATCCTTCCCCTTGTGACTGGCCTTAGAAGTTGTGGTATGAGACTTGTTGCCTTTTTCAGCTTTGTTTTTCCCCCATACCATATCCAGCATGGCACTTTCTCCTAATTCCATCACAAGCCTCTCCTCTTCTTGAACACACATGATCATTAACTCATTAATGGATCATTTATCCTTATGTGTATTATAGGAGATCTTAAAAGGCCCGTATTTGGCAGAAGAGTGTTCAGAACGAAGTATACAAGGAAGGATTCTGACATATCTACCTCAAGTTTCTTAAGTTGAGATGCTATATCCGTATTTTCATGATGTGCTCGCGCATACCTTTAACACTTGTGAGACGGAGAGAATAAAACTTCATGATTAGGTGCTTGCTAAAGCCTTTTCTGAAGTAACAAATTGATCATCAATGGCTTTAAGAAGATCACGAACCTTTTCATGCTGATCAACAGAACCACGAATGCCAGCAGAGATTTTGTCTTTATGAACATAATTGATAGGCGATTGGATTGCTCTCATTTTTTATAAAGATTAACTTGATCTGGCATACTTTTTTCAGTAATAGCAGGTGGTTCATCCTTCCTAATAGCATAATCAATGTCTACCCATCCTAAATGAAAGAGAATCTTTCCTTCCAAATTTTATAGTTATCGTCCCTAAGTTTTGAAATGTCTAGATGAATATTAGAGAAACCAGTAGGTTGAGAAGCTGTAAAAGTTTAAAAAGCTTATGTAAGAATTTGAGGCCTATAAAACTTAATTGCACATTTTACCAATGTAAAAACATGCATAAAAATTAGATCTCATGACATAAAAATTACCTGTGGGCTAAATTTTTAGTCAAATAGATCCAAATTATCTATTTGATAGAAATCTCAAATTTGTTTTATGGGTACAAAATAAAAATAATTTGATTTTCTATCCAAAATATGATAAAACTACCAAACTATATTCCAATTCATAATCCCTGTGGTAAATTATGAAAATAGTTCGATATTTTATCCTAATTAATTATATAAATAATAAAATTTTCTATGAGATAAATTTATTATATTAAGTATAATTAATCATATCTAATCCTTGTGTGATTCAAAAAATTTTAACTTAATATATAATTTTAATTGATCAAAGAGGTTGTGGCTACTCTCCAATTAATTAAAATTATATTGATCACTAGACAATTAGGTTATCATGTTGTAGGCTAGACTTAATGCTTAAAAACAACTATGCAATAATGCAACAACAATGATTGACAATCATTAAGAATGCTCTCAAGAAAGATTGGTGGGGAAAGTCCTTTAAAACTAACCTCCTAGGCATAGCAACGTTCCCAGGAAAGACTAGTAGGACTAAGGTGCACTTAAGAACTAACCTCTTTAGACAGAACTCTCTCAAGTCATGCTTCTCGTATTAACCACATAATAATTCATAACTTTATAGTTCAGCTAAATAATTATCTAAATTTTATTTAGTGAACATCTTATGAATCTTAATGTGCAAAAATTTGACAAGCACAAAATGAAGCTTTATGAAAGTAATCTTAAATTTCACAAATTGTAATAATATATAGACTAAAAGATATGTCATAATTTGTAAATAAATTTCTCAAAAATAAAACATAAATTGCATAATTAAAACATAAATGTTATGCAATTTCTCATAAATGAAACATAAATTGCATAATTAAAACATAAATGTTATGCAATTGATATGTTCTATACATAAATAATCTCAATGTAACAAAAATATTTCATGCATAATATGAGCTTAAAACTATATATATATATATATATATATATATATATATATATATATGCATATAAAATCATACATTTTGTGCATAGACTTAATTTGAGCAAAAAAACCAAAATGCCCAATACTTAATTATTAATGTGCTAAAAGAATTTAATTGTATGTGTTAACCCAAAATATACATACAACATTACTAAATTATGCACAAATAGTCATTTTGCTTATATTGCATTTCAATAATACAATTTCTTAAAAAATATCATAAAATTGTACAAAATTAATCTTACAATAATTAATTGTAAAATGACATATAATCAATATTTGGTGTATTTATGCATATATTTATATTCTGATTAAGTCATAACCGAAGGCATGGGTCATAGGTTGCTTGAATGGACCAGTCATAATGAGCATCTAGCCTATAAGCATGTGCCACAATAGTAATCAAGCTGGACCATCATACCATGTAATCCCCACACGGCCCATTGACACTGCTACTGCTCAAAAAACCGTATGCTATATAAACAAGTGGGGAGAGATTACTTGGGATTCATTTGATAAATAATACATGTTATAAAGTTATCTTTAAACTTTGGATGAATTGAAATATCTATTAGTTTAATGTTTTCTCATATCAAATTTAACAATAAATGCTTAAATAAAGAACCCAAATTAGGCCTACGGATGGATATATATATATATATATATATACACACATGTAAGCATGATCAATATGCAACAAGGTAGAGGTTGAAATGCTCTGATACCAAATGTAAAAAATTAATGTTCTGATAGAAACTCAAATCATGGAAGCGGGTCGAAATCACATACCTTTATCCATTGTTTACCTTTACTTAATTTGTTTCTTTTGTTTACTCAGTTTCTCACACTTATAGAGAGTAATGTGTGGACCAATCAAAAAATGGAAGCTTTATATATTCATTGCTCCATCAACAATGACTTTTCATTACCACATCTTAAACACTATTGAATGGCCATTGGTAGCTAAATTGCCATTACACTATATGTTAATAACCATTTCGGATTTAAAAGATAAATGATAAAACCAAAAGTTTGCGAAGACGAAGAGTTTGCACCACTTAACGTAAAAAAACGGTTACATCTTCCACACCTCCAACTATCAAAATCATAACCACCAAAGGAATGACTGGTTGCCTTTGAAATAGAGTAAATCGAAATAGAGCAAATCAAATGTGCTACATATTAGTAATTAAATGTGATGCTTATGTTCAAGATAAAAAAGTTTTGCTGCATAGAATAAGCACACCGCTCTGATGACGCATGGCATGTGCATGCCAAGGACAAAAATATCTTTTTATTCTTTAGCATACATTTTTGCCCTGGCAATTGGCATGTGCATGAATGCACCGCATACCAATTATCGCGTATGGTGTAGCAAGACTTTTCCGTTCAAGATTGATTCAAACTAGCTATTGGGCTTTTTTTTTTTTTTTCAAATCTAGCTCATTAGGCCCAAATTCTTTTTATTTCTTTTTTTAATCAGAATCTAATTAAGCAAGCAAATGTTGGATTAATTGGATTGAAAAGGCAACCTGACTCATAGTTAGCACTTTGATATACATATACACTTTATGGTCTAGGTCAAGTAGGCTTATGGTTCTTCGAAGTTGAGCTCAACTTTTAGATTGGACTTGATCAGGCCTATCGATCTTTGATAGGCTTGGCTTGTGCCATTCGGATTTCAAAGGTAAAGTGTGATATATTATGTGTACTAATTCATCCAACTAAAAGATGCGAAAGAAATGTGAATACGAATGCAAACAAATCCAATCAAAGTGAATGGTTTGCGAATACAAACAGATCCAACCTAGCTAAGAGATGCAAAAGAAAAGCGAATGGCTTGCGAACGCAAACAAATCTAACACAAGAGATGCGCGTGAATGCTTTACGAACGCAAACAAATTCAACTCAAAAAGTTATGCAAAAAAAAAAAAAAGAATAATTTACGAATGTAAACAAATCCAACCAAAGGAATGCGCAAGAAACGTGAATGCTTCGGGAATGATGCGCAACTTATCCGCGCAAGAAACGTGAATGCTTTGCGAACGCCAACAAATTCAACACAGGAAATGTGAATGTTTGTGAACGCGAACAAATTCAACACAAAGATGCACAAGAAACGTGAATGTTATACGTACGAGATTTGACCCAAGTTCCAACCCAGGAGAGAGCGCAAGAAAAGTACATGCTATGCGGACGCGTGCAACTTATCCAACCAAGAGATGCGCAGGGAACGTGAGTACTTTGCAAACGTAAATAAATTTAATACAAGAAATATTGTAAATGCTTTGCGAATGCAAACAAATCCAATCCAAGAGGCACGTACAGGAAACGTGAATGCTTTGCGGACGCAAACAACTTCTTTCCGATAATGTTTAATTCTCGTATAAGTCCACAGATCTCAAATTAATTTTAATTTGTTGCTGATGTGCTTGCGTTACTAATACTAAAGCATTTATATTAGTAACGCAAACGGTTTAAAATTAAAAATTCAATACCACGCGTGGTCCAACACCCTCGAATCTTCTTCGTAAACCTATAAAAACGGATGGTTAGTTGAGTTACTGAATAGCAAGAGCGACGATGTTCCCAAAGAGATGCCGAAGCCTGCCCTTGAGAGATTTCCATATTTTGAAGGTCTTGCGTAGTTCTGGTGGGCTTCTGAGCCATAGAGGACGGGAAAGGTGTCCCACTCTTTCTAAGCGATCCCATGCTATCCGTATGTTAGATGGGCATGCCGAAGAGACCAAATACGAGATAAGAGCCACAGGTCTCTACGGCTGAGCACGCCGAAGAGACCAATTACGAGATGAGAGACATAGGTCTCTACTCGTAAGAATGGAGGAGGTGCTCTCCTGTTTGATATTTTGGCAGGTGGATGTTGAACTGATTCGCGCCAAAAATGCCACGAAATCAGCCATTTTGATGAACCTGGAATGCAGAGTAAACGAAAACTTGATTCTTTATCACTTAAATTTCTGATGTATTTAGTATTTTTTTTTTTTTGAAGTTTATGTAATTTCCTCGATTTCCTTCACAGGCAATTGTTACAGAGGACATCGGAAGGCAAATTTCGACTTATGGATTAATAAATGAATTGATTAAGCTGTCCCTCAACATTCAGACGTTATGTTTTTTTTGTTCCTTTAAAACTTTTTCAACCGATCACATCACACTTCATGATAGAATTGTAGATGGCCTCATAGATACCAGGGGCTTCCATTCCGATGAGAGAGGCTGGAAGAGCATTTCAGGGCACCTAAAACGCTCAGCCATAACTTGGCCATCAGGTAACTCATAGCTTTTCTCAACTAATATTACAACATTATCTGCTTAAAAAGCTATGAGCTACTTGATGACCAAGTTATCGGCTGAGCGTTTTAGGCGCCCTGAGGTGCTCTTCCAGCCTTCTCTCATCGAAATGGAAGCCCCCGGTATCCAAGAGGCGACCTACAATACTATCATGAAGTGTGCTGTTGATGTCAGGAAAGATTTGTATGGGAATATTGTGCTTAGCGGAGGGTCAACCATGTTCCCGGGCATTGCTGACCGTATGAGCAAGGAGATCTCTGCACTTCCTCCTAGCATGAAGATCAAGGTGGTGGCCCCACCTGAGAGGAAGTATAGTATAGTGTTTGGATTGGAGGAAGTATAGTATAGTGTTTGGATTGGAGGGTACATCTTGGCTTCTCTAAGGTGAACAAGCCATCATTATATAATAAATATTTTTGCTTTTATCTTGATGCTTTGTTTTTGTTGTCTAACGTTTTTTTTAATTCTTTGGCTTTTTTCTGAAATGTAGATGTGGATATCTAAGGCCGAGCAAGAAGGGGATGGGGAGCGAGGGAAGGACCTTTTTGTTATTTTATTGGCCTTGTTATATTGTTATCTAAATGTACTAGTTGTGTACCTGTATAAGTAGTTTGGTTTGGTTTTTGGATTTTGCTTTAGTGTTAAATGCTTCTTATGCTGAACATGTCGCTTAGTTTATTCATGTCTCTGGTCAGTGTTCTTGCCTTTTATTCCCATTTCAGTCAGCGGTGGTTGATGACGTGGTTGATGACGAGATGGGGAAATTTGTGATATTATTCTTTGGTTTCTTGCCTTTTTATTCCCATTTCAGTCAGTGGTGGTTGATGATGACGAGATGGGGAAATTTGTGATATTATTCTTTGGTGAGATGGTTTTGCTGTGGACGGAGGTCCATAGATTGGATGCTAGGTCACTGCAATTGAAGAGATTGAATTTTCATGGCATGACTTCTTTGCCTGGCTTCAGCGTGAGTGTGTTGTTATGGCTGAGAACAAATTTCCATGGTGAATGTGTTGTTATGGCTGAGAACAAATTCTTTGTGACGATTAGATTAATCGGAGCTTTTTACTTATGGGATGTGGGATATCATATGTGATGGCTTCTAATTCCAGAGAGCAGGCTAGTCCGGTAGCCTTCTGCCTTAGATTTCCCGACACGTTAGTGCTGTATGGAAAGAGGCAATATTATATTTAATAATTTTGAGTAACAAATTTTTATACTGCATAAAGAATAGGAAAAGTCCACATAAATTGAGTAACTGTAATTATGGTTAAGTTGCGCCTAGTCTTTCCCAGCTTTAATAAAAATATGTTTAGTATAGACATGGTTGTCCATAAAATATGTAAAGTGTGCTTGCAAGCAACATGCATACGATACGATATATAAAATGGATAAATCTCAATAGTCCACTCAATATACATAAACACTTTGAACGATAGAATGTAGAGAGAAAAAAAAAAAAAAAAAACTCTACGCTCTCATGTCCTTGCATGCTAACATGGCTACGAATCTGGCATGGCCTCTTCCCCGAACGTCGCCCTTCCATTCTTCTCTGCTTGCACGTCGTCCGACTCCAGTCATCATGGATCCGGTAGCGAATCCTTTAGTGAATGGCGAGGTTCAAAACCCAATTTTTATTTCTATCTCTGTCAAAAAAAAATCTTTATTTTATTTTATAAATAAACTTTTTTATTTTCATTCCTGTAAGAATGATGATTAAATACCGAATGATAAATCTCTATTGCTATCAGCTACTAGTTTCAGATCTTTTTTACGATGGTTATCAGTCTCGCATATCCCTAGGAATTTATTTATTTATTTATTGGTACTAACAACTGATCACACCATTCTAACGAAAGTCAAACTCGATATGTTAGAAAGCAAAATTTGTTTACGTATAATAGGGTAAGGATCACTCTACTTTCAGCTCTAGAATTTAGAGTGATAGGCCATGAAGACAGCAATCCAGTCGGCCACTGAGTTGACTTTCTAGTAGACATGTCTAATCTGGACTCTGAATGTCTCCTAAAGGGTCGACCAAATATCTTGGATCAAGGGGTTGGTTGGCAAGTAGTCACGGCAGTCTCATTTGAGCCATCGATTAACAGTAAGAGAATCGCTCTTGATGAAAAGATAGCGGATACCAAGGATACGAATGGCGTAGGAGATGCCTACTCAAGCCACATAAAGCTCGGCCAGAGAAACAAAGGAGTCAAGAAGACCGAATCCCCCCGCCGCCAATATAGCTCCATCAAACCCATGAGTAACAAAGGCCGAGCCTGCATATCTACCCCGAGTACTCCCATCGAAGTTGATTTTGATAAATCCTGAAGGTGAAAGCTCCCAAAAGATAAAAACCGTATGCTGATGCGCTGCCGAGGCAGCTAGGGAACTCCAGAGGCTAGGACTATTAGAATCAAGAACAGAGTGATAGAATGTGTACTCGACAGATAAAGAGATAGCTTTCTTTACTATCATATGGGGAGAGACATTCTCATCAGTGAAAATAAGCAGGTTTCGAGATAACCTGATCTGATAAGTTATGAAGGCCAAAGTAGCACCCTCTAGGGATTCCTTTAAATGTATACGAACATGTTATGAGCATAAAAATTCATTCAAAATAGCAATTTATATAACTCGAAAAAATTCAAACTTGTTTGTACATTTTTTTCAAGTATTTAAGTTAGAAACTCATAGGATGGGTTTGTAAATTGCATCCAATCTAAATTTCAAATTGGATTTGTATCTCATTTTTTTAGTCCAACTTAACATCACATAGCACTCTGCATTAAGTTATCATGTTCTTCGCTACAAAAGCTCAGACGATTCTCATCCTGGCCTTAGGAGAGTCATAAGTTTTGTTTCATTTCTATATCTATCTAAGCATCTTCCGTAAGAAATTAATTATATTTCTGATAGAAACTCAAATCATGGAAGCGAGTCAGAATCACATACCTCCTGCCATTGTTTACCTTTACTTAATTTGTTTCTTTTGTTTACTCAGTTTCTCACACTTATCTCTCCCAATTCTGATGGCGTATAATTTCTGTGTGGAGAGTAGTGTGTGGACCAAGCAAAAAATCGAAGCTTTATAAAGTCATTGCTCCATCAATAATGACATTTCAATTACCTACGGTTACCACATCTTAAGCACTATTGAATGGCCATTGGTAACTAAATCACCATTACACATGTTAATAACCATTTCAGTTGCAAAAGATGAATGGTCATAGAAAACCAAAAGTTTGCACTAGAATGGTCATAGAAGATCAAGAGTTTGCATCACTTAACGTAACAAACGGAGGTCCCATTAGAGTTGTGACGGCCGGAGGCCCTCCCTTCCGGACAAACTTTTCGAGGTAGCCCTGCTGGATGAGGCACACTTCAGATTATGACAATCTTCAGTATCATGGCCGTAGTCTCTATGAAAGCGGCAATAATGACTCAGGTCATGAGCAACATCTATCCTCAATGGGGGAGGGCGCCGGAGATAAGGCTCACTTTCGATCTCCATAAGGATATGAGACCTAGGGGCGAGGAGAGGTGTGAAGCTCTCTTCTTTGGGTGCAAAATTCCAATTCCGATTATCTGGCCGGCGCAGGGGCTCATGCTTCTTGGAAGGAGGTTCGCTTGGCTCTACACTGATGGGTTTCTTGCTACACCCTTTTTTAGTGTCCCTCTGAGTGAAATCAGCTTCATCGGCACGAATATATTTCTACGCATGACTTAGAAGCAAGGTCTTTTGTCCAAAGAATAGGTAAAATGGGAGGAACAGAGTCCTCACTTCAGGGCCAGAGTGGCCACATCATCATCGAGGTGGTAGACCTCAAGGGTTGTCATCTTGAACCGAGCCACAAAATCCTTCAAAAGTTCTTCTTCCTTCTGCTGAACGGAAAAGAAACTATCTGCTACCCGGGGTGTTGCCCAGATGGCAACCCAAGAGGGGGGGTGAATTGGGTTCTTAAAAATTATAACCTTTTAAAACTATTGGCTTTGAAATAATTAAGTGCAGAATAAATTTCAATCACAAATGAAGAGATAGAGAGAGAGACAATTAAAGCACGACAAACACAAGATTTTATAGTGGTTCGGTGTATCCAACACCTACGTCCACTCCCAAGTTCCACTTGGGTCCACACTATAATCAACTAGATTACAGCCGAGTTGTTTTACAAGATCACAACTCAAAACTTGTTGTTTCCAGGGATCACAACGAACCCAGCTGGTTTTCCGGGCTCACCAGCACAAAACCCAAACACAAGCTAATCTAGCTTGTCCCGAGGTATACTACCTCCACTAATTCAATCCCCCTGATTGAACTAGCAAAAACAAGAAAGAATAATGTTTACAATAACACACAGCTCCTTAAATGAGCAAATATTCAAAGTAAATAAACAAGTTTAGAAAAGCCTGATTTGAAGATGATTGGATTTGAGCTTTTCTTCTTTTTTTCTTTTCCTCTTCTCTTTTGAGATGTTGAATCAAGCCTCAGCTCCGATTCTTCACAGATGTTGCAGATGAGAAGTTGGGAAATCACAAAAACAGAGCTTTTGGAAAATCCTCCGATTTTTCAAGTTGAACGCCTTGGATTTCTCTTTGAGCTTTTTGGAGTGGAAGAATTTGAACGTGGATTCTTTTCTCTTGATTTCTTGCTCAAGACCTCTCGGATTTTTTCAATATGATTTCTCTATATTTTCCATTTTTCTTTTCTCTCTTTTTTCAAACGAACGCTCTTCCCCCTTTTATAGATTCCGTTTAATCCATTTTTGGGTGTGAAACTAGCCGTTGGAATGTACCTGGAAAGTTTTTCCATACATGAAATATAGCCGTTAGGGGTTAGGTAAAGAAAATATTACCGTTTGAGCTGATCTGGCAATTTAAAAATCCGTTCTGACAGGTTGGAGTCGGCTCCAACTTTTCAGGTGTCGGCTCCAAGTCGTGTATCCAAAAATAGAAAGTTCTGAGCTCGTTGAGGAGTCGGCTCCGAAAAAGTAAAGTGTCGGCTCGCCATGTTCAGGTGTCGGCTCCAAAAGACTGTAAGTGTCGGCTCCAAGGTAGTCAAAAATCATGCGTTCTGTCCCCGTGTCGGAGTCGGCTCCAGACACTGTAAGTGTCGACTCCGAAACTCTGGGTCGGCTCCGAAACTCTGGGTGTCGGCTCCGGACCGTATCAAAAATCAGAAAGACATTTGATTGGCCATGGGGTCGGCTCCAGACTTTCTAGGTGTCGACTCCAGGCTCTGAATTTTGAAACTTACCTTTGGCACTTGATTCAAAACACGTTTCTTGATGCCTTTTGATTAAACAAATATTTTTAAGCCCTGAAACACTTGTTAAATTTATTAGTAACACAATGAATATACTCAATTCCTTTATTAATCATCAAAATCAATAATTGGGTCAACAATCTCCCCCTTTTTGATGATTATAAAAACATTGAGTATATGCATAGGATTCTCAAATCAAAATTTTCAAAGATGTGATCCTCACAGGTAAGCTCCCCCTGAATAAGGTAGCTCCCCCTATGAAGTTCAATTTAACAATTGTTCTTCCTTTTGCTTTACATTTTAGTGTTTGATACCTAGAATTCAGTTATATCAATTTTCACTTAAGCTGCATATCCAAAATAATTTAATACCAATCAAATACCAATCAAAGCATAACTAATCAATGCATATACGACATAACTTTCTCCCCTTTTTTGTAATCAACAAAAAGATTAAGAAGAGTAAAATGATAAATTGATAGATCAAAAGATAATTTCATTACATCAAAAAGTCAGGTATTACAAAGTGAAACTGAACTTTGTCAAACATCAAACTATACATCATTACATTAAGATTTCAAGATAAAACATCAAACAACATTGAATCAAAAACTTTACTTCATACATGATAATCACAGATTAGTTCTAATAATCCTTTGTAAACTTCTAAAATTTTCCCATCCTTCACTCTGAGTCTTACAAATTCTTTTAATCTTCTATCAACAAATGAGCATGCAGTCATGATCTTATCTTGAAGTTCAGCATTGCATCTTGAGTAGGTTTCTGAGTCTCCACAAATATCCTTAAGTTCTTCAATATGTTCTTTAGATCATTCCTTAAGGATTCAGCAGATGAGCCAAGAGTGGACTCAATTTTACTAATGCGATCATCCAAAGAGTAAAGGGTCTCTTTTAAATTCATAAATGACTGTCAAACTCAGTCTTCATTTCTTCCTTCTGAGCAGCAAGTAGACTTTTAAGTTGCTCCAATTGAATGTCTGAAAATCCGACTGATGAAGTAGATGGAGGTACCGGAACTGGAGCAGGAGCAGGAGCAGGACTGCCAGGCTGTGGAGAAGGAACCCTCACAGACGGACCAGCCTCAAAAGGTGCTGAAGACCTCATTTCAGTGGCTCTCTCATCCAAACTGCCTTTCCTCTCCCATTGTCCATTAACCTTCACAAATCCCATCCGATGAACTGTAGCCAAACTATAGTAGTCAGTATGCCTAAGGTTCTTGGAAGGCTCATTATCCAAAATCACAACTCCTTGGCTCCTGAAAACCATAGTCAAAATCATACCGTAGGGTAGGGAAGATCTCCTTTTTCCTCCAGCCTCGGCCATATAGAAAATCATCATTGCAGCAAGGTTTATGGGTTGACCAGTCAACACACTATCCATCACCACTATGTCTCGCTCCGAGACATACTCAAATCGTCCGGTCTTAGGAAATAAAATTCTGCTGCAAATATTATGAAGTAACCTCAACTCCAAGGGCAATTGGTTAGCCCTAACCTCTTCAAATTCTGTTACTTCTCTCCCTAACATCCTTGACAGAGCATCTGACCTCTCACTGTGAACATCTGCTGCTAATCCGATGATAGGAATGCTTAGAAGATTTCCTAATTTCTGAAAAGTAAGGTGGATTCTTTTACCTCTAACAGAGCTTACGATCCCACCATCACCTCTTGACAAATTGAAGTAGAACTCCTTGACAAGGGCCGGATAGGTAGGAACATCTAATGAGCACACTTTATCCCAACCTAGCTCTTTGAGTTGATTTCCAATTGAAAAACCCTCGGACTCAAAGAATTCGAAATCGACCTTTCTACCCATGGTAATTACTCTCCCGGCTAAGGTGTCTACCTGAGGAGAAGAAGGGCCTGGATGTCCGATTGGGTTGTGGAATCCTCGCTCGGAGACGGCTCGCGGACGGGTCGCCTCGCCGAACGCTTCCCAGTCGTCACGGGCGCTCCAAGTACAGATCCTCTCTCTTAGGTGCCATTTAGATCCTTAGGAAAGTTCGAATAGAGTGGAATTTGAGTTGGGGAGGTTTTGAGAGAGTTTGGGAAGAGTTTGGTTAAGGATTGAAAAAGAATGAAATGACGAAGGTGTCGACTCTGCCCTAATAAAGTCGATTTGGGACCCCCAGGTGTCGACTCCCGCAAAGTCGGGTGTCGACTCCAAATCGCTAACACAGTCAGCGCTCGAACTGGAGTCGGCTCCACTTATACGGGTGTCGGCTCCAAGGTCAGGGACCGAGAGCGACACAGACGAGGTGTCGACTCCACTGACAGTTTCAGAGAAAAACAACTGAGATTCAAACATCTGAAACTTGTCAAAATAGGTTCAATAAAATTTTAAAAAAATCTTTGGAATATGAAGAATCAAATTGCTCAGATGACTAGATAATTTGTCCTTAAAATTATGAAAGGAATATCAAGAAATTAATAGAAATCTAGATAGTCATTCCTTAGAGTTTCAAAATCATTCCAAAGGGTCACAAATCCCTAATTCACCTCTAAGATAACAAAATCTCTCTTCACTTAAAGGTTTTGTAAATATATCAGCTAATTGTTCTTCAGTATTAACATAATCAAGATAAATTTCATTATTAGCTACATGTTCTCTTATAAAGTGATATCTAATTTCAATGTGTTTTGTTCTTGAATGTTGAATTGGATTTTTTGTTAAATTTATTGCACTCGTATTATCACATCTAATAGGAGTTTTATCAAGTGTTATGCCATAATCTTCAAGTTGTCTCTTAATCCAAAGGATTTGAGCACAGCAACTTCAGCTGCAACATATTCTGCTTCAGCAGTTGATAATGCAACCGAATTTTGCTTTTTGCTAAACCAAGAGATTAAGTTACTTCCTAAAAATTGACATGCACCACTTGTGCTTTTTCTATCTAGTTTGCATCCAGCATAGTCAGAATCAGAATATGCAATCAAGTTTAATGTTGAGTCTCTAGAGTACCATAAACCTACATTTTTAGTTCCACTTAAATATCTTAAGATTCTTTTCACAGCAATTAAGTGAGATTCTTTAGGTTCAGATTGAAATCTAGCACATAAAAACAGCAAACATGATATCTGGTCTACTAGCTGTTAAGTAAAGAAGAGATCCGATCATACCTCTATAATATTTTTGATCTACTTTCTTACCATCTTCATCTTTGTCCAATTTGCATGAAGGACTCATAGGTGTTCCAAGTGGTTTGATTGACTCCATTCCAAACTTCTTGAGAAGTTCTTTTGTGTATTTTGCTTGATTGATGAAAATTCCCTCTTTGCTTTGCTTGATTTGAAGTCCTAGGAAGAAGTTGAGTTCTCCCATCATGCTCATTTCGAATTCACCCTGCATTAACTTAGCAAATTCTTGACACAAAAGATTGTTAGTAGCACCGAATACAATATCATCAACATATATTTGTACTACTAATAAATCCTTGTCTTTTCTTTTCAAAAATAGTGTTTTATCAACATTTCCTCTTGTAAAATCATTTTCAATCAGAAATTTACTTAATCTTTCATACCAAGCTCTAGGTGCTTGTTTTAAACCATATAGTGCTTTGTGCAATTTAAAAACATGATTTGGAAATTCATGATCTTCAAAACCAGGAGGTTGTTCAACAAAAACTTCCTCATTTATAAATCCATTTAAAAATGCACTTTTAACATCCATTTGAAATAAATTGATATGCATATGACATGCAAATGCGAGTAATAATCTAATTGCTTCTAATCTAGCTACAGGTGCAAAAGTTTCATCAAAATCAATTCATTGCGACTAATCTAGCTTTGTTTCTAATTACTATGCCATTTTCATCTAATTTATTTCTAAATACCCATTTTGATCCTATAACTGAATGATCTTTAGGTCTATCTACAAGGGTCCAGACATTATTTCTAGTAAATTGATTTAATTCTTCTTGCATAGCTAACATCCAATTATTATCTTTTTCAGCCTCTTCAATAGTTTTAGGTTCAATTTGAGATACAAATGCAAGATGATTATTGATGTTTCTCATTGATGATCTAGTTCTTACTCCTTGAGATGGATCACCTATAATTAATTCTTTTGGATGACCATAGGCATATCTCCAATCTCTAGGAAGATCTACATCATTATGATTTGCATCAACAACATCAACACTAGGAGAATCATCATCTTTAACTTCTTGTTCATGATCTGAAGATACATTTATATTCAATTTTTCAATGTCTCTTTCTAATATGTTTGTATCTTCCTCATCATCAATCTTTCCTGAACTCGATGCTAAAGATTCATCAAAAATTACATGAATAGATTCTTCTACAATTAAGTTTCTCTTGTTAAACACTCTATAGGCTTTACTAGATGTTGAATATCCTAAGAAAATGCCTTCATCAGATTTTGCATCAAATTTTCCTAGATTATCTTTACCATTATTATGAATGAAACATTTACAACCAAATGCATGAAAGTAACTTATGTTTGGTTTTCTATTGTTCCATAGTTCATAAGGAGTTTTCTTAATGATTGGCCTAATTAAAGCTCTATTAAGAATGTAACATGCCGTGTTTATAGCTTCTGCCCAAAAGTATTTTGGTAGTTGCTTTCACATAGCATGGTACGGGCCATGTCTTCTAAAGTTCTATTTTTTCTTTCTATAACTCCATTTTGTTGTGGTGTTCTAGGTGCTGAAAAATTATGATGGATGCCATTTTCAATGCAAAAGTTTTCAAATAAATGATTTTCAAATTCAGTGCCATGATCACTTCTAAGAGACACTATGTGTTGTTTTTCTCATTTGTGACCTTCTTGAAGAATTTCAAAAATAATGGAAAGGTCTCATCTTTATGAGCTAAAAATAATACCCAAGTGTATCTAGAATAATCATCTACAATCACAAGACCATATTTCTTTCCTCCTAGACTAGTGGTTCTAGTAGGTCCAAAAAGATCCATGTGAAGTAGTTCAAGTGGCCTAGAAGTGGAAACAATATTTTTAGTTTTGAAAGAGTTTTTAGTTTGTTTTCCAAATTGACATGCATCACAAATTTTGTTATTTTCAAAATCTAGTTGTGGAAGACCTTTTACTAAATCCATTCTAATTAATTTTGAAATTAGGTGTGTGCTTGCATGACCTAATCTACGATGCCATAACCAACCAATCTCATTCATATTAGCATTATTAGCAACTAAGCAATGATTACTAGTAGACAAATTGTCTAAATCAATCAAGTATACATTGCCATTTCTATTTCCAGTAAAAACAATGCTATTATCAATGGGATTAGAAACAGTGCAGATAGAAGCTTCAAATGATACTTTAAAACCTTTATCACATAATTGACTAATACTAATTAGATTATTTTTTAAACCATTGACATATAAAACATTTTCAATATATGGAGGGAGTTATTTGAATTTTACCAAACCCCATGATTTGGCCTTTGCCATTGTCACCAAATGTAACAACTCCTCCTCTTTTGCTTTCAAGGGTGATGAATTGATCCTTGTCACCCATCATGTGTCTTGAGCAGCCACTATCGAGATACCACTTTCGCTTTGTTCTTTTGGCCGCAAGACACTCCTGCAAAAATGATCAAGTCTTATATTTAGGTACCCAAGCCTTCTTGGGTCCTTCATGGTTAGTAGCATAAAAGATTGTTCCTTTGGGAACCCATATTTTCTTTCCTTTACTACTTAAATTTTGTTACTATTTCTTGCCTTACATTCATAGGATTTATGGCCTTTCTTGTTACAATAATGACATGTAACATCATCTTTATTTGGTTCTTTTCTGAAAAAGTTTTTGACAAACTTTTGTTTTATGTTAGGCCTATATCCTAATCCAGCCTTATCAAATATAGCTCTTTGATTACTCAATAATAAATTAAGTTTTTTAGAACTATTAGTAAATTTATCAATATTTTTATTTATCAACTTCCTTCTTTAATTTATCATTTTCATTGAAAATTGATTCTCTTTCTTTTGTTAAATTATCATTTTCAGATTTCAGCATCTCAATCTCATGAGTAAGATTATCTTTTCTTTAATGAGAATTGAATTATCGTTTTTCAAAAATTTGTATTTCTTTTTCAAGGCTTTAAAATCATCAACTAGTTCATTAAAAGCTTCAAACAATTCATCAAATGCGAAATCATCACAAGGGTTTTCAGAACTTACCTCGTTGTCATCGTTTGCCATAAAGCAAATGTTTGCAACTTCTTTTTGATTTTCCTCTGAAGAGGATTCATCGCTGTCACTCCAAGTTGCAACATACGCCTTCTTTTTCTTCTTGTAGGCTTTCTTCAGTTGAGGACAGTCATATCTAAAATGCCTGGTTTCTTACACTCATAACAAATTAAGGGCTCCTTTTCTTTTTCTTTGTCCTTCTCTTTCTCCTTTTCTCCTTCCATTTTTGTTCCAGATCTCTTCTTGTGAAGGGTCTCCTTCTTTGCATAAATTTCTTAAATTTTCTTGCAAGGAGTGCAGTCTCTTCATCATCATCATCATCACTACAGCTCCTCACTTTCTGCAGCTTTAAGAGCAATGGTCTTCTTTTTCTTGACTTCCTCCTCTTGATGTTGTTTCATGGTTAGCTCGTGAGTCATCAAAGATCCAAGTAGCTCTTCCAAAGTTAACACATTTAAGTCCTTTGCTTCTTGGATGGCAGTCACCTTTGCTTCCCATGATCTTGGAAGTGACCTAAGAATTTTACGCACAAGTTCAGAATTAGTATAGGTCTTACCTAGACTTTTCAAACCATTTACAATATCAGTGAATCTTGTGTACATGCATGTGATGGTTTCAGTTTGTTCCATGCTAAACAATTCATACTTATGCACTAAAATATTAATCTTTGATTCTTTAACTTGATTTGTACCCTCATGGGTAACCTCTAATCTATCCCAAATTCTTTCATGGAAATACATGTAGAAATTCGATTAAATTCATTTGCATCTAGTGAACAATATAAAACATTCATAGCCTTGGCATTAAGTTGTGCCAACTTTTTATCATGTTCATCCCATTCCATTTTCGGCTTAGGAATCACCATGTTATCTACTCTAATTGTGGGTGTGTGGACCATTAACTATGATACCCCATAAGTCATAGTCAAGTGCTTGAATAAAATTTTCATCCTAGCTTTCCAATAACCATAATTAGTTCCATTAAACAAAGGAGGTCGATTAGTGGATTGACCTTCTAAGTAAGATGAACTAGCTTGAGCTGCCATTTGGATCTTTAGCTCTTGATCGTTAGACCAAATTCAAATAAGCACTAGCTCTGATACCAATTGTTGGCCCAGATGGCAACCCAAGAGGGGGGTGAATTGGGTTCTAAAAAATTTTTAACCTTTTAAAACTATTGGCTTTGAAATAATTAAGTGCAGAATAAATTTCAATCACAAATGAAGAGATAGAGAGAGAGACAATTAAAGCACGACAAACACAAGGATTTTATAGTGGTTATCCAACACCTACGTCCACTCCCAAGTTCCACTTGGGTCCACACTATAATCAACTAGATTACAGCCGAGTTGTTTTACAAGATCACAACTCAAAACTTGTTGTTTCTCAGGGATCACAACGAACCCAGCTGATTTTCGGGCTCACCAGCACAAAACCCAAACACAAGCTAATCTAGCTTGCCCCGAGGTATACTACCTCCACTAATTCAATCCTCCTGATTGAACTAGCAAAAACAAGAAAGAATAATGTTTACAATAACACACAGCTCCTTAAATGAGCAAATATTCAAAGTAAATAAACAAGTTTAGAAAAGCCTGATTTGAAGATGATTGGATTTGAGCTTTTCTTCTTTTCTCTTCTCTTTGAGATGTTGAATCAAGCCTCAACTCCAATTCTTCACAGATGTTGCAGATGAGAAGTTGGGAAATCACAAAAACAGAGCTTTTGAAAATCCTCCGATTTTTCAAGTTGAACGCCTTGGATTTCTCTTGAGCTTTTTGGAGTGGAAGAATTTGAACGTGGATTCTTTTCTCTTGATTTCTTGCTCAAGACCTTTCTGATTTTCAATAAGATTTCTCTATATTTTCCATTTTTCCTCTTTTCTCTCTTATTTTCAAACGAACGCTCTTCCCCCTTTTATAGATTCCATTTAATCCATTTTTGGGTGTGAAACTAGCCGTTGGAATGTACCTAGAAAGTTTTTCCATACATGAAATATAGCCGTTAGGGGTTAGGTAAAGAAAATATTACCGTTTGAGCTGATCTGGCAATTTAAAAATTTGTTTCTGACAGGTTGGAGTCGGCTCCAACTTTTCAAGTGTCGGCTCTAAGTCGTGTGTCCAAAAATAGAAAGTTCTGAGCTCGTTGAGGAGTCGGCTCCGAAAAATTAAAGTGTCGGCTCACCAGGTGTCGGCTCCAAGAGACTGTAAGTGTCGGCTCGCCATGTTCAGGTGTCGGCTCCAAGAGACTGTAAGTGTCGGCTCCAAGGTAGTCAAAAATCATGCATTCTGTCCCCATGTTGGAGTCGGCTCCATACACTGTAAGTGTCGGCTCCGAAACTCTGGGTGTCGGCTCCGAAACTCTGGGTGTCGGCTCCGGACCGTATCAAAAATTAGAAAGACATTTGATTGGCCATGGGGTCGGCTCCAGACTTTCTTGGTGTCGACTCCAGGCTCTGAATTTTGAAATGTACCTTTGGCACTTGATTCAAAACATGTTTCTTGATGCCTTTTGATTAAACATATATTTTTAAGCCCTGAAACACTTGTTAAATTTATTAGTAACACAATGAATATACTCAATTCCTTTATTAATCATCAAGATTAATAATTGGGTCAACACGGGGGATCTTCGATAGGCATTAAAATGCGCTAAGAAAGTTTTTTTCAACTGTCAGAAGGAGTTGACGCTGCATGGGAGTAGACGAGAATATCAAGCACGCACAGCCTTCCAGAGGGTAGCGGGGAAAGCAATACATAGAAGGGCATCAGTTGCCCCCTGAGCTTGCATGAGAGCTTTATAACTCTTTAGGTGGTCAAGTGGATCCATGGTGCCATCATAAGGATTCAGCTAGGAAGATGGAACCTGTGAGGGATAGGCTCTTCTGTAATCCGATGAGTGAGGGGTGGATGAGTGTCATAATCCACCACTGGTTGGTTATTGAGTTTCTGGCTGAACTCTTCCAACCGTCGGTCTTGTTTCTCCAAGCGCCTTTTCATCTTGCAATTGAGGTCCTCACTCACTGATTCAGAAGATGAGTAGGGGAACGATAGCGTTGATGGCAGCGTATCCGCTTGGGCTCCTTTTCCTGTCGATGTTTAGAGGAGGGGCTACTCGAGCGGTGGAAGACTGTGATCTCTTGAAGGTTTCCTGGTAGTGCCCGAATGGAGCATGACGGTGGTGATGTTCCTACAGAGAGGATTTTCTGTAGGTAGATTGTTGACTAGCTGGGGCGGCTATTGCAAGCGGTATGGAATGCCCGAGTTGCTGTCAAACAGCTGCCGGTTGTTGCTCTTACAACTCACGAATTGCCCTAACAAGAGGTTGGACTTGCTAGGTAAGGAGGGCCAGTTGTTCATGTGAAGTAGACAAAACTGGTTGCGAGGAAAGAATAGGGGGATTAGCCTCCAGTTGCTCAGCATGATAGGAATGCCCCCCAGTATAACTAGCAAAAGCCTGCTGAATATGTGTCACCACCATTGTTGTTCAAGAGAGGACGAGCTTTTAGCTTAGAGTTACAGAGCTATCCTTTTATGTCCCCCTACCTGGCGCGCCAATCAAATGATACCTGATTACCTTGAGCTAACATCCTTGAGCATCAGTGGACGTGCCGTCAGTTTGCTGAAGAAGCTTCACCTTGGTGCCAAGATCTGCAAGAAGTCCCGGGGACCGGATATTCTAGCAGAAACCTTCGACGCTCAAGTTAGTAATCAGAATCACAACCGTAAGCTTGAAGAAGCTCTAAAAGAGAGAGAGAGTCATGAAGAAGATCCCAAAAACTCTCTAAGTGCTTGAGTGTTATACCTTGTTCAGGGGTCCCTCTTACCTATTTTATTGATACTTGGGGTCTATGTTACTTGCTTCGGAAGCTTTGGAATCTCATGATAAACCATAACTTTATGAATAGAATGTCAGAATTAGTGAGATTTATCCCATCTAAAGTGGGTGATTGGTACTTTTATGATAGATGACGATTTTTTTTGGCTCATCTGATCAGAGTCATTAATGCTTCATGATGGATTATGACTTCTTAAGCTTGTGCCAATGGAGTTTGTCTTATCATACATATATGAATCAAAGGTGATTAGTGGGCTCGGAAGTAAAGGCTTACTTGGGAAGCTGAAGTTAATCGTCTCTTAGGAGCCATGGCCACCTAGGGCCCGTGCTTATGAACTTGGGAGCCACTTCAGGGCCGCTTATGAACTAGGGCCGTAGGCATTCAAACGATTTCCGCCGTTGAATAATTTTGGCCATTAACTTATAAGTAGCTTTTACCAGCCACATCACTTCCATTGAGCCTCTTCAGCAACAAACCAATGAATTGGAGATGAACCAATTCTGTGAAATTAATTCTGGTGTTACCGTCGAGGGAATTCTAAGTCAAGGAACTGAAGCCTTGAATAAGGCGCCATTCCGAGGACCTTAGAATGAGTTACAGGGAAGCTTCGATGACCGTAACTTCCTCAAGGCAATGATTGTGAAAGTAACCGCAGATACCCAGCATTGAATCATTGGAACTTTGAAATCTCACATTCGAATTGATGATACGACCCAAACAACCAAACAAATTTCGGATTATTACTTCCAACAAGTTAGCAAAAAGTACGTAACAGGAAAAAGTACAGAAGCGAATTAAAAAAATCGGTGGTTAACAACAAAAACATTTTCATTGAGTGATAACAAATTTTACATTATAATGTTGCGTACAAAGATCTACAGTACAACTCTCGTTTTCTATTTTTTAAAGATCCTACAGATGTCTTTCCCAATATGATTCAACACCTCGCCAGATGGAAGTTCACACCTCCTGCTTTCATGTATTTCCAGACCTACGTCTCTCATCTCGTAATTGGTCTCTTCGGCGTGCTCAGCCGTAGAGACCTGTGTCTCTTATCTTCTCTCCGATCCCTCCACTAGCTTAGAAGCCCGTAAGAACTGGACTAGACCTTCTAAACATGGAGATAACGAAGAAGAACGTCAGGCTTCGGCATTGGCTCGCTCTTGCCAGCCATCCTTCTGTTTTATAATTTATAGGCTCGAAGGTGTTCCTGAAGAGAGGCCACGCGTATTGAATTCTTTAACCGTTTGCGTTACTAATATAAATGCTTTAGTAACGTATGAGCACTTTGAGATATGTCAAGCTTATGGGAATTAAAACGTTGTCCGGAGAAGTTGTTTGTGTCCACAGAGGATTCACGTTTCTTTTGCACTTTTGGATTGGATAGATTCGAAAGATTTAAATTCGTCCAACAGCGTGTATCACGTCGACCTTAATTTCAAGTCCGGACTGGCACGCAATAGAAGGTCGATTAATATTCGATAGAATTTTAGCCCATGGAATATGCAATATTTGGTGTTGGCGCTTTAGTTTGAGCACATATCTAACATAAATTTTTAAAAATTTCATTAAAGATTAATCTATCTCAGGAATATTTAAGATGATGATTATATAGTAATCTAAAATTTTATAAATTTGATTACTAAAAATAGATCTATGAGATAAGCTTGACTAAAAATTAAAACCAATCTAAAAATTGAGCTCAGCTTAAAAGAATTATAAGCCAGCCTGATCCAGACCATATATCTGTATATGTATATTTAAGTGTTAATTATGAGTCAAGTTATTTGCTCAATCCAATCCAAAATTTTGCTTGCTTAATTAGATTCTTAATTAGAAGAAAAAATAAAAAAAGAATTCCGTCACAAGAGAACGAAAAACATGTGAAAGGTGATCCTGAAGACAAAGATTTGTCACTTATTTTAGGGTTGAGTCAAATTAGATTGGGTCATGAGTAATCCCAATAACCCAAAAATAGTATTTAGATTAGATATATTTTATATAGATAATATTATATAAATTTATGAATTATCAATTAGATTATATACATGACTAACATTTTAATATTTTATATTTTTGGTATATAATATAGTCGATGCTCATGTAACTTGATAAATAATGCAGGCGTAACTTTTCTAAGTTGAATGCTATTAAATGATTGGCATCAATAGCTTCAAACACCTTCCGGAAGGCAAAAAAAAAAAGTAAAATTAACCATAACTTTGCTCTTTTTTATATATAGAATTAAGTATATTTTTAACATTTGCTTATTTTATTTTATAATCTTATTAATAATTTAACATTAATATTATTTAATTTTAAAAATATATTTTATAAACTATTGCTTAATTATACTATTTTTTATTTTAAAAATTTGTAATAATTATTTTTATTAGTGTTTGATTATGTTATAATTTTGTGTTTATATGTTCTAGCATTTAGAGTAACAAATGAGCAAAAGAAGAATAGAAAGAATTAAATTAATCATTAATAAATTACTTAAAAAAGAATCTGAAAGAAGTATATACTAAATTCTAAAAAAAAAGGTTACGCCAATATTGGGAAATAACCCACATCGACTCAAATCCAACCATTTAGGGTTAGGGTATAACTTCAACGATCCAAACCCAAAAATAATCCAAACTTGAATTGATCCGATCTAATTGTCACCTCTACTGTTGGCTTAACCCAACCAAGAATAGGCTCGCTTGGGGAGTTTGGTCTACCATAGCCCTTTTATTTAGTTTGAGATCAAGCGATCAATATATAGCTTAAGGTGAACCAATTAGCTTGGGACATGGAATATCAACTCAATTCCTTTACCTTTATTTGGCCGAAGATATTGAGAAATACCAAGAGACAAGTATGACTGCCCTATAATTGCTGTTCTAAATTAAAAAGAAAAAAAGTTTACCGTTATATGATGGACAACAATAGGCTCATGTTTAAAGAATTAGTATTTAATGTCTTAATTTCTAATTTACTTATGATATTCTTTTTCTTTACTGCTTCTGTTCTCTTTTCTTTCCATCCTCACCTTATCTCTCTCACCTTCTTTCTCTTCACTTCTATTCTCTTTTCTTTTCATCCATACCTTATCTTTCTCGCCTCTCTTATAATGCGAAAGAAATAGCTAAAATAAGTGATGAGATTTGTAACATGAGCATTGGGCCATGCTTGATACGGCTCGACCCAGGCCTTCCGGACCAATAAATAAATGGGTCATGCCTAGCAGAGCCTGTTATTAAACGGGTCGTGCCGAGCACGGCCTGTTAAAATTATAAGCACGCCGGCACAACCCGTTAAAATTATAAGCGCGCCCGGCACAGCCCGCGGCCCATTTCAGGATGGATCATGCCAGGCATGGCCCGCCATGGGCCACACCTGGGCATAGCTCCAATGGCTAGAAACTTTTAGTTGATGGGGTTTAACAATTTTAACCCCCTTAATAGCTATAAAATGGCTAAATTGAGGGATATTTTGGGCAAAAAAATTTATAGTCCTATAAATACCCTTTTCTCCCTCATTCTCACCACACCAAACCAACTCTTCTCTCCTTCTCTACTACTACTACTCTTTCTTCTAGCAAATGCTCTAGCAATTTAATTTTTAGTTTGCATTTAGCAAGTGTTGAAGTGCTATACAAGAGGAGGTTCTTATTGAAAAGTTAGAAGTATAAGAGAAAGGATGTCACTTCTTATTGAGAGGCAAGAGCACAAGAGGAAGAAGCTCACAAATCTCGACTCCATGCCTCCACCTCTGGTCCTCTACTCAATTTCTCCTTGTGGTTAGTTTTATTTTTTTGCATTCATCAATTTAAAATATTAGATATGGCATCTTATGGTAAAAGTCATTTTGGCATGCCCCCTGTTTCTGAGGAAGAGAAAACTAATCCCCAAGTTTTCTCTAGAACCAGTGAACCGAGTAAAGGTCAAACCTCTTCTCGTAAGAGGACTAGTAATGTTTGTAATGAATTTGATAGAATTATGATTGATGAAGTCTTGAAAGCAAAATGTAGAAAATATGCAAAACTTTATAGTTATAGTAGTAGTAGAAAAAATGCCATTTAAAAAGATATCAAGAGAGTCATAGAATGCATGATTATCATCTTCAAAGTATTCTTAATATACAAGGGGATCACTTACGGGTACTTTTGCATATAATAATGAAAATCAGAGAAAATTAATTGTAAGATGGATAGTTAAGGATGAATTACATTTTAGTTTATGTGAATCTTTTAATTTTAAATAATATGTTCAATTAGCCCTACAACCTGCTTATAAAAGAACTAGTAGGTGTACATTTAAAAGAGTAGCTATGACAAACTTTTTAGCAATGAGATAAAGTTTAATTGAAACACTCTCTATTATAAATGCAAGAGTTTCTTTAACTTCTGATATTTGGTCAGCATATGTAGGTAGTAATTATTTTATTGCTGTTACTGCTCAATATATTGATAATGATTGGCAATTAAATAAACGTATTCTTGCTTTTTGTGATTTTGATTTTTTGCATTCTGGGCAACAAATTTCAAATGCCATTTATCAAACTGCATGCTCATATAATATTAATAATAAAATCATGCCTATTACTTTTGATAATGCATCTAATAATAATTATGTTATTGCATTATTGAAGGACTCATTGCATCCCATGTTAAATAGAAATTTATTACATATTAGATTACATGTCAAATCTTAAATCTTTCTGTTCAAGCTGGCATGGGCATGATTCAAGATGTTATTTCAAAAATTAAAAATGTAGTTTCTTTATTCATGCTTCAAGATCAAGACTTCAAGAATTTAAGCAACTATGTCTAGATCATGATAAATGTTTTAAAAAATTTAAACTTGTTGTAATTACTCGTTGGAATTCAAAATATAGCATGATACATGATGCATACCCATATAAAAACTTATTAAGTACATATATTAATGATCGTGGATTAGGCTTTATATTGACTGAAACTAATTGGAATAAAGGTAAAATTTTGAAAGATATTTTCGTTAGTTTTTATAATGCTACTAATGTTCTTTCTGGTATTTATTATCCAACTTCATGTTTATTTTTACAATAAGCATATATAATTAGTAAAAAATTTACTGAACATAGATATGATGATGTTTTAATGCCTATATTGAACAAATGGAATCTAAATGGAATGAATATTGGGACAAGATATATTCTATGCATAACTTAACTGCTGTATTTGATCTTAGAGTTAAATTAAGTAGCGTACTAATTTTAATTGATGTATATTATGAAAATATGATTCAAGATCGTGAACCTGCTAAAAATGAGGTAACACAACTTTATGATATTTATCCTTTATATGATGAAAAAAGTCGTAGATCTAGATTACCCACACAAAGCTCTATTTCTTCTTCTAGTTCTCATTCGTCGTCTATTTTTTATTCATTGCATAAAGAAAACACACATGCTTCAAGTTCATCTTCATCTCTTCATCTTTAAGTAGTGAACTAGAATTTTATTTATAAATGATCTTCAGTCTATATATGATGAAAATCAAATAGAGAATTTAGATGTATTAGCTTGATGGAAAAGTGTTAAAAATCAATATCATATTATATCTGCCATTGCATGCGATATTTTAGCTATGTCGATGTTCACAATAGCATCAGAATCCTCTTTTAGTGCAGGTCGACATGTTCTGGACGAAAAAAAGTAGGATGATTGACGACACAGTTGAGATGCTTCTCTGCTTCAAGATTAATTGGATGCTGAGGCGAGACTTTAAGATAAAAGTGGACATGATTTCCAGCGAAGATGATGATGATACAAATACTACTAATGAGTGAGTCATCTCTATTTTTACAATTATATATTTATTTTTTTAATTGTTAAAGTGAGTCATCTCTATTTTTTTCTTCTTTCTTATTGTACTCTGAAGGTCAGGCCTAGCTCCCCTTCCTTTATGTACCTTTTGATTTTAAATTAATAAACGGGTAGGGGTTTACACCAATTCCTTCACCATTAAGGTAGCTTCATATTAATAAATCCTTAGTTCTCAATAATTTTTTAATTTATTAAAAAAGTATTTTTAAAATAAAAAATTATTAAGGGAGACATGCCATGCCTGGCCTGGCCCATGACCTTGTGGGCTATGCTGACTGGCTCGCTTGGGCTGTGCCAGCCCAGGCCCCAATGGGCCATGCCGGGCTTGGTCCGCAGGCTAAAATTTTTGAACCCGACATGACCCACTTTTATGGGTCATGCCTGGCAGTACTGTAGCAAGCGGGTCATGCTTGGCATGGCATGACCAACTTCGTATCGAGCTAGGCCGGGCCATGGGCGGTCCGACCCAGTGCCCAACCCATGGCCCAGCCCAGTGCCTATGTCTAGAGATTTGGTTCATGTTTCTGACTATAATTTGTTTAAACAAATTTAGTTAAGGCATGACGTATCAGTAAAAGTTATTGTTGCTGCAAAAATTCATTCTCTAGCTTGGGAGCGGTGCACGTCAGGATCCTGATAGCGCTCTTTCATCTGGATGGACCTACAAGGCAGTTCTCATACAAGAATCACTACAAGAAAAAACTGAAATAGCGACGCAAATTTAGCGATGCAATTATGCGTCGCTAAATTGCGACCACTTTGCGACGCCTCTGTGACAACAAAATATTGCAACGGTCTTAGCGACGCATTAGTGACTCAATTAACCAGAAAATAAAAAAAACTAATTTTTTATTTAGCGACGTAAATAATGCATCACAATATTTTTAAATTAATTTTTTATAAATATAAATATGAAAAAAATATTGCGACGCAACACAGTGCGTCGCAATATTTTTAAAAGAGTTAAATATGTTAAATAGCGACGCATTAGTGATGCAATAAACTAGAAAATTAGAAAAATTATTTTTAATTTAGCGACGCACCAATTGCGTCGCAAATAATTTAAATGAAATTAAATTTTATAAAATAAATATTAGAAAAAAATATTGCGACGCAAATCAGTGCGTCGCAATGTTTTTAAAAAAATTAAATATATTAAATAGCGATGCATTAGCGATGCAATAAATCAGAAAATTAGAAAAATATTTTTTAATTTAGTGATGCAATAACTGCATCATAATTATTTTAAATAAAATTAATTTTTATAAAGTATAAATATGAGAAAAAATAATTGCGACGTAACACAGTGCGTTGCAATGTTTTTAAAAAATTAATTATGTTAAATAGCGACGTATTAGCGATGCAATAAACCAAAAAAATTAATTAGAAAAATTATGTTTTAATTTAGTGATGCACTTGTTGCATCGTAATTATTATAAATAAAATTAATTTTTATATAATATAATTATCATATTAAAAAATTAAGATGCAACCCTTTGCATCGCAATATTTTTAAAAAAATTAATTATGTTAAATAGCGATCGGTCCAAAATCGATCGTGACCGATCGGAATAAGGGCTTGGATCGATCGCAACCGTTGGATCGTCGCCGATCGAACCGATCACCACGGTTCGAGATCGATCGTGGCTGATCGGGATCAGGGCTTGGATCGATCGCAACCATCGGATCATCAGCGATCTCGGACCGATCGCATCGGTCTGGGATCGGTCATGGCCGATCGGGATGAGGGCTTGGATCGATCGCAACCGTCGGATCGTCGCCGATCGGACCGATCGCCACGGTCCAAGATCGGTCGTGGCCGATCGGGATCATGGCTTGGATCGATCGCAACCATCGGATTGTTGCCTATCGGATCGATCGCGACAGTCCGAGATCGTTGATCGCCGATCGGGATCGATCAGGGCTTCGATCGATGGCAACCGTCGGATCGATGCCGATCGGTGCGATCGCCACGGTCCAAGATCGGTCATGGACGATCGGGATCAGGGCTTGGATCGATCGCAACCGTTGGATCATCGCCGATCGGACCGATTGCCACGGTCCGAGATTAGTCGTGGTCGATCGGGATCAGGGCTTGGTTCGATCGCAACCGTCGGTTCGTCAGCGATCTCGAACCGATCGCAACGGTCCGGGATCGGTCGTGGCCGATCGGGATCAGGGCTTGGATCGATCGCAATCGTCGGATCGTCACCGATCAGATCGATTGCCATGGTCCGAGATAGGTCGTCGCTGACCGGGATTGATCATGGCTTGGATCGATCGCAACCGTCGCATACTCGCCGACCGAGATCGATCATGGCTTGGATCGATCGCAACCGTCGGATCGTCGCCAATCCGATCGATTGCCACGGTCTGAGATAGGTCATCACCGATCGGGATTGATCATGGCTTGGATCGATCGCAACCGTCGAATCATCGCCGAACGGGATCGATCATGGCTTGGATCGATCGCAACCATCGGATTATCGCCGACCAGGATCGATCATGGCTTGGATCGATCGCAACCGTTGGATCGTCGCCGATCCGATCGATCGCCACGGTTCGAGATAGGTCATCGCCGACCAGGATCGATCATGGCTTGGATCGATCACAACCGTCGGATCGTCGCCGATCGGGATTGATCAAGGCTTGGATCGATCGCAATCGTCGGATCGTCGTCGAACAGGATCGTTCATGGCTTGGATCGATCGCAAACCGTCGGATTATCGCCGTCTGGGATTGATCATGGCTGGATCGATCGCAACTGTCGGATCATCGCCGATCCGATCGATCACGACGGTCCGAGATAGGTCGACGCCGACCGGGATCGATCATGGCTTGAATCGATCGCAACCGTCGGATCGTCGCCGATCCGATCGATCGCCATGGTCCGAGATAGGTCATCGCGACCGAGATCGATCATGGCTTGGATCGATCGCAACCGTCGGATCGTCACCGACCAGGATCAATCATGGCTTGGATCGATCGCAACCGTCGGATCATCGCCGACCGGGATTGATCATGGCTTGGATCGATCACAACCGTTGGATCATCGCCGATCCGATCGATCGCGACGGTTGAGATAGGTCGACGCCGACCGGGATCGATCATGGCTTGGATCAATCGCAACCATCGGATTGTCGCCGATCCGATCAATCACCACGGTCCGAGATAGGTCATCGCCGACCTGGATCGATCATGGCTTGGATCGATCGCAAACCGTCGGATCGTTGCTGACCGGGATCGATCATGGCTTGGATCGATCGCAACCGTCGGATCATCGCCGAACGGGATCGATCATGGCTTGGATCGATCGCAACCGTTGGATTATCGCCGACCGGGATCGATCATGGCTTGGATCGATCGCAACCGTCGGATCATCGCTGATCCGATCGATCGCGACAGTCCGAGATAGGTCATCGTAGACCGGGATCAATCATGGCTTGGATCGATCGCAACCGTCGGATCATTTAATTACTCAAAAAAAAAGTTATAAAAAAGTTTAAAAAAATATTAAACAATTATTGCGATGCCGTAGCGACGCATTTTAGAAGAAAAAAATAAACAAATATTGTGACGCAATGTATGCGTTGCAATTATTTTAGTAAATATAATTTTTTATAGTATTAATAAATAAAAAAATATAATATTGCGACGCATAATTTGCGTCGCAATGTTTTTTAATAAATATATCTAATAAAAAATATTAAAAATTATTGCGATGCAAAACGTTGTCGCAATTATTATCATAATTATAAATATTATCATTTATAAATATTTAAAAATTTTTGCGATGCCGTAGCGACGTATTTTAGGAAAAAGATAAATAAATATTGCGACACAATGTATGCATCGCAATTATTTTTAGTAAATATAAATTTTTTTTCAGTATTAATAAATAAAAAAATATAATATTGTGATGCATAAGTTGCATCACAATATTTTTTAAATAAATATATGTAATTAAAAAGTTTATAAAATATATTGCAACACAATTTTGCGTCACAATTATTAACATTAATTATAATATTATCATTATTAAATATTAAAAAATTATTGCGACGCCGTAGCGATGCTTTTAGGAAAAAAATAAACAAATATTGCGATGAAATATATGCGTCGTAATTATTTTAAGTAATATAATTTTATCAGTATTAATAAATAAAAGAAATAATATTGCGATGCATATTTGCGTCGCAATATTTTTTAAATAAATATATCTAATTAAAAATATTAAAAAATATTGCGATGCAATTTGCATCGCAATTATTATCATAAATTATAAATATTATCATTTATAAATATTTAAAAATTATGCGATGCACTGTTTGCGTCACAATTATTGTAATAAGTTTATTTTTTAATCAATTAAAAATATTAAAAAAATTGCGATGCCTTAGCGATGCAATTCCTAGAAACCCCCTGCCCCCCCCCCCTTTTTTTCTTCTCTGGCCACGACCGTGGCCGCGGCCGGACAAGGCGGCCACGGCCGCTGCCGTGGCCATCTTCTTAGGCCACGGCCGCTGCCGTGGCCGGCAGTGGCCTGGCCACGGTGGCCAGGCCACTGTCAAAAAAAAAAAAATTTTGTAACAGGGGGGGTGGGGAAACCCCCCCCCATTTTGTCTTCTCCGGCCACGGCCATGGCCGCGGCCGGACAAGGCGGCCACGGCCGCTGCCGTAGCCGGCAGTGGCCTGGCTACGGCCACGGTGGCCAGGCCACTATCACAAAAAAAAAAAAAATTTTGTAACAGGGGTGAGGGGTGGGGAAACCCCCCCCCCATTTTGTCTTCTCCGGCCACGGCCGCNGGCTAGGTCACTGTCACAAAAAAAAAAATTTGTAACAAGGGTGGGGGAAACCCCCCCCATTTGTCTTCTCCGGCCACAGCTCTGCCGTGGTCGCCTGTGGCCTGGCCACCCTATCAAAAATAATAAAAAAAATGGTAACAGGGCCCCCCCTTTTGTCTTCTTCGGCCACGGCCACGGTGGCCAGGCCGCAGTCCAAAAAAAAAAAAATAGTTAGGGGGGGCCACGGAGCTCTTTGGATAGACTGATTGTTATATCTTGATTATGCAATAATATTTGTAATGCTAGATAGAAAGTCTTGTTGTATTATTATTTAATTTTCATAATGTTTATGCAATAATTAATTTAAGCAGAATGTTTATGCAATAATATTTGTGCATTTGTACTTATTTACAATTGTTATGTCTTGATTATTTATATTCTGCTGCAAACTGAATGATGCATTAAATTATGTAATGCTAAATAAAAAGTCTTGTTGTAATATTATTTAATTTCCAGCAACAAATTAGTAGTTTCAATGATTTACATTTTAGTCTTCACAAACATTTGTATTCGACACAATAATCTTAAAAAGTTAGTGATTACATGTATAATTCACAAGAAGTTAAGAATAACAAGCATAAGTTCGATTGTCTTCGGACTTCCATATATTAATCACAGCACTATAACCTTTAGACCCGTTTGAGAATTTGTAAGCCTTAGTCTTGCAAATTCTCAAATTGTCCTGGTGGACAGTTTGGGAATATTTCTTGCGATATGTTAGTCTGCTATAATCATCGTTGGGTGAGATTTCGGTTTGTATTTGCTCATACGTTCTCCTAGTGTGGCTTATATACCACACATTTAGGAGAACATATGGGGAAATGCTGCCGAAATTTCAATGTAACCGATCGATGATAATTAATAGCAGAATAACATATCACAAAAAATATTCTTGAATGGGATAGGGCCTTACCTTTAGACATGGAGTGAAGGTAGAATTAATTTAAGACACTTGAATGCTTGTGAAGTCTCATGATTAAACGGACCGCCTTGCGGCCCGACCCAAACTCAAGCCCTCCCATTAGCCATGAACCTGTGCATCGGTCCTTGCTAGCACACCAAGGATCGTAGCCGTGGCTCGCCCTTGCATGGTAGGGACCTTAGTTGCCTAAAAAAAATTGGTTTACTTATAAATGATTTAAATGGTTGTTATTAACCTTAGTTGTGACCAAGAAATAATTTAGTTATATATTTAGTAATACTAATATAGTTTTATTTTGTGGTTTTATTTAATGATTTACCAGACTTTGTATAAGTCGGTCAAAAATGAGCGGGGCTCGCTCGTGGAGTATGCAAGGATAAAAGATGGCTTGCTTAATCCAGATTTTCTGAATGGATTGGAAGAATTTATCGCATTTGCATGTAGCCAACCTGAATGGATGGATGGCCCTAGGATTAGGTGCCCATGCAACTTCCACAGGTGTCAGAATAAAGCCTACAGAGATGTGGAAACTGTTAAGGTGCATTTGTGTAAGAAGGGGTTTGTTCCTGATTACTATGTTTGGTACTGTCATGGTGAACCAGAGGATATTCCAGCAGCTGTTATAGGCCAACAAGAGTCAATTCCCGTAGATGAACCATTTGTGAATTTAAACACATATGAACAAATGGTGATGAATGCATCGGGTAATGAATTCAATCAGAATACATTTATGGAAGAACCAAATCCATGCACAGCAATTTTATGATATGTTGCGTGCTGCAAATCAAGAATTGTATCCTGGTTGTGAGGGTCATTCCCAGTTGTCTACAGCTGCTCGAATGTTGAATATTAAGGCAGAACATCGATTATCAGAAAAGGCGTTCAATTCTATAGCTGGGTTAATCAAAGAAATTTGCCAAATAGTCAAGAGAAGAACTTAATCAGTACTGCAGAAGAGGTGATTTGAGAAGGAGTGCCGATGGGACCTATCCTAAAGCCTGTTACACTCTTGACAGAAATTCATGAGAAGTTTTATGTAATTGGCTTAGAGGGTTAAAATTTCCAGATGGTTATGCCTCAAATATCGGTAGGTGTGTGGACATGCATAAGCTCAAGTTTTTCGGCATGAAGAGTCACGACTGCCATGTTTTCATGCAACGGTTATTACCTATAGCTTTTCGTGAGTTGCTTCCGCAACATGTCTGGAAGGCAATTACGGAGCTCAGCTTATTCTTCAAGGAGTTATCTGCCGCAGTCATTACTTCTGCATCCATGGCAAGGCTTGAGGAGGAAATTCCAATTATTTTATGCAAGCTTGAGCGAATATTTCCTCCCAGTTTTTTTGACTCAATGGAGCATTTACCGGTTCACTTGCCATACGAAGCGAGCATAGCTGGTCCCGTGCAGTATCGCTGGATGTATCCTTTCGAGAGGTAAATATATACATCATTAAGATATGTTGACATTTCAAATATTATTTCATTGCTTGAAAAATTGGTTAATTTTTGTTGCAACTTTACATATAGGTATCTTAAGAAGTTAAAAAATAATGTGCATAATAAGGCAAGGGTTGAAGGTTCTATATGCAATGCACACTTGGTCGAAGAAGTTTCAGCTTTTACCTCACATTACTTTGAGGGTCACGTCCACACGAGGAGCCGAAATCATGGTCGTAACGATGACGTATGTGTGGACGAAGGAGAAGCTAATGACGGTAGAATATCAATTTTTAAAGCTATCGGCCATTCATTTGGTGGGCAGAAGTCAAGAAATCTTAGCGATATGGAGTATAATGTAGCACATTATTACATCCTAATGAACTGTAGAGAAGTCGATCCATATATTGAGTAAGTGTATACTTCAATGCTAAATTTAAAATTTTAATTTAAATTACAATATACCATAATATTTAATTTCTAACATTAGTTTTCATCCTTTTCATCCCATAAGGATGTTTTGTGATAGACAACGACAGATGAATCTCGACACCAGTCAAGTTGCAATTGGGAAGAAATTAGAAACGGAGTTTGCTTACTGGTGTTATGAATTTGTGAGTAGTATCACTCAATCAATTTCGATAATGGCTATTATTTTTTGAATTGGATGTCAATAGCTTATTAATTTATAGGTCAACGGTCCATGGTCCACAACCAACAATATTTTCATTAAATGTCTATCGCAATGGCCATTGAAGACCGTAACAACCTCTACTGGCTATTTTGTAAATGGGTACAAATTTTAGATTGAACGATTAGCAGCTTCAAGAGGCACGCAGAACTGGGGCGTGTGTGTGAAAGGAGAAAGTGTTGGAGCAAATATGCAGAATTATTATGGAAAGTTAGTAGAGGTGGTTGAGGTTGAATATCCCGGTTGGCCTATGAAACGAACCGTATTGTTTCGTTGTGATTGGTTCGATCCGATAGTTCCTGTGGGCAAAAGGATTCATAACGACTACAATTTGGTTGAAGTGAACCATCGACGAAGATTGCAGAAATATGACCCATTCATCCTTGCATCCCAAGCTCAGCAAGTCTTTTACTGCGGATATCCAAGTTTGCGCAATGACAAGCGAGATTGGTGGGCCGTTTCTAAAATCGTCCCACGTTCAACAATCGTATTAGAGGAGAGTTCATCAAGTCAATCAGCCGAGTGCCCTGCATTTCAAGAGGATGAGATGGAAATGCAAGCAATTGAGGACGACACAAGGGCTCCTGAAACATCACTTAGAGATCCAAATGGTGATGTCCAAGAAATTGCGGATGCAAATGTTCGGTTTCCTTCCGATGATAATGAAACTGAATCGCAGTCCGATACGACATCGGATGTTTAACCAATATTTCACGAAACAAATGACACCGATTAAACATAGAGGTTTTTTAAAATTTAACTTTTTTTTATAAGTGTTAAATTTTTACATAGTCAATCATTAATCATAATTTAATTGTATGAATCTTTAGTATTTTCAGTATGACGGGCAGAGGTAGATCTACCGACGACAGACGGAGTGAGCAGGGACGTAGCCCTGCTGCATCAGATCATATGAGCATTGGAGATGGAGAGTTCGGATCTCCAGCAGTCGCACAACCTTCGATCTCTCCAGCAGTATTACCATCCAGCCGATCGGCACATACCTCCGAGAGTTCTTCCACCATCGGCCGCACCGTACTTCGACTTGATGCTCAGGGGCTGTAAGTATATACTAATTAAAATATATGTTTATATTTTTAAGTCAATTACTTATAAACATGTATTTTTTAACAGATTTATTGAGCAGCATCATGTATCCAGCCACATCAGCGCCGTATTTCAGAGGCGTGCAGATCCCAGTGGCTACGATTGGCACCACGTATCTCCAGCCACGAGGGAGTTTTATTTTTCTGAGTTTCAGGTAAACTTATTAAATACAATTTATCACTGATATAAAATTTCTTAATCTTAATAAATTCAGAAACTAACTGTTTATTTTAATGCAGAAAAAGTATACGTGGGATCCTGCCAGCCATGATGCCATTAGGGTAGCATGGGAGGCTCTGACGGGACGCCGATACTCCGACATTCTTCATCGTTGGAGGTCATCGGGTCAGCGTCCTGCGCACATGCCAGAGGGTATTTGGCACGAGTGGCAGCAGGCCTGGCAGTCCGATAGCTAGCGCAGAAGGTCCGCATCAGCCAGCACGAACCGCCGATCTGAGAAGGGCGGTCCTGGCACGGGTCTCTCCCGTCATACTTCGGGCTCCATTTCGATTCAGGAGCACAGACGGCGTATGGTAAGAAAACATAAATATTTTAATTACTATTTTAGTTATTTACAAATATTTGTATTAATATCATTTTTTTTAATGTTATAGTCTGAGCAGGAGGGCGAAGATCCTGGTGAGTTTCGTCTATTCAGGGCGACACACACCAGGAGGGACGGTTCCTGGGTCGACACGCGATCACGGGAGGTTGCGGTAAGAAATTAGATTTATGTAGTATCTGTTTAATTTCTAAAATTTTATTTTGAGAAATTTATTAACTCATTTATTGTTGATTTCATAATTTAAAGACACGAGTCGAGGAGCTTCGCTCCCAGGCATCGCAGGTCGACTCTACTGATGGGGAGATGCCCGTCGAACTCTCAGCAGAGGAGAGTCGGCGTGTGTTTTTGGAGGCTGTTGGTGCCCAGCCACGAGACCGCAGGGTCTATGGTCTGGGCACTAGAGCTTCTACATATTTTCCCATCAGGCCTCCAGCTCGCGACTTTCTGGTGATCTTCCTCCCGAGCGTTTACACGACCTTCGCAGATCTATTGCAGAGGAGGTTCGCAAGGAGGTCGAGCAGGATTTCGAGGATCGTATGCGAGGCCGGGATCAGGAGATTGCAGACATGTGAGATGAGATGCATTATTTGCGGGATATGGTTAGCCGCTTGTCGCAGAGTCTTCAGCCTCCATAGCCTCCACGTGATCGCCCAGATTCTTGATGTATTTTTCTTTTCTTTTTTTATGTTGTACATGAAAACTTCAAAATTTTAATATATGAATTATTTTTGGAAATTGAATGATTATTGTTTGGATCAATATGAGTGAAGAATGTTTCGATCAATATTTAAATGTAACAAATTGTATTAACCGTTTTAATTTTTTAATATTTATTTTTTTAAAAAAATATTTATTTAGCGATGCATTAGCGATTGCAATTGCATCGCTAATATTTTTAAAATATTATTATTAAATATTACGACGCAATAACCTGGCGTCGCAATAATATAAAAAAAATTTAATAGCGACGCATTAGCGACTCAAATTGAGTCGCTATTATATCTAAAATATTTTAAATAAATATTGCGACGCAATGACCTTGCGTCGTAATATTTTATCAAATTTTTTATTTGCGACTCTTTAGTGACGCCATTTATTATATCAAAAAAATTATTATTAAATATTGCGACACAACTAAATGCGTCGCAATATTGCGACGCAATTGAATGCGTCGCAATATTTAATAATAATTTTAAATATTATAATTTAATTTTTAATGTAGCGACGCATATGGATGCGTCGCAATATTGCGACGCAATGTTGTGTCACAGAGAGTCGCAATATTGCGACGCAATTGCGACAAATGGATATTGCGACGGACATCTGAGCGACGCCGTCATTGCGTCGCTATTGCGTCGCAATAGCATGTTTAGCGACGCAATTGCGACGCATTTGGGCGTCGCAATATTTTATTTCTCTTGTAGTGAGAGCCGAGCCATTCTCCCTTGACGAGTCGCCCCAGCCATTGTCACGTGGACTCCACCCTCAGTCCCTTCCAGGTAGAGGTTCACATGCCTTCCTTAGTAAAGATTCAAAGTAGCAAAGAATTGAAACAAATCTAGTAAAGGATGAGGACATATGTAGGGCTATAGCTTTATGGTTCCATTTCAGCCACATTCCTGCAAATGCGGCTGATAACATAATTACTGATCCATCACTATTGCTATCTAGATTGTTGGTCAGGGTGTAGATCCTTAAAAAAATTGATAGCCTCATATCACAATAAGTGGGGCACTTATGACGTTACATTGATGTGTAATGGATGAATGCAGCTCAGTAGACAAAGCATCATCAACATTTTGATCGATACTGTGATAAGAAAATATTTTTCCATGAGTCAATTGATGCTTTGGATAAAATGCACAATGCTCACTACTTCCTTGGCCTAATGGAATAAATGATTGATCAGATAGAGGAGCATAATGTTAAGGTGGTCACTAATAATAACAGACCACATTACAAGGTGGCTGGTGATAATTTGATGATTAGAAGGTAGCACATATTTTAAACCCTATGCATCGCCGCTATATAGATTTTATGCTTGTAGATACTAGGAAGATCTATAGAGTGAAGCAAGTTGTTGAGACGATCCAATCCATCACTAAATTTATATGTGCCATACATTGAAATGCATAAGGAGGTGGAGCTGAAGTATGATGATCCACTCCATAATGATTTTATATATGATGAGGAGCTGATGATTGGATAAATTGAGGGCCAAAAGAAATAGCTAGAGCTGGATGAACCAGGATCACCTATTCGATCATCTAGTCTCATAGTTAGAGAAGCCGAGTAGATGCAGAATAATGGGCAGAATGATACATGCCATATCTACAAAGTGGGCAGAATGGAAAGAGGCATTGAAAAATGCTTAGGAAAGGATATTATGCATAGAATAAAGGAGGAGAGGTTCATTAATGTGAGGGACAAAATGGGGAGAATGACTATGTGAATGAAAAAAGACTAATGGATCATCTAGGAACTGATATTCATTCTGGATGCTTGTCAGTTGACCAAAACTGTAGGTTCTTGACAATTCATTGTTCACAGGATGAAATTGTGCCATTTGAAGATGCTCTGGAGTTCACCAAGTTGGTAGCTAACAATAAATTGCATATTATGGAAGGTGCTGACCATGTTATGCTGTATCAGTGCGTATTGTCCTGAACTGAATGTATCATATTAGTATTGAATTGAAATTTGATATAGGGGATGTGCCAAGTTTCAATGCACTGAACAAAACTCTTACTGAACTATATCCATATGCCTGCTATAGTTGAACTATATTGTTAATGCACTATGATTATCAACTAATATTATTTGTTGCTTGAGCTTATTGTTAAACTATATCCATATGCCTGCTATTGTTGCAATATCTAATTCACAAGTTGCAATATTTAATTCTTATATTGTGTGTGCCACTTCCTCTTGTTCTATGAATATAATAGAATGAAGTTTGTTTGATCATCAGATAGGTCATAATTTTTTTAACTTGTTTTGTCAGATTAAGACATGACTCATAATGTTTTAGATTCAGGGCCTTATGATCCTAGTGTTCTCACTTTGCAACGATTGCATAGATCAACCAACATATTTGAGGGCGAGATGTGTATTATTGATCGACGGTCCTTAATTAGTTGTCATGTGTTTATGTGAATGTTAACGTATCATTGCAATTTTTTTTGTAGTTACCGGTGCTCAGATATCGTCGACATCGACATACATATATAGAAAGAGACACTGAGCATGTCACACCCATGAGTGCAGTATTACTTAGATCATGCTATCATGTTTGGCATATATCGGATAGGCCAGATTTGACTGGATGTTGACCTTATTTATGTGCTCGTTGAGAGATGGTGGCAAGAGACCCACATATTTCATCTTTTTTTTGGTGAAGCGACCATTACACTCTAGAATGTCAGTATTTTGAGTGGCCTTCAGATTGATGGATCTGTGGTTACTGGGTTAGATCCGTACTATACTATCCAGTAGTGGCAGGCTATATTTGGAAGGTTATTTGGTGTTGAACCTCCTATCGACACATTTTCAAAAGGCCATTTTCGTTTAGAATTCTTCATTTAATTCTATCACAACCTTCACTTGGACGAAGATGCGGATAATGAGGTTGTTCAATAGTTCATGAGGGGACTTCTTTTTCGAATCATTGGTGGAGTGATTCTTTCGAATACCTTTGGTAATTTAGTGAAGTTGATGTACGTGCCATTTCTAGAAGACTTGGAGGCATTTGTTGCTCTTAGTTGTCTATCATTGGCATCAGCATGTTCGGAGCACACCTGTAGCGACACTCTACCTGCAGGGGCTAGAGACTATATGAGCTGATCTTGATCCAACGATAGAGACATTTGATTATATACCATCACCTTCTTACATGCGGTCCCCATTAGCACATGAGTATTCGCACATAAAGGATGTCAGGAAGGGTACATCTGCTAGTCGAGATCATACTGCATATCATATTGATGACATTGCTGATGCGGATATCACTGAGATCAGTGAGGATGTCACCGATCGCATTGGGATGCTGATATGCCTGATGTTTCCCATCCTACCATGATTTTTACGTAGAAGGGGGTATCTCAAGTGAGTGATGAGGGCCCTCCACCGATGGTGACCTATAGGTGACGGACTGGACGTATTCGCCACCTTCTAGATGCGGATGTGGAACCTAGGTTGCCTAGGTTGTTATGCTCAAACCAAATGTTATAAAAATTTCTTTTTTTCATGTATCAGATATATTAAATTTTGATGAGTATGCGTTATTCTACTGATGCGATGATATTTGATGCTTGTGAGATGATATAATTTTGGATGACGTGAGTTTTGGTACATTTCAGTTGAGTTTCGGTCAAGTTTCGGTTGAGTTTCGATCAAGTTTCGGCTGAGTTTGGTCTAGTTTCGGTTGAGTTTCGTTAGTTAACAATAACTTTTATCTGATGTATTTCCATACCTTAGAACCTCTATTTGCGAAAGTTGTAGATTGTAGGTCTGGTCATTCAACAGTTTACTTTTTGATAGGCCCGTTACTGAAAATGCAAGCATTTTGGTCAGTGGTCCCTTTGCTTAAAGTTAAGCTAGGTAGCAATTACAATTTCATACATGAATATCTTCTTTGGTTTAGTAAAATAGTACAGATAAGAGGATAAATGAGAAATCAAAAACTAAAAGCTCAATACCAAATCTTCTCTGAAATACTTAGTATGTGTTTTAACTATTAAGATACTAAAACTTGCCAAAACCTAAAGAAAACCTTAAGTTAATCTAGATGATAAAATTAGGTGATACTTTTCAAGCAATGCAAACTTAAAACCAGGTGATTATTAACTTGGAGTGGCGCTTGCAGTCTGAAAGTGCCATACTTTGAGTGGCAACTATAGGCAGACTGAAAGCACCACACCAAGTGGGGCTTTCTGAAAGCGCCACTCCAAGTGGTGCTTTCAGATGAAAACTGCCACAACAATTGGCGCTTTCTGAAAGCGCCAATTGGAGTGACACTTTCAACTCAAAACTTCTGACACCCCATTGCCACTCTTTTTATTGAAAGAGGAGGGAAATTATAGGCATGAAATTATTGAAAGAGGGGCCAGTGCAGGCAGTTGAAATGGACATGAAAGAAAGGCGCAACATCATGTTCTCAATTATAGGCATAGCATATCCATTGATAGTGTCAAAGAACTCTCAAATAATTAAGTAAACCAGAAGGTGCTGTATTATATACTAGCACTAAGTAGGCTGCTGACAATGCAAAAAGGATGCCAGCCTAAACCTAACCATAGGATTGGCTGCATGTGATACATTTCTGAAAGGTGCAAAGTGATGTATCAATTCCTGAAACAATACACATGCCTGCGGAGTGATACATTTCAGCTGCATCCCAATGCCCTCTGCAGGAATGCTATTCAATGGAAATGATGTTGCTTTCTATTTCATAATAATTGCATCAATACAACTGTCTCAATCAAAGTATATGAAGTAATGATGCTATCATTAACATTAAAGGACTCGATAAAATCATGAATAGAATATTGACTTGTTTTTCTAGGCTGAACCTCATCCATTTCATTAGGAATCCGGGTTGACTTTGGCTTTCCTTTTTTCTTTAGTCTGAGACGATCCCGATCAGGTATGCAAGTAAAAGGTGTTTCCATCCAGTAGTCTTCATGTGGTACCAGGTTGAACTGCCCATCCCTAGCAGTAATGTAGAAGCCAATACTATATAGTTCATCAACAAGAGGCATTGAGTCCATGCCAATCTCCTGGCACACTGCTAAGACATGTGTACAAGAATATTTATATATTGTCCACTTTCTACATGAACAAATACGGTCACTGAGTGATATATTCTGAACGTTGCCTCCACCCTTAAGAGCTTCACTATACCTCCTTGTCATAACTTCATAAGTGGCTCTTTGCATATTGTATTCAGTTACACTATGCTCATTATCTTTGGCTTGACCTTCAGCAATCTTAATCGAAACATGAGGAGTGAAGAAGTTATTACGGTTCTCCTGTACATACCTAAAGGCTTCTGCATGTCTCGTATTGAAATATTTAACGAGATGGTGAAATGTCATCTGAACACAAGCTATAATTAGCATATTTCTAGCTTCCCTCAACACACTATTAAAAACCTTCAAGAGATTTGTTATCAAAATACCATAGCGAAAGCCCTCATCATGTACCAATGTCCACTTCTTCGGCTCCAACTTCGATAGCCAAGTCCAAGCTTCTGCATTGACTCTTTTAATCCTTTCTATCAGAAAGTTAAGCTTTCGAAGTTGATGTTCACTCCCTGCTTTCCATACTGCTCTTTTCAATTGAACATTTGAGAATCTTGAGTTAAAATTACTGCATACATGTCTCAAACAATACCGATGATAAGCTCTTGGTGGAGCCCAACCATTTTCATTATCAGCTATGACACTTAGTATACTCGGATGTCGATCAGAAATAAAAAAATGTCATTTCTATCTTTCACAACATGCCTCCTAAGCCTCAGCAAAAATCAGCTCCAGCTAGCAGTACACTCTTCATCTACAATTGCATAGGCCAGTGAAAATATCCTATTATCAGCATCAATGCTTATCGCAATGAGCATCTTCTCCATGTACTTTTTATAAAGATGTGTTCCATCAATAGAAATCATCGGGCGATAATATCAAAACCCTCAATGGATGGATGAAATGCCCAAAGGACAGTTCCCATTCACAAAAATATCAATCAATGCCTTCTGTTTTTCATGCCATGCTTTAAAATATGACACCGTATAGTGAAATTGTTCTGCAATAGTTGCTATAATAGCTTCAATATTCATACTTAAATCTTTCTCCATAATGTGTCAAACATCATAGCTAATAACTCGAGAACTGATAAGTTTGTTATCTCGAGTTAAATCAATGAATAAACAAGAGTGCGGCCCATCATACCTTGTGATCTTAAAAAATTCATGCTTCTTCAACTTTGTAGCACACAATCTCTATTTATAACTTTGGCAGTACTTGAAAGGCACATTTCACAGACTTGAATGATTTCTTTGACTCCACCATATTATATGTGCGATGCTTCTTGATGTGATACATTTAATATGCTCTCTTCAGTTCATCTTTACTATTAAACAATAATCCTTTAGCAAACTCAGTCATTGATGGATCCCAAAATTGAGAATTGAAGGGTAACGCTCTCGGAGTACTAATACATCCGCCATCTGCAAATTCAACTCATTATAAAATTTGGTACTTGTTCATATGCAAAGGCTTGATGATCATGTACCTGAGTTGGAATAGATTCTAGATGACTGTATACAAGAATGAAACTAAAGCCAGTATCATGAACTATATCATCTCCATATGACTCTTTATCTTCATTTGGCTCTTCATCTGAGTCATCATGTTCAGGCCAATAGTCATCATTTGTACTCTTGTCTGACTCCATTCTCCGACTATCAGTATTGAACTGATTGTTTACTACATCATCACTCTGCACTGCTGGCATAAATCCTTCAATCATTGAAAAATCCACTGGAGTCCTAACATGTTCTTGCTGCGGGCTATAGGAGAACTATCCTGAACATCCTCTACATGACCACACTATATGGCTCTGAAACATTATCCTTGAAAATATATAGTTTAATATATCGATATTCTAAAAATTTTTAGGAAAATATCAACATGTCCTCCATATCATCGTCGTCCTCAATTGGATGAAGCATGTATTTTTGATGCATTGTTGGAGATCTCCACATCAATCTGACAACATATCTTTGGACTAAAATTTTTAGAACAATATGTATCCGATCAACCAACTAAGCAAAATATGTTTCCGTGCTCAATTTTAAACATTTACGTGTAGGTTGATTATAATGTATTCCTTCTTGGTCATGTTCAATTGATCCATCATAATAGAACAGAACTCTTACAGTTTTTATCTAAAAAAAGATAACAAAATTTATCTCAGATCAGCTACAAACAAACAAAAATTTAAATATGCATATATTTTAGTAGCATTTAGTATATTAGTAACAAATCATGTTAGTAAAAGATAGTGACTTGTTATTTTTCTTCAGGCATTTTCTAAACGATTGATAGTTGCATCTTGGCTACACTTGGAAGAATATGGAGCTGTACTAGATAAATCAAACCCACCAGACTTTCTCAAAGACATTTTTCTTTAGACATTTTCTAATTTATTTGCACTGAACATCCATGCACGAAGGAATCTTGTTCAGAATCCAAACCCACCAGTGTGCCATCCATCCTCTACCAGATAAATGAGACGATATAATGTTTAAGCCATAAATATTTTATAAAATAGAGGGCATTTCAAGTCATCTTACCAAACCCATCCGGTTGATGATGATGAAGATCGGCGGTAGAGGATGCTGGCTCTGATTAGCAAAACTCGGTGGCTTGGGGAGGAGAAACGCGATCATCCAGCCGAAAGTGGAAAAAACTTGCTCTGTAAGAAATGAAAAGATCGCTCAGTAACTTGGGGAGGTTAAACTCGTTGAGCTCAGGAGTAGACTGTAAGTCCAACACTAGAAGTGGTAAAATAACGAGAAAAGCACCACTTGAAGTGGCATTTTCAACTTTCTGAAAGCGCAACTTCAAGTGGCAATTTCAGTAGAAAAATCACCACTTGAAGTGATGATTTCAGTAGAGTAGAAATCGCTACTCCCAGTAGCGATTTTCACTCGGGCCTCCATCATGCTAGCGAAAGCTTTGCGCTGATGGGGCAAAGTGAGGAGGGATGAGGTGGAAGTGAAAAACATCATTTGAAATGATGTTTTCTACTTTAACATTATTTTTACAAAAACTTTGTTTTCCACCCTCTTCTTGTAAAACTGGTGCCAAAAGATACCGGTTAAAAAAATGACTCGAGTTATTACTCTTCAAGGAATAAAGCTTGTAATTTTGTTGCTGCTTAACTTATCTTGGGTATGGTTGATCGTGCACGAGCGTTCATGTGACTGTTGCTTTCATTATCTCAATGAAACAAGAGCTCAGCACGTCCCTTTAAAAAAAAAATTAAAAAGAAAACTACAAAAGAGGGAGAACTATTCATAACGACACTGCCAAGGTGTGCTTCATTACAGGAGATGCGCGCTGGCGGGTAGGAGTTCATGCGATGTAGCGGGCATTTCTTTCGTCACTATTTTTGACAGCGAGAAACTGCCATCGATCACCAACATCTTTCCTGAAGGAATTGGGGCTGCTAATTTTTTAGGCAACCTTGCCATCTTCTCAACAAGTCAAAGGATTTCAGACTCTCTTCGCATCGAAGTTAGTTTATTTGGTAAATCATCATGCCATAAATAGAAAAATCTTGCTGCACTGCATGGCATCTGATGATTGATGTGCAACGCATGCATTGAGCACACTAAAGATGAAAAAGATATTCATGTCCTTGACACGTACGTGTATGCACCACGCGCTAATTATCGAACATGATGCGCGTGACCTGTACCACACCCGATGTACAAAGACTTTTCTTGTTATATATTGTGAATTAGAAGGAATGCACCCTCCTCCTTAAAAAAATAAATATAAGAAAGAAACAGGCTAGCAAGAATCCACTTGTAGATGCCATTGATATGAAGCAAAACATATGCTAAAACAGGTCATACCTTCTAACTCTTTTTGAGTTAGATTTTGAATAATTATATTAAACTTAATGTAGTTTGATTGAATCAGCTTATCTCTTGGTGATATGTGGTAGACTTGAAGACAACACAATGTTGTTAATCAGGTTGTTACTTGTACATGTCCTTGTAAAAAGAAAAGCCTCATTCAAAAAAAACTTCTCCCAACCTAACCCAAACTCCTAGTTTACCACCAAGTTTGAAAGGGATTCCTCCATGGCTGCCACTTCATTTAGGAATCAAGCTTATCAAAGCCATCTATTGGCAAGTGGCCAATCCTAAGAGGACTTTACTAAATGCCTATAAAAATGGTCCCAAACTTCATATAGATAAAACAAACCCAAACCTTAGCCCTTAAGCCTAAATTGCTTGTCCAAAGCCGTTTCCACTAAGTTTAGGCTAACTTAAGTATTGAATGGTTCCTCTCAAAAACCACTTGCAAGCCTCTTTATGCTCTTTTTCCTTTCTCTCTCTTCCATGCAAGCAAATAGCTTAGCTAAGAAGGTGCTTTACTATTTAAGCAAGGTCACAACTCATCCATTGATGCACGGACAAATTTGGATGTCAACAGTTTGGCATCATATATGAAAAAATGAGTAAGAGAACCTAGCCATGCCGCTTAAGTAAAGAGACCATAATGATGAGTAATGTCCAAGTTGGCATGAGCTATGCCTAGATTAGCTCATAGATTTCTAACCCAATCCCATCTCTAGTGGCACCAGCAACACCAATGACATTGTCAGTTAAGAGTAGTTCAACATCCTATTCTAGTGTATTGAGATGTTGACCAATGGGGTCTAGAACTTGATCCCTTAAGGTTCCTATTCTAGATACTATCATGGAGCCGACCAAAGAGTTCAATGAGTTATTAGCACTGATCGACATTAGCATGACGTCGGTGAAGATCCCCAGAGCCCTTAGAATCAAAGAATTAAGGGTGCGCATCAAGATGGCTTATGAGAGGAGTCTTAAGAAAGACTATCCAAATCGGACGAACATACAAGCCTAAAGATGCTCGCAACCAGATGACAACAAATTGATCGTTGGCTAAAAAAGAAGAATTAAAGGATTGATAAGGTCATGTAACATATCTGAAGCAGGGGCAAGTCTATCAAACAATCTTAACCTCCTTAGCAAGCCCTTGTTCACCAAAGAGGCGATTCAAGATGTTAAACAACACAGCATGGCCCAGCCTAGCCCAGCCTAGTCCAAATTGGGCTCACCTCGGCATGATCTACTTGGCAAGCAGTGTGGGGCTATCCCTTCGGAAAAGTCTTTGTACACCACCCCCGGTGCAGCAAGTCCTACGTGGGCTGCACCGCCTCTCCTGATTGGCCTACGTGGATCCTACGTGGCTGACGTGCCGGACGGTATGGCTCTGCTACGATGTTACGTTCTGATCATGATGGCCATGAAAAGCGCTTCGCCTTTTTTTTTTAAATTAGCATGCAGACGAAAATGCCCTTTCCCTCCAGCCTACTTCTACCGCCATTTTTTATTGGATTTCATCTGTGCAAGAAAAACTCTTTCTTCCCCCTCGCTCTGGCTTTCGGATGCTAAGGAATCAGTCAAAGGTTTGAGCACGATCCTACACCCTCGCTCTGAGAGTCCGGTCGAAAGAAAATATTTCAGCTACTGGAGTCATTGTACAAAAACCTCTGGAGAAGATGTCATCCGCAGCAGGAAGTAAAAAGTCCTTGCTCCCACTTCTTTGTAAAGCTCCTTTATTACACCAACTATTTTTTATCGTTAGAGGAAGTTAATGTGTGACCAAACCGTTTAATGTACGGGTAACTTCCTTAAAGTTTAGTGTTTTGCAGCACGAATGTCGTACTCTTTTAACTAGGATGTTATAACTTATGAATGGGTGTCGTCAGAGTGTTTCAATCACCATAAAAGGTACGACACCCTAGATTTACTGTTAAGACACCGTGGAGAAAAGCCTACGACACTGACGTGCTTACAAACTGACCATAGAGAGAAGCCCCGCGACACCCTAGGAGGAATTCGGTCGACAAGTTGAAACCTCACGACACCCTTGCTACGACGAAAACTGACCCCAGTTCGAAAATCCTTCACGAAACCTCACCCTAGCACCAATGCTACGACACCCATGCTTAAAACTGACCATGGAGAGAAGCCCCGCGACACCGCAGGAGAAATTCTATCAAAAATCCTTCGTGACACCCCAGTTGAAACCTCACGACACCCTAGCACCAATGCTATGACACCCGTACTTAAAACTGACCATGGAGAGAAGCCCCGCGACACTGCAGGAGAAATTCTGCCGAATATCCTTCACGACACCCCACTTTAACCCTTACGATACCCTAGCACCAATGCTACGACACCCGTGCTTATATCTGACCATGGAGAGAATCCCCTCAGTTCAAACATCACGACACACAAGCGACAACTCCTACGACACCAGTTCTTATAACCTTACAACACCCAAGGAGGAATTCGGCCAGAAATCATTCGTGACACCGCAGTTGAAACGTTACAACACCCTAGCGGCAATGCTACGACACACATGCTTATAACCTTCGCGATCTTTGTTTGTTGCTTTTTGGGGTGTCGTAGTTTGTTCTTTGGGGTGTCTTTAACTGCTAAATGGTGTGTCGCAAGGTTTCAACTGACCCTAGAGAGAAGGCCCGCGACCCCCCAAGAGGAATTTGCTCGAAAATCTTCGTGACACCCTAGTTGAAATGTGATGACACCCTAGCGACAACACTACGACACCCATGATTATAACCTTCGCGATCTTTGTTTGTTGCTTTCCGGGGTATCGTAGGTTGTTCTCTGGGGTGTCTTTAACTGCTAAGGGGGGTGTCATTATTTTTTATATGAGGTGTCGTAAGTTGTTTCATGGGGTGTCGTTAGTTCCTGCCTGAACATTTTCAGCTACGGTGTCGTAATATCTGAACCTTGGTGTCATTAGGCCCTTCCTCAATGTGTTATGAATTGGTGTCGTAATTTTACAGCTTCGGTGTCATTTTTTATAAACTGGGGTATCGTGACTTCTGAATTCAGATCATATATGGCATGTATTCCTGGTATCTGAGGTTCAATCATAATTATATTTCTTCAAGTGAGGTGTCGTATTGTTTTAACCTTCGTGTCCTAATCCTTTGTCAGGAGATATTGACAACTAAATCTATGGATATCATTGTTCATGACTGTGTGCCTATATTTCCACAGACGATGCTGAAATTATAGATCAGAAAGAAATCAATAACACTCCCGGCCGTGCACCTTCACCCATCGCTCCAAATGCAGGGGATGATACTGTAGTTCCTTAAACTAGAATGAAATTCAATTCAGCAGATGATGTATATACTTTCTACAATGGATATGCAAAAGAGTTGGTTTTGGAATCACAACAGTGTGTAGCAGGGCCAACAACAAAAAACAACTTTGCTTCAAGCACCTGGCGTATTGGAGGCAAGGAAAATCTAGAAAAACAGAGAAGAGTATGAATCATAGGGATACTGGGAAAGTTGATTGTATGGCATCCATAAAAGCAAGACTGAATGCTACAAGTGGTAAGTGGATATTGGTTGAAGTTTCTCTAGAACATAACCATGGGATGTCCATAACATCAACTGGTTATCTACGGTCGCATAGGAGGATCAGCACATAGAGAAGGCAGAGATCAGCAATTTACATGTCGTGAATGTTCCGACAACTCAGATATACTCTGCCATAGCAAGGAGAAAAGGGGGCAGAAGACAATTAGATTTTACCAAGAAGGATGCTCGTAATCTCATTTGTCGCGAACGTCAGTCTAAGCTGAAAGAAGGAGATGCTCAGTCGATGGTAATTCATTTCATCGAAATGCAACTCAGAAATCCCAATTTCTTCTATACCTTAGACCTCAATGATAATGGTCATCTGAGGTCTGTCTTCTGGATTCATCCAAGGTCAAGATTGGCATGCACATACTTCGGTGATGTTCTAAACTTTGACTCAACCTACTTGATAAACAGATATCAAATGCCTTTTTGTCCATTCATCGGGGTCAACCATCATGGACAGTCCACCTTGCTTGGTTGCGCATTGTTGTCTGATGAGAGTACTAAGACATATAAATGGGTTTTCCAGGCATGGCTGGATGCAAATGGTGGTCAAGCACCTATTGCCATAATAATAGACTAAGATAAGGCAATCGAGGCTGTTGTCAAAGAAGTTTTTCCTAACACACGACATCGATTTTGTCTTTGGCATATATTGAAGAAGATACCTGAAAAGATTGGCCACATTTGCACAGCAAATCCCAAGTTTATGGTTGATTTCGATGAGGCGATATATGATTCATTGACCATACAGTCATTCGAGGAAAGGTGGGCACATGTTATGGAGAAATATAAAGAATGCAAGTCTATAGATTGGTTCAATGTCCTTTACGAATGTCGGGATAAATGGGTCCCAGTTTACCTAAAGGATATATTCTTCGTAGGTTTGTATGTCATTGTCTTTGGTTCATGTTCGCGTTCAACGCTTTTTTTTGTTGACAAAATTATAAACAGGATGTCATCTTCACAAAGGAGCGAGGGCATAAATCACTTCTTCGATGGGTTTATAAATTCAAAGACTACACTAACGGAGTTCATAGGTAAGTACAAAGATGCCTTGAAAAAAAGGTACGAGGCCGAAAATGAGGAAGATAATAGGACATTGCAAACGATTGCTTTCCTAAAGACATCATCACCTTTTGAGAGACAAGCTGCATGAAGGTATACACGGCGCATTTTCAAAAAATTTCAGAATGAGATCCTTGAAATGGCTGCATCAAATACTAAATTGATCAAGGAAGCTGGCAACTGTTGTGTATATTCTGTAAAGTCGTACGAAAGGATTGAAGTCGATGGAATCGGTAAGGAGATGATCAAAGATTATATCGTGTCATACGATAGAAATATTGAGGATGTCCAATGCCAGTGCCGATCCTTTTAGTTCAAGGGGTACCTGTGTAGGCATGCCTTGTTGGTTCTTCATCAAAGTGACGTATTTTGTTTACTAGATAAATACTTCTTGAAGAGATGGTGCAAGGACATGAAATACCAATTCGATGAATTCGACTGCAATACTGAAGCTTATGATAAAAGCACACGAAAATCATGGTACACAGTGACAATTTTTTAATTGAAATGTCTTAATATATGTTTTCGATAATATTATGTTATTGATTGTAGATATAGTTTGCTGAGTCATCGGATGATGAAGCTCGCAGAGATAGCCTCCATGTCTGAAGATGCATTTAATTTAGTGAAGGATGGTCTAACACCTATATTCAAAATTGCCATGGATGCCAACTGCGCAGCTAAGCCAGGTACAGAGCTTGTAATTCAAGATCCTGAACAAATTAGGACGAAAGGTCCAAGAGAGAACAGATTAAAGAGTGGAGTCGAGAAGAAGTCAAAAAGATCAAGAAAAAATCTGGTCAAGGAAAGAATTGTATGCAGTCAATTAACATCGGAGAGGACAAGGAAAAATTGTACCACCTTCCAAACTTTGATGGACGAATTTGATGCTTATGTATTGAGTCAATTACACAGGAGCATATATAAAACACGAGTATCGTAACTTTCTAACTAGGGTGTCTTGGTCGCAAATGAAGTACTTTCTAACTAGGGTGTCTTTTTCAGTCAAATGAAGTGCTCATCTCATCTGCCAAGAAGATTTGATATTTACGAATATACTTGCACTGTTACGACACCGAAGCTCTGGGCTAACGACATCCCAGTACTCACGAAAGGATACTGAAGCTCTGGGCTAACGACTCCCTAGCTCTACCGTAGCGACACCCGAAATGCGAAGGCAAAATCGTACAACACCGAAGCTTTTAGCGCGATGACACCCCAGCTCTGGGCTAACGACTCCCTAGCTCTACCGCGGCGACACCCTAAAGGCGAAATCCTACGATATCCCAGTACTCACAAAGGACACCGAAGCTTTTAGCGCGACGACACCCCAGTTCTGGGCTAACGACTCCCTAGCTCTACCGCAACGACACCCAAAAGGCGGAAGGCAAAATCATACGACACCGAAGCTTTTAGCGCAATGATACCCCAGCTCTGGGCTAACAACTCCCTAGCTCTACCGCGGCGACACCCGAAAGGTGAAATCCTACGATATCCCAGTACTCACGAAAGGACACCGAAGCTTTTAGCGCAACGACACACAAGCTCTGGGCTAACGACTCCCTAGTTCTACTACGACGACATCCGAAAGGCGGAAGGCAAAATCATACGACACCGATGATTTTAGCGCGACGACACCCCAGCTCTGGGCTAATGACTCCCTAGCTCTACCGCGACAACACCCGAAAGGCGAAAGGCAAAATCGTACGACACCAAAACTTTTAGCACGATGACACCCTAGCTCTGGGCTAATGACTCCCTAGCTCTACTGCGGCGACACCTGAAAGGCAAAATCCTAGACATCCCAGTACTCACGAAAGGACACCGAAGCTTTTAGCGCGACGACACCCAAGCTCTGGGCTAACGACTCCTAGTTCTACTACGATGACAGCCAAAGGCGGAAGGCAAAATCGTACGACATCGAAGCTTTTAGCGCGATGACACCCCAGCTCTGGGCTAACGACTCCCTAGCTCTACAGCGACGACACCCAAAGGCAGAAGGCACAATCGTATGACATCGAAGCTTTTAGCACGACGACACCCCAGCTCTGGGCTAACGACTCCTAGCTCTACTGCGGTGACACCCGAAAGGCGAAATCCTACGACATCCCAGTACTCACGAAAGGACATCGAAGCTTTTAGCGCGATGACACCCAAGTTCTGGGCTAATGACTCCCTAGTTCTACCGTGACGACACCCAAAAGGCAGAAGGCAAAATCATACGACACCGAAGCTTTTAGCGCGACGACACCCAGCTCTGGGCTAACGACTCCCTAGCTCTACCATGACGACACCCGAAAGGCAAAAGGCAAAATCGTACGACACCAAAGCTTTTAGCGCGACGACACCCAGTGCTCAATTTATGACATTCTAGTGTTCAATTTATGACATCATATATGAAAACTTAAGAAATTGTGAAGTAGAAAAGGCATAAATACGAATAAATCGAGGACACCCCTATTCTCAATATAAAATTTTTGCATTTGCATTAAATCTGAAACAGTGTTAATATGAATAAATTACATTAAATTTTCATTCAAAGAAGAAATATTAAGAACATTTTTGATAAGGTCGCTGATCTTTTGGTTCAGGCCCTCTCTCAGTATCGTCGCAGCTAATTGTTGCCGGTAATCTCTGACTTCCTCATCCGTAAAATCCATCTTCATATCAGGATTGTCCCATCGAGCAAGACATTCCATGTATCTCAGATAGAATAGGCTACAATCTAGCAAGACAAAGAAATTATACTAAGAACACTATTTCTGCATCTCAATAATCCTTACCACCAGTGCTGCCGAGCATCCGAACAGGGTAGGCTGCCTCCTAACTTTTTTTTATTCTTTGAGTGGACCGGCTCCTCGGAACGCAAGCAAGCAGCTATTTCTGGGAGAGCCAGAACAATCAACTCCTTCAATGCCGAAGCGCAATCGATGCTATCCAGTTGACTTAAGTCATCCAAGTGCTGGATGAGATACCGTGGACATCTCTGATTAGACTTTGGAGCCAAAAATATGGCCAACATGTAGGCGATCCAAAGTCGGACGGTATCCTCGACATCCTCCTATGCCTTAGATGATCAGAGTTGAAATATTAACTTCTCCAAACCTTCTTGACGAAGATCTAAACCCTGGCCAAAACGTCTGAACAACCTTCTGTTGAACAACTGGCTGGACGTGTCGATCTTCTTCCCATAAGCTGGAAGATCTAGAATGAGTGCGACTTCGTCGGCACTGAATAAAACTGGCTTTCCGCAGAAAATGAACTCGTCACCTCCATTATAACATCTTATGATGTCTGCTAGCAGTCGCCCGTCGACTGTGAACGTCTGCATGTCGACGAAGACACCAAATGGGGTCCTTCGAATAAGTTTTGTATGTCATCTAGTGAACCCCATCTTCCAAACCTTCTAAACGTATACGGCCGGCCTACAACTATTCTAAACAGCTGGGAAGCCTTCACTGGGGGGACTGGAACAATTTTCTTGTCAACTGAAACAGGGGGTAAGACATAAGATATACTTGTCAGCTGGGTGCCATTATGTATGTAACTAGGGTGTCATGAAATTTTAAGAGAGGATGTCATAATATTTTAACATAGGGATAAACATACCTGAAGGAGCTGCATCCTCATTTGAATGAAGAACGATGTCCTTGCTTTGTTCCGCCATTTTCTCCTTCTGGTTCTTCCTTGTTCGCGGTCTTCGTCCACAAACGAAAGCACTCATCTCCATGAATTAAGTAGATGGAAGAAAAAACTATGGAAGAAATTTAGGACACCAGTGGCTTCTCGAGCAAGAAACGAAGGATGGCTTCTTGAGCAACAAACGAAGGACCTTTAGGGTTTAGAAATTTTTTTATGCCGACCTCAGAGAAATATGAAAGGACACTAGGATCGCCACGATCACATCACACTGATACGCAAACCCGTTGGAACTGGCCATATTTTGCAACTTTTCTCGAAAAGATGGCATAGCTGAGTTACTAGGGTGTCATCGAATTACAACTAGGGTGACGTCAAAATTTTGCCTTGTTCAAATATATCGTAGTGGTGTCATAAGTTTATAACAAGGGTGTCGTAAAGTTTTAACTGGGGTGTCGAGAATGAGTGTCGCGGATTCTCTCCATGGTCAGTTATAAGCACGAGTGTCGTCAGCACGGGTGTCGTAGCATTGGTGATAGGGTGCCGTGAGGTTTAACTGGGGTGTCGCGAAGGATTTTCAGCCGAATTCCTCCTGGGGTGTCGTAGGGATTCTCGTCGTGGTCAGTTATAAGCACAGGTGTCATCACCTTAAAGCTAGGGTGTCGTGAGATTTCAATTGGGTGTCGCGAGGATTTTCGGCTGAATTCCACCTGGGGTGTCATGGGGATTCTCTCCGTGGTCAGTTATAAGCACAGGTGTCGTCGCCTTAAAGCTAGAGTGTCGTGAGATTTCAACTGGGGTGTCGCGAAGGATTTTCGACCGAATTAAACTGGGGTATCACGAAGCATTGGTACTATGGTGTTGCAGTATTTGGCTTCCCCACACTCTCTTCAGTAATGGTTTCTATTCACGAAGGGGGCAAATTCCTCCTGGGGTGTCGCGGGGATTCTCTCCGTGGTCAGTTATAAGCACAGGTGTTGTCGCCTTAAAGCTAGGGTATCGTGAGATTTCAACTGGGGTGTCACGAAGGATTTTCGGCCGAATTAAACAGGGGTGTCGCGAAGCATTGGTACTAGCGTGTCACAGTATTTGGCTTTCCCACTCTCTTCATAATGGTTTCTGTTCACGAGGGGGGCGAATTCTCCTGGGGTGTCGCGGGGATTCTCTCCGTGGCTAGTTTTAAGCACGGTGTCGTAGCATTGGTGCTAGGGTGTCGTGAGGTTTCAACTGGGGTGTCACAGCATTGGTAATAGGGTGTCACAGTATTTGGTTTCCCCATACTCTCTTAGTAATGGTTTTTGTTCACGAGGGGGGCGCAACCTTTCGTTTCCTATGAGCGCCCACTGAGATGGTGGCACGTGGCGAGTTTCCACGATAGGGGCGCCGGAGCTGAAGGCTCGGGAAATCGAAACACCCGCAATGAGTAGCTTAAATATGGATGGGGAATACCATCGTTAATCACCTTTTCAGCTGATCTTTCAAAATTTTTGGATACTGAGATGGCTTTGGAGACGATGGGCGATCACTGGCCCCCATGGGAGCTGCCGCACAATTGTAACCGTCGATGCGGAGGTCTTGGCGTCGTCACTCGCAAATCATGAGAAACTCCAAAAGGCGGCCAGCAATACCTGGCCATTTCAACGAGAGAGATCGAGATCCTGCATTGAGCCAACAGCCAGCTGGAGGGGCAAGTAGCATCCCTCCAGCAGAAGATTACCGAGTTAGCCCCGCAGCATGGGGGGAGCTCAGCGCCCGGAGAAGATGACAAGCCCCAGTGAGGGCTCTTGTACTTTTTTCTTTTCTTTTCTTCTTGTTTTTCTTTGTGTCATGAATAAAAATAAATTTCAGTAACTTTTGTATTTGCTGCCATTCACTCTTATCATGTGAGCCTTACCAAACGGACCATCCTCCTGGGGGGTCTTTGGTGATCTTGACGAGGCTAAGGTGTAGCGTCCCTGAGATAAGTAGGAACTCATAAGTTCCAGCCAGAGTGCGATATATTGCTCAGACTCGCCGAAGCATGATGAGTGTCCCGTTAGCATCGGTTGAGACCGAAGGATAAGGGAGCTCGGCTTAGTTTGAAACCCACGACACCCTAGTTCAAAACCCATGACATCCTAGTTCAAAACCTACGACACCCATTCAGAAAACGTTAAGATAAAACATTAGTTCAAAACCCATGACACCCTAGTTCAAAACCTACGACACCCATTCAGAAAATTTAAGACAAAGCATTAATTTAAAACCCACGACACCCTAGTTGAAAACCTACGACACCCTAGTTCAAAACCCACGACAGCCTAGTTCAAAACCCACGACACCCATTTAGAAACGTTAAGACAAGCATTAGTTCAAAACCCACGACACCTTAGTTGAAAACCCATGACACCCTAGTTTAAAACCCACGACACCCTAGTTCAAAACCCATGACACCCATTCAGAAAACGTTAAGACAAAGCATTAGTTCAAAACCTATGACACCCTAGTTCAAAACCAACGACACCCTAGTTTAAAACCTACGACACCCATTTAGAAAACGTTAAGACAAAGCATTAGTTCAAACCCACGACACCCTAGTTCAAAACCTACGACACCCATTCAGAAAATGTTAAGACAAAGCATTAGTTCAAAACCCATGACACCCTAGTTGAAAACCCATGATACCCTAGTTCAAAACCCATGACACCCTAGTTCAAAACCCATGACACCTTAGTTCAAAACCTACGACACCCATTCAGAAAACGTTAAGACAAAGCATTAGTTCAAAACCCATGACACCCAAGTTGAAAACCCATGACACTCTAGTTCAAAACCTAGGACACCCATTCAAAAACATTAAGACAAAGCATTAGTTCAAAACCCACGACACCCTAGTTGAAAACCCACGACACCCTAGTTCAAAACCCATGACACCATAGTTCGACACCCTACTTCTACCCGCCATCTTATCTGGTAGGAGATCCTTAAAGCTATCATCAAGCTCATAAACCACAACCTCAACCCCAGACTCCCGCTTCGTGGCACCATCATCCACAGGAAGAATGTTTTACAATCAGAAAGAGTTTTTTATCGTCAAGCTCATAAACCACAACAACCTCATAACGAAAGAATGTTTCGTGCTACGGATGACATTTCCTCCATAAGTTTTGTACAAAGACTTCAGTAGCTAGGTATTTCAGCCTCGAAGCTGAAATATTTTCTTTCGACCGGACTCTCAGAGCGAGGATCGTGCTCAAATCTTTGACTGATTCCTTAGCATCCAAAAGCCAGAGCGAGGGGGAAGAAAGTGTTTTGCTTGCACAGATGAAATCCAAGAAAAAATGACGGTAGAAGTAGGCTGGAGGGAAAGAGTATTTTCATCTGCATGCTAATTTTAAAAAAAAGCAAAGCGCTTTTCATGGCCATCACGATCAGAACGTAACATCGTAGCAGAGCCATACCGTCCGACACGTCAGTCACGTAGGATCCACGTGGACCAATCAGAAGAGGCGGTAGCCCACGTAGGACTTGCTGCACCGGAGGCAGTGTACAAAGACTTTTCCTATCCCCTCTAGACCTACGGGCTATGCTAGCATGGTTGCCCATCACAGGCTGGCACAACCCATGGCCCGTAATTGGGCATGACTAATACTAACAGGCCAAATTGTGGCATGGCTTATTGGGCACACCAAGCACACAGGCCTAGCATGCTAGGCATGGCCTGCCAGGGACGTGCCTAACATGCTTGGGCTGGTAGGTATTTTCTAAAAATACCTCCCAAAAAGGATAAAAAATGACTAGTTTGGAAGTATTTTTATCAAATTTCTAAAATGTTCCTTTTTAACTATAATAAATGGCTAGTGCAGTTAAATTTGATATTTGGGCAAGTGCTATTGAATTATCTTATATTTATATTACCATAAATTTTATTTATTGTGATGGGGTAATATGAAAAAGTGTTCTTATTTTTAAATTAATTTAATATCCATACACTATCATCATTATTCATGCTTATATTATACTACTCAGCTCAACTCATCTAAGCCTTTTCCATGGGGTTGGCTACATGAATTTGCTTTCTCCACTCTGCTCTATTCAAAACTAAGTTGACATTCAAATTATAAATAGTTATATGCTTATATTATACTAACGGTATGTAAATATCATATACATGATAAAAATTTTTTAATTAGTTTAGATAAATCATCTAATAATAATATTGTTGTTGAATTACTCAAACTTCATCTATGCCCCATCTTAGATGAAAATTTTCATATTATATGCGCATTCCATATTATAAATTTAATTATACAATATAGTTTAAAAGTTATCGAGTCATATATAAGTAAACTTAGAGATACTATTAAATATATACAATTCTCAAGAGCTAGAAGACAAGAATTTAAATCTTTATGTATTACCCATAAATTAGAATGTAGAAAATTTTTATTAGATGTAAAATATAAATGAAAGTCTGCATGTTTAATGTTACAATTATATTTTTAATATAAAGATATTATTACTATATTTTGTAAGAGTCAGTCCTTTGGTAACTATGTATTAGATTCTCATTGGCTTAATTCTAGTATTATTATGCAATTTTGATAATATTTTTATGAAGCTATCAATATTTTATCTGATACTTATTATCCTACCTCTCCCTTAGTTTTGTAATAAATATATAATATTACCAACTATTTTTCAAAATATAAAAAATTTAAAAGTTTTGAAAAATATAATTTTACCAATGAAATAAAATTTAATAAATATTAGGAAGAATTTTCATATTTTAATTGTTTACCTTTAGTTATGGACCATATATTTAAATTAGATGGTTTATATATAATATTAGAAGTAATTTATAAAACAATAAATTAAGAAGTACATATGAATAGATTTAAAGATGAAATTAAAAATTTATTAAATGAAATAGTTGTATTATATGATCAAAATATAAAAAAAATAAAAAGTCTTCTATTTCAAGACCAACCCTAAGTGATAGTAGCTAGTGGGGGCAGTAGTGATGGTAGATATAGGACTTCATTAAAAAAAAAAAATAAAGAATCATTACTTCATCATCCTTATGCACTGAATTGAATATTTATTTGATTAATGATTTTATAAACATTGTAACTCAAGAAGAAATAGATAATTTTGATATTTTAGCCTAATAAAGAGCATCTGAGAATAATTATCTTGTGCTTACCATCATGGTTTATGATCTACTAGCCCCTCTGGTGTCTATAGTAGCATCAGATCTACTTTTAGTGCAGAAGAATCGGTACTCGATGAGAGGAGGAGTTGATTGAAGCTTAATATGGTGGAGATGATGATCTACCTTAAGGATTAATACAATGTAAAAGAGAGAATGCAAGTTCAAAAGAATGATGATGAAGAGTTTCTTTCGAACATAATGAGTGGAGTAGTAGAAGACTAAAAATAAAGATGACATGATCTTAAAGTAGCTTCGAGTTGCCTTGGAAGTGCCACACCGACCTAAAAACCTTTATTAGATATTCAAGAGATATACTCCTTTCAATGCTCCTCAAAACCAGATTTTGATACACATCAGATATGAAGACTATGTCTAATGGCTCTACAAAATAAGGAAAAAACCTACTAGGCGAGACAAGAATAAGTAATGTTGATTCCATAGAGATCATGAGCATGTTACTGAGGAATGTCAACACTTGAAGGATGAGATTAAGAACCTCATTTGTAGAGGGTACCTTAATCACTATGTCTAGGGTCATTAATCAATGGAGCAAGGTGTCTAAGAGGAGTCCCGGCATGAGAAGAGGCCAAAGGCCAAATAACTGACTTCACTATAAGAAAATTCTAAAATAGCGATGCAAAAAATGCATCGCTAAATAGCAACCAAATTGCGGTGCAGATGAAATAGCGATGCATTTAGTGATGCCCTGTCATAAAATCATTGACGATAACTTTAGTTACAAAATAGCGATGCCTGTTTCGTCGCTATTTAGCGATGCCTGTTTTATTGCTATTTAGCGATGCAAGATTATGGCATGGCTAAATTTTTTGATAAAATATTTTTGTTGCGATATAGCGATGCATTTTCTATCGTCGCTAACCATCATTGGTTAGCGACGCCTATATGCGTCGCTATTTAGTGACGCAAGGTTATGGCGTCATTGAATTTTTTGATAAAATATTCTCGTTGCGATATAGCGACACATTTTCTATCGTTGCTAACCATCATTGGTTAGTGACGCCTATATGCATTGCTATTTAGCAATGCAAGGTTATGGCATCACTAAATTTTTTGATAAAATATTCTCGTTGTGATATAGCGATGCATTTTCTATCATCCCTAACTATCATTGGTTAGCGACACCTTTATGCATCACTATTTAGCAACGCAAGTTATGGCGTTGCTAAATTTTTTGATGAAATATTTTCATTGCGTGGTTAGCAACACCTATCTGCATCGCAAACTAGCGATGCAATTAGTTGCATCGCTAAATTAGCGATGCATTTGGTTGCATCAAAAGTTTTGCATCGTAAAATATCATATAACCAAAATCCTAACCCTAGCATTTCATTCATGTCGACCACCTTTGAAGAGCACCAAAACCTCTCCTCACTTGATCTTCCATCTCTTTGGCCCCGGAGTCCGATCTTCGCCTCGCCGTCGAAGGAAAGTCTTCTCTAGTTGAGGTAAAGCATTTTTCCATCTTTTTTTTCTCCATCCTTTTTTATTCTTCCTGCAAGTTGAGTTCGGTCCGTTGTACTGCTTTTTTTTTCAATATGAATGAGGATTTATTTGCTCATGGATTGATGGATTTTGTGAAATAATATTCCTGGGGGAATCTATATTTTGTTTGAATGGGAGAATCGACCGGATGGTCGAATTTCTAGGAGTGATTTTGTTGCTCTATTTTGGCTTCTGTTAGTTTTATTCTTGGATTAAAATTCTCTTGTGAATTGCTTCACAAATATCTTCTCTAATTAAGGATTAGGAGGGCAGTTGTCAATAGCCTTTACATGTTTGGAATCATGGCTCTATGTTGTCAACAGCCTACTTGCGCTTTGCTTGAAATTCCACTGTGCCAACTTGAACTTGATTAGAGTTTTGAACCCAAATCCAAATTTCCAATGTGTTTCTATTAATTTTGGTTAGAATCTAAGTTGTATATGAATGGTTCATCAAGGAATTAAGGAGGTTTTTGTCTCCTTTCAGCCACCAGATAGCGTACCGCTCTTGATCCCATCGAGCGGCTTGCTCGGATCACGCTCGAAGATGAGAGGCTTCCACATTCCATCCAGCATCACTCATTTTAGATAAAACTAGTAGTTGAATTGATTGCATTCTAAATAGCGATGCAAGAGAACGCGTCACTAAATAGCAACGCAAATGCATCACTATTTTGTGATACTTTTCATCGCAAAGTTGCAACACATATAGGAGTCACTGAATAGCCGAGTGTTTAGCGACCGCACTTCGGCATTGCAATGGCATCGCTAATCCTCTTTAGCGATGTATTTTAATGTTTAGCAATGCTTTGCGGGTGTCGCTAATGATGTAATTTCTGGCAAGCTTGCTACTAGTCATCAATATGATCCATAATGGTTTAGTGGTTAGTGAGGAAAGCTCTTTAGCTCAAAAAGCTTATACCCAGTAAATATTAGCCAAGGAGCCTTTCCACTAAGAAGGTGAATATTGAAAAGAGCCAAGCATCACATTCTTAGGAGAAGATTAGAATGGAGTTCAGATTTTTTATAATGATACTTTAGCAATCTTATTGATCATTGTAAACTACCAAGTGAAGAGAATTTTAGTAGTTAATGTTAGCTTATGGACCATCTAAAGTCGATCGAAGTGCCATTGGTTAGATTCACTAAAGAGCCCACTCGAGTAAAGGGAAGGATAACCGTCCTAGTGACTATGGGAGAAGAACCCTACTTCAAAACTATGATGGTAGGCTTTATCGTTGTTAAGGTATTTGCTGCCTATATCGCTATCTTAGGTCAATCAAGCTTAAATGCTCTCAAGAGTATCATATTGAGCTATTACCTACTAACAAAATTTCCACTGATTCAGGTATAGGAAACTCAAAAGAATCAAGTGATAGCTCGGCAATGAAATGTGGCAACCTTAAAAAGGAAAAGCAGATCAGTTGAGTCCTTACTACTCAATAACTTAAACATCTAAGATAAGCTAAAGAAGTAATATGTAGAGCTAGCTGAGGATTAGAGGTCATCCTTTTAGGAGATGACAACGCCAAAGTTAAAAGTTATTAAAAGCAACACCCTTTTATTCGACAAGTCCAAGATAAGATAGTTGAGGTTCTTCACAAGAATCCAAATGTGTTCACCTAGTTAACCATGAACATACCATGCATTAATCCTAACATCATTGTTTATCGACTTAATGTGTATCTAAGCCACAAACCTAGCAGACTAAGATATTCTTCACTATGATTGATAACGAGTGATCAAAGAAAAGTTAGGCAAATTGTTGGAAGCTAAATTCATCAAGAAACCATATTACGCCGATGAACTAGCTAACATTGCCAATGTGAAGAAGCCAAATAAAAAGTAGCAGATGTGTGTTAATCTTGTTGACCTAAACAAATTCCTACCTCAAGAATAGTTTTCTCTTACAAAAGATAGATCAACTTATTATGCTACGGTCGGACACGAGCTACTTAGCTTCATGAATGTCTTCTCTAATTATAGTCAAATTAGAATGCACTTGCTTTATGAAAAAATAGCTTTTATCTTGGAGAAGGAGCTTTACTACTATAAAGCAATGCATTTTAGGCTAAAGAATGCTAGGATGACCTAATAGAGGCTGGTGAACCAAACTTTCAGGAAGCTGCTCCATAGAAATATGAAGGCCAAAGTGGATGAAATGCTAGTGAAAGGTATTAAAGTCGAGCAACATGTGGCCCACCTAAATGAAGCCTTCCAAATGTTAAGGCACTACAGATGAAGCTTAACCCAAATAAATATACCTTCTGTGTCACTTTGGATAAGTTCCTCTCAAGTTTATGGTTGGCCACTAAGGGATTGAAGCTAATCTGGAAAAGTTATGAGCCATTCTTGATATACCAGAGATCCTTTAAAGATATGAAGAAACACCTTAGCTTTCCTTTCGTACATTGTAATCCATAAGAATAGAAGGAATTGTTCATCTACCTAGTTATGTCTAATGTAGCACTTTGCTTGGTCCTTGTACACAATTACTAGAAAAGTAGAAGCCTATTAACTATATGAGCCAAATATTTTGTAATGCTAAGACAAGATACCAGCTAACTAAGAATTTTGCATATGCCTTGGTTATCTCAGCTTGTAAATTGATGCCTTAGTTCTATATTTAAATAGTAGTGGTGTTGACCAACCAACCATTGAGACAAATTTCGCACAAGCAGACATCTTAGGTTAGCTAGTCAAGTTGTTAATCAAGCTAAGTGAATTTCACATCAATTAAGATAAGTAATAAAGGTGCAGGTTTTAGCCGATTAATTTCTAAAAGTAACAATACTAGACAAGCTTAAAACTATTGAAACAGAGGAGCCACCATTGTAACCTTTCATAGAATGTATATGGTTGGAGTCTTTAATGAAGTTGGGAGCAAAGAAGAGCTGATTCTCATCAGCCCCAAAGTAGTTGAACTAAACTACACTTTAAGGCCCAGAATGAAGATCAAACAACCTTGAAGATCTATAGAAACTCACAGCTCATAGGGGGCTAGGTCCAAAGTGAATATGAAGTGAGACAACCTAGTACACATAATTATTTCAATAAGTTACAAAGCCTAGTTTAAGCCTTTGAGCACCTTGACATTCAAGCAATCTTGATGTCGAAAAATATGTAAGTTGATATCTTATCAAAGATAGCTTTAATGGGACAAGAGTGCCATTACTTGGTCATCTCCTACTTCAAAGATGCTTGGCTTCCTTAAAACAAGAATGAAGCTAAGAGATGATCCGGAGACTAGCAACCAGGTTGGCAAGCTATACAAAAGGTCCTTCAAATTGACCCATATGAGATGCCTCTTACCAACAAAGGCTGATTACGTCCTCTAAAAAGTCTATGAAATTGTCGGTGATAATCACTTTGAGGGTAGGGCACTAGCTTGTAAGATACTCCGACAGAGATATTACTGGTTGACCATGAAAGAAGAAGCCACCCAGCCACCAAGCTACCAATGATTAGAAGCCCTTGGCCAATTGCATAATGGAGATAGACATCTTTGGACCATTCCCTTTAGCTTGGGTCAAAGGAAGTTTCTTATAGTAACCATCGATTACTTTATTAAGTGGACCAAGGCTAAACCCTTAGCTCAATTCATGAAGCTAAAAATCTGAGACTTTGTCTAAAGAGCCATTATCTAATGGTTTAGGATTCCTAAACTTCTTATCACTGAATGATAGATAATTCAATAATGTTTTATTCTAAGAGCTCGACATCAGCTATCAATTCACCTCGGTAACCCATCCTCAAACCAATAAATAAGCACAAATAATGAACTACATTATTCTCTAAGCTCTAAAGATGGAATTTGATTGAACTAAAAGCCTTTGCATGGAAGAGCTTCTTAATATACTATAAATTACTAAACTATTAGATAAGTACCAACTAGAGAGATACCGTTCAATTAGCTTTTAGGACATAAGTCATCATCCAATTGATTTCAAGATGCTAAGCCATTATGTCCAAGAATTTCACAAACAGGAGAATGTTGATGACTTGAGCTAACCTCGACTTGATTAAGGAAGTCTAAGAGAAATTACAAGTTAGAGTGGCAATCTATCAGCAAAGGACGTTAAATACTACAACTCAAGGGTTAAAAGGAGCCAATTTAGCCTTAAAGACTAAGTCGGTAATCTATCAGCAAAGGACGGTTAAATACTACAACTCAAGGGTTAAAAGGACCCAATTTAGCCTTAAAGACTAGTCTTAAGAAAAACTATGGCATTGGACCAAGATAACAAAGAAGGCAAATTAATCCCAGACTAGGAAAGTGCTTACTGAGTAATGGAGGTAGTTTAACTAAGAGCTCATAGACTTGAAAAACCTAATGGAGAACCAATCTCATGTACTTAGAATTCAAAAAATCTTAAGATGTACTGTTAGTGGCCTTCTAATATTCTCTTATATATGAATAAAAGTTTCAATTTTTTCAATGCATCTTAATTTACTTTAGCCTTGATTGACAAAAGACCAGTCATCAAAGTTGACCTATAAAATTCTAGCAAGTTATGACTTAATAAAAGAGTGGTAGTGCCCAACTGTTCACTCAACCTAGCAACCACCGAAGATTTTACAGAATTAGCTCAAATTAACTTTGAGTTTAACTGATGCTCCTCAAATTGATCACCGAAGGACAAGTTGGTCAAGGCTATGCAAAGCGTTATAAAAACTAGGCCAGTTGAATGTAGAACAAAGCTTGGTTAAGGGGCACCCCAAAAGGCATGAGTCCTAGGTGCCGACTTGAGAGACCATTTTAGAGAGCATTCTTCAATTACTCCTAAGGGCGACCTTAATCAAGAAAGCCTCAAAGTTCTAGGGAGAGACTTTGTTCCATAAGGAGCTACCAAGATAGGTAAAGTTTAAATAGGTTTTAGAGGTCGATCTATCGATAATTCTTCACTGAAAATTTATGAAAGATTAGCTTAAGGGTTTGGAAGGTTTCTAGGGCTGACTTAAATCATATACCAAGCTGACTTGAGCTAGTATTGATATCACAACTCCCAAAAACCGAGTTGAGCAAGTTAGCTACAATAGGGAAGCTATAACTATAAGAAAACCTATGCATGTAGATTTATGCAATCTATTAATTTTTTTTATTTTTTAAAATAAAAAAATGATAAATTGATCAAATCGATTTATCTATCAATGGATAATAGTACATGTAAATGATATCAAAAAGTTAGAAAGCAAAACATAAAACCATTTTATATTAATGATTTGATTAGATCAAATTATAGTAAGATACTTTACCTTTGCAAACTACTAGATGGTTAAAGTGAAGAGCTCCTTAAGCCACACACGTATGGCCTCTATAGGTAGTTCACACTTGGACTCTTTCCTGATCAAATTCTTCGGAGTGTTTGCTCCTTAGGATCTATGAAGGCTGATTTCTTCTTCTTTTTTGGAAACAAGACGGTCTTGTAGCCAAAGGAAACTAGTAGAGATAGAAAAGGAACCCTTTCCCAAACTACTCTCTACTCACCCAAAACTTAATCCTCAAAAATCCCACACTAAGGTAGAAAATATTTTTCTAAGTTAGAAAACCCCCAAAAATCCTCTCTCTCATTACAACCAACTATAACCCTTATATAAAGGCTAGCATGAAGGGAAGAGGTGTGGAAGGTGAAAGGATTTATGGAGAGTGAGAGTGGTTTGAAAGGTGGAGGGACTTGGAGGAGGTTTTACGTTTGGAAGGCGGAGGGACTTTAGAAGAGGGTTAAGGAGAAAACATTATTTAGCTTTAAGTGTTACAAATTAGTTCTAGTTTAAATTTTAAATTCCAATCGTAATCTAAATTTAAATTCAGATTTAAAAAGAATTTCAAATTTAAACTCAAGACTAATTTTAGCAAAAATTCAAATTCGAATGCAATAAAAGGAAAGAAAGAGTGCATGGTTAAGTCCAATCCAATTGGATCCCAAACCAAAACATATTTGGCTTGACTCAATCATCGATCAACCTTTAATCAAGAAGAAAACCCCTATGGTGTGTGACCTCATAGGTTCAAATACTAAGCCGGTAGTACCAAAATATTTCTAGTACCAATCGAAGTCGCCATCTAGCAATGACACCCGATATCCGGATAGATCGAAGATTACAAAGCAATAATCTAAATCCTCTGGCATATGGTTACCATATAATTCATCCCTTTGATCTCATAATGCTTAGGATGACTTAGGGTTTAACTGCCAACCCTTAATTAGCACATCCATAATATGCCTCAACCTTACAAGCCTGTGACTGGCTAAAATTTGCTAAGTTGAGATAGTGAGACATTTACTCCAAACTATTTGAAGGGATCAATCCCATCTTGATCCACCACTTCTCCATAAGTACTTGACTGTACCCAGATACCTTTCATCACTGGATTAAAAATCCAGATAGTCCCGCACTAAAGCATAGTGAGTTACTTGTAAGCTACCATAGTGATCTCATGTTCGAGGGATACTTATATCCATATCCCTTCACGAGCAACCCTTGGCAAAAGAAGCTCTGCAGGTGGGTCACGTTCAATGAAATGTCATACGTTTTATAGTATACTATACCAGTATTTTCATACTCCTTGGTCAAGAGGATAACTAACCTATATGACATACATCAACCTATACTTGATACCCTGTCGTCCTATAACAATGTATCCTTTGGTTGCAAATAGTTTTAAGAACTACTCGATATATCCTCTCTATATCGAATGCAAGGTAGTTCTAAGGACTCCATCACACAAGAGCTTTTTACATAAAAATGAAATGTGATGAACTGCCAAAAATTACTTTTATTTGTTAGCATTGGGCCTAGACAATATACATTTTCCAACAACTTCGACTTGGACTAAAGCCAATTGAAATAGAATCTAATTCCCATTTTCCATTTACAATCATTAAACTCTTGAATTTCAATAGAATTAGTGAATTGGTCGGCTAGGTTCTCTTTCCATCGATCTTCTGAAGGTCGATGTCACCTCCCTCATGATTTATCGCACAAGGTGATAGCGACTCAGAATATGTTTGGTGCGTTGATGGGACTTTGGCTCTTTGGCTTGAGCAATAGCTCTAATGTTGTCATAGCACACCAAAATGGGACCATCCGAAGAAGGTGTCACTCTTAGTTCGCCTAGAAACTTTCGTAACCATATAGCTTCCTTTGCTTCATCCGATGTCGTAATATATTCTACCTTGCAAACTGAGTCCGCCACAATCTGCTGCATAGAACTTTTTTAGCAAATCACTCCTCATTTAGGATAAAGAATGCATATAACTTTTTAGCAAATCACTCCTCCATTTAGGACAAAGATAAACTTTGACACACTCTTGTTATCATCCTTATCTGACTGAAAACTAGAGTCGGTATATCCCATAAGTTTTAAGTCAGGTTCTCCATAAATTAGCCATTGGTCTTTAGTATTTTATAAATACTTAGGATAGTCTTTACTACTTTCCAATGAGCATCACCTGGGTCAGACTGGTATCTACTCACTATCCCTAGTGAGTATGTCACATCTGGTTTAATACATGTCGTACATGATAGAACCCACTACCGAAGTATATGAATCTTATTAATACGCTCTATCTCCTCAGGAGTTGTTGCACAATCCTTTTTGGAGAAAGAAATTTTATGGCCTATTGAAAGATAGCCTTTCTTAAAATTCTTCATGTTGAACCATTTTAGTATGGTGTCTATGTACGTATATTAGGATAATCCTAGAATCCTCTTAGATCTATCTCTATAGATCTTCATACCAAGTATATAAGAGGTTTCACCCAAGTCCTTCATAGAAAACTGAGATGATAACCAAACCTTTATTCCCTGTAGTGCTGGGATGTCATTCTCGATTAAGAGAATGTCATCCATATACAACACAAGAAATACAACCATAAACCATTAGCCCATTTATAAATGCAAGGTTCTTCTCTGTTCCTAATAAAACCATACGTCTTGATACAATTATCAAAATGCATGTTCCAACTCCAAGATGCCCACTTCAATCCATAAATGGATCTTTGAAGTTTGCACACTTTTGACGCATCTATGGATAAGAACCCTTCAAGTTGTATCATATACACCTCCTCTTCTAGCTCACCATTAAGGAAAGCTATTTGAACATCCATTTGCAGATTTCATAATCAATGTGTGCCGCTAAAGCAAGCATAATCCAAATGGATTTAAGCATTGTCATAGGAGAAAATGTCTTGTCATAGTCTATACCATAACGTTGATGATATCTCTTGGCAACCAGATGAGCTTTATAGGTCTCTACCTGCTCATTTGCTCCTCTTTTTCTTTTGAAAATCCATTTGCATCCAATGAGTTTTATTCCATCAGGTAGATCAATCAATGTCCATACATTGTTGATTTTCATGGATTCCATTTTGGATTTCATGGCTTCTAGCCATTTCTTAGAATCAGACCTCTGCATTATATCCATATAAGTGATCAGATCCTTATTGTTTCTCATCAAGTTCAATAGGATCGCCATTCCGAATTAAGAAACGGTAGTATCTGTCCAGCTGACACAGTACCCTACCGGATCTCCTTAATAATTTCTGTACGGGCTCTGGATTTGATCTAGTCAAAATCATTTTGTGTCATCTCTTAAGTGTGTTAATTTTTTTACCTATTAAACTTCACTAAGTTCAACCTTAGTGGCTCCAGTTTCTTCACTAAGGAACTCCTTTTCTAAAAAGATAGCCCTAAGACTGACGAACAACTTTTGTTCTTCAGATAAGTAAAAGTAATACCCCTTAGACTCTTTTGGATACCCAACAAATAGGCATCAATTAGACCTAAGTCCAAACTTATCTATTTCCAAATGTTTAATAAGCCGAGCAGCCCCAGACCCGAAGGTGTGAGAGTATCGGCTTACGCCTAGTCCATATATATGGTGTTTTATTAACAGAGTTACTTGAAACTCTATTTAAGAGGTAATATATTGACTCTAGAGCATACCCTCAAAAGGAGATTGATAGAGAAGCAAAGCCCATCATGACCGAACCATGCCTAACAGGGTTCGATTTTTCCTTTCAGATACTTCATTTAACTGAGGTATCCCTGAAGGTGTCTATTGAGAGAGAATCCCATTCTTCTTAAGATATAACAAAAACTCACTAGAAAGATATTCACCACCTCGATCTGATCGAAGGGTTTTGAGAAACTTTCTAGTTTGTTTTTCTACTTTATTACGATATCGTTTGAACATTTCAAACGATTCAAACTTATATCTCATCAAGAATATATAACCATACCTCGAAAGATCGTCTGTAAACGTAATGAAATAATTATACCCACCCCTAACACTGACATTCATAGGTCCGCATACATCGATATGTACCAGACTTAGAATTTTATTTGCCCATTAACCTTTTCCACCAAAAGATAACTTTGTCATTTTACCCAGAAGACAATATTCACAGGTTGGTAATGATTCAAAATCATTAACATCAATCAAACCTTCTTGATTCAACCTATTTATCCTATTCTTATTAATATGACCTAGCTGGCATTGCCAAAGTAAGCATTACTGATATCGTTTATCCTGAAGTGTTTGCTAGATGTATACATTATACTAACAGTCGCAATAGTACATATATGCCATTACTCATATATCCATTCATCACAATAGAACCATTTATAATGATTTTGCAAATATCATTCTTTATTGATAGTTCATAACCAAACATGATCAATTGGCCTATAGAAATGATATTTAAAATAAAAGATGACAATAATGACATTCATTTAGAATGATTGTACAAGACTCAAAAATAAGTTTGATGATTCCCAACACTAGGACTGGAACTTGGCTTCCATTTCCTATGTTTAAGAATCTCTCACCATCCTTGAATCTTCTACTAACTTGAAGTTCCTGCAAAGAATTGCATATGTGAATTGAACTTTTGGTATCCAATATCCAATTAGTAGTATCATAGATAAGAAATTACAAGGCGTTATCATATAAATACCTTATTCAGCATTTGTTGCTGCTTTCTCTTCTTGGACCTGTTCGGATCAAGGGATGCAATATAAAGAGGATAGTTCCTCTTCAATGACCCTGCTTCTTGTAAAAGCACTCTGCCATACTTTGATCAGCTTCAACCTTTTTAGCCTAACTGGTCCCAGCATTTTGCACCTTCTTTTTATTTTTATTTTTATTTTTTCCTTTCTTAAAGGGAAGATAAATTCCTATAGAACCTCTCACTAAATTCATCACCCTTTTATTGAGCTGGTGATATTTCTCATAAGTCTGCAGTAAACAAGTAAGCCATGGTAGTTTACTGCAGCTTATTCATTCTATATTAATCAAGAAAGTCGAGATAGGAAGGAGATAGGCAGTTCAGTATCGCATCTTTCCCAAGTTGTTCATGCATGGGACAACCAAGTTTGCCCAAGCACTTAATCATCTTGATCATGTACAATACATGATCAGTGACCGAGGCTCCATCATGCATCCGTGCATTGTAGATGGCACAAGATACCTTGTACCTCTCAACGTCATCTGGTGTGCCGAAGGATTCCTTCAACTTTTGAAGGATTTTCTCTGACTGGACTTCCTCAAATTTATGACTGAACTCATCGTTATCGCTGCTAGAATTAAGCATCAGACAGTGGTTCGATCAGAGAGCCACTTCAGATAAGTATCTCTGACCAAACTAGATTAGGAGTAAGGACTTTAGGTGCTGGATCCGTTATCACATAAAGAATCCGTTCATGCTCCAGGACAATCCTGAGCCTTCGATACCAGCTAGCAAAGTTGGGACCCATCAGTTTTTCATTGTCAAGCAATGATTGGAGCGACAAGTTGGTAGACATTATCTGAAAGAAAAACAAAAAACCTATTATTGTATATGAATTATTATCCTAAAGGCATGGACTTTAGTCTAAAGGCCCTTCCACTATTTTATTCAGACTGGAAGCCTCTACCTCCAATTCGAGGGATTACTTTTAATCCCTTAGTGGGTACTAAAATCCAATAGACAATACATGAGCCGACTTTGGCTGGCCCATCCATGCACATCTAAAGGTAGGTTCTTTAACCGATTACTTCTTTAAGTAACTTTTAGTAATTAATTTTGCCTCATAGTACACTTTAATCGGCCTTTGAGCCTTCTATTGAAGGTCCTGGTTAGGTCTAACCATTAATATGATAAAATTTAATGCTTCTAACCAACGAATAGTCAAGCCCAACTTTGGCCAGCCCACCTGACCACCGTTAAGAGAGTCACATTGAGCCATCATATTAGGATTAAAAATTTTAATAGCTTGATAAACATTCGACCTTTGGGTTTGCCAATGATCACCCAACTATTTGACCCATTACCATCCAATTAATGGAAGGCTAAGACTTAGTTATTCCCATAACTTTATCTTTTAAGGACTTAATAATTTAAAGGGTTTCATTTTAACGTGTGACATATGAAAGAGAACATATGGACCATAATCAAGAATCCTCCCACTAACTTGTAGAAGGGTTTATGAACAATTAGTCCTTGGGTACCTAAAGCAGTCATACTGATTCACCTTAGGTGACATGGGCTAACTCGAATCAATGAGCTACCCAATCAATACTGATCGATCATATTTTTTAGGTAAGTGAGATCATGGGATGGGTTCATCAGATTTGGTTAGATTAGCCTAAAGACTTGGGCTCACCACTGAGCCACAAAATAGGTTCATTTAAATTTATGGACTGATTAATCTAACTAATTAGAGAGATCTAAAGAGAATATAACCTAACTCAACTTTTGATTAGATTTAAGTTCTCTTTTTAGTCCAATTAATCTAAACTTAGGTCTAACCCAATTAAGGATCTAACTCAAGCTAACCCATGATCCTTAAAGCTTATGCAAATGACTTAAGATCTTTAAATCATATTTCTATATTTTTCATTATTTAAGATAATTTAATTTTTAATTAAATTCAATAAGCTTTTAAATTAAAATAATTTTAATTTAACATGTAAAATAAATTTATAAAAATTAAAATAGTTTATGATCATACCATCCAAAAATAAGACTAAAACAATTTTAATCGATAATCTCTTCACTTTTCTTCTTCATGGGTCATGACACAAGTGGCACCCTTACATGTCATAGGAGATCCCATTGAATGGAAAGAGAAGGTCTTTAAGCCCTGCTTTTCTCCTATGACCGAACGGCCTTTGCAAATCCACCCACTCCAAGTACTTTAGTGATAAGAAAACTCAAGATATCATATTAACATGCAACTATTATTATGTTACAAGAACCACGCTCTGATACCACTATAAGAAAACCTATGCAGGTAGATTTATGCAATCTATTTTATTTTTTTTATTTTTTAAAATAGCAAAATTAATGACAAATCAATTTATCTATCTACCTACATTAGGAACTAACAGGATAATAGTGCATGTAAATGATATCAAAAAGTTAGAAAGCAAAATATAAAACCATTTTATGTAAATAATTTGATCATATCAAATTACAATAAGGTACTTTACCTTTGCAAACTACTGGATGGTTAAAGAGAAGAGCTCCTTAAGCCACACACACATATGGCCTCTAGAGGTAATTCATACCAAGGCTCTTTCCTGATCAAATCCTTCGGAGTGCTAGCTCCTTAGATCTACGAAAGCTGATCTCCTTCTTCTTCCTTTGGACAGCATGATGGTTTTGTAGCCGAAGGAGAACTAGTAGAGGTAGAAGAGGAAACCTTTTTCAAACTACTCTCTACTCACCCAAAAACTTAATCCTCAAAATCCAACACTAAGATAGAAAACCTTTTTCTATATTAGAAAACTCCCAAAAATCCTCTCCACCAACTATAACCCTTATATAAAGGCTAGCATGAAGGGAAGAGATTTGGAAGGTGGAAGGATGTGTGGAGAGTGGAAGAGGTTTGAAAGGTGAAGGGACTTGATGAGAGGTTTTACGTTTGAAAGATGGAGGGACTTTAGGAGAGGGTTAAGGAGAAAACATTATTTAGCTTTAAATGTTACAAATTAGTTCTAGGTTTAAATTCTGAATTCCAATCATAATCTAAATTCTAAATTCAGATTAAAAAAAATGCTAAATTTAAACTCAAGACTAATTTCAGCAAAATTTAAATTTAAATTTGAAATTCCATGGTTAAGTCCAATCCAATTGGATCCCAACCAAAACATATTTGGCTTGACTCAATCATCGATCAGCCTTTAGATCAAGAAGAAAACTCCTATGGTGTGTGAGCCCATAGGTTCGAACACTAAGCCAATAATACTAGAACATTTATAGCACCATCGAAGTCACTATCTAGCAATGACACCCGACATTCGGATAGGTCGAAGATTTTAAAGCAATAATCTAATCCTTTGGCATATGGTTATCATATAATTCATCCCTTTGACCTCATAATGGTCAGGGTGACTTAGGGTTTAACTACCAACCCTTAATCAGCACATTCATAATATGTCTCAACCTTACAAGTCCTGTGACTTCTCACAAGAACTATCCTGGCCAAGGTTTTGCTAAGTTGAGACATAGTGAGATATTTACGTACTCTAAACTATTTGGAGGGGTCAATCTCATCTTGATCCATCACTGCTCCATAAGTACTTGACTAGACCCAAATACCTTTCATCACTAGATTAGAGATCCAGATAGTCCCACACCAAAGCACAGTAAGTTGCTTATAAGCTACCATAATGATCTTAGGTTCAGAAATACTTATATCCATATCCCTTCACAAGCAACCCTTGGTAGAAGGAAGCTCCGCAGGTAGGTCACGTTCAATAAAATGTCATATATTTCACAGTATGCTATACCAGTGTCTTCACAATCCTTGGTCAAGAGGACAACCAACCTATATAATATACATCAACCTATACTTGATACGTTGTCTTCCTATAACAATGTATCCTTTATTTGCAAACAGTTTTAAGAACTACTCGATATATCCTCTCTATATATGCAAAGTAGTTCTAAGGACTCCATCACACAAGAGCGTTTTACAGAAAAATGTAAATATGATAAACTACCAAAAATTACTTTTATTTATTATAAAATTCATATACAATTAAATGAGTATAACCGTCTACAGCTTAGACAATTGGCTTTGGGACACATTTCCAACAATAACATCTTGGCAGTTGGCACAACTTGGCTTTGTTCCTCCTAACTCTAAGTGCTGACCTATCTAAGATGACCTAAGGCACTGCTATTCAGGAAGAAAATTTAGATGTATGTAAGCAAAGAAAATAAAGCAATGTCACTTGAGAGAAAAAAGTACTTTCATTGGTCTATAAAGTCATTACAAAGATCAATCTAAATGCCAACTACAAAGAGGGGTTAAAGTCGAATTATAGAACAAAAGAAGAAAGTTTCCAGCAACAAGTCAAAGGAGGTTTTTAGAATTGCTTTACAAATGATGAGTCAAGTTCTTCTTCCCCATCATCTAAAGAGCCAACCTTGACTCACTCGATAGCTTGGCACTCTACTTCAACTACCATAAGAGCCTGCTTCTTAGTGCCACGTTGTGAGTCCTCCTTAAATGGGTCGAGATTGCCTAGATCGAGCTTTGAATGGAGCACCAATATTTTCCTTTAGGTAGTGTTTGATAGAAAAAATATTATTCATGGATAAGTGTACGGGATAGAGTTTGTCCTCTGGCTATCCCTAGGAATATCCCTTGGCTATCCCATTGATCATATCAAATGCAAAAGGTAAATCCATAGGATAACTTTTTTTTACTCTTATTGGAGGGATAACCAGCTATTCCTACATTTTCTAGGGAATAAGTTGAGGGGATATCCCATGGTTAACCATGGTTAACCATGGGATATCCTTTGGTTAACTTTATTCCCAGCTATCCCTTATAGTTTTGGCTTTTGGGAATAAGAAGGGAATCCAGGGGATATCCCCTCTTATTCCCTATTTCAAACACTACCTTAGCATTCCTCAACCAGACTACGTGCGTAAGTTTTATTGGAATAGTTGACAAGTGCCTTCTTATACTCCGTTGAGTTCTTGAAGGCCTTGATTAGTAGAGCATGTGCTTGGGATAGCTTATTCTTGAGCTTGTCCCTCTCCTCCTTCAGGCAGGCCACTTCTTATTTGTTAGTGACCAATCCTTAACCATCAATTCATGCCCAAGCTCATGCCGAACGTCATTCAATTCCTTCTATCGACCCTTGGGACATTCACTTTACCTCATCGAGACCTTGTTATAGAGCTAATTGTTGTCCTACCTTAATGATCCTCCCTTTTAAATGTTGCAACTAAAGTCTTGTTGATGACGATCTTCATGTTCTTAGACTTGATCCGATCGTGCCACTCATCGACTAGTGCATTGAATTAGTTAAACTCAGCATTTCACTTATTAAGCTTCTCAAAGAGCACATAAAGACAATGTAGGCTCTATAAAAATCATCGAGAAAGAAAAAGATCAACTGATACCAAGCATCTAAACTTAGAGAGCAAAGAAGAAGAAGAGAAAAGTGCATACATTCATGACCAGATAGCTGAAGTTAATAATCAGGTCGGCATTCAACTTGTTGGAAAAATCAGCTGTATTCATGGATGGGCAAATGCCGCAAAGCAACCTAAGACCCATCCGTCCTACCTAGATAGAGTTGATAGGATGAATATTTTGTTTCAGAATATACCTTTTTGACCTCACAAATGGAGGAATCGACAACTTCAAACCATGGGATGCTTGAACTCTCGGGCCTAGAAGGGGAATTTTTAGTGCCACCACCTCTTCCTCCTAATATAAGAGCCTTGACACTCTCCTCCAGCATTGGAGTTGATTGCTTGGCCATACCAATATTTAGAACTTGGCCTAGTTGCTTTGCAATTGGCCTTGCTCCCTTTGCTTTACCTGCCACCTTAGCCCCCTCATCATCGTTTGAAATGTAGCATGGAAGGCAACCCAAGTTGGTCACCTTTATCTTCTTTTGAGGGTATAGTGTTGATGAACCCATGCTAGTTAGCCTCTTTGAGACTACGTTCTTTGGTTGAACAATCTTGCCTCTGCACTCAGCTTTTGCGATGGAGTTAGCCTTAGAGTAGATGCTAGTCCAAGGATAGTTGCTTTTGATTAAAGAAACTAAAGGAGAGGTTGTAATCCCCTAGATTTCTCAACTGCTCGTGAGAGTTATCACAAGGTCAGATGATAGACTCCAGATATTTGAATTCCAGGTATATCTTAATTGCTCGTGAGAGTTATCACGAGATCAGATGATAGACTCCAGATAGATATATCTTAATTGCTCGTGAGAGTTATCACGTGATCAGATGATAGACTCTAGATATTTAAATTTCAAGTATATCTAATTACAGAGTCCCTTGATTTGGGGACTCTGCAATGCCTATAAAAGATGGTGTAGAACCCTCCTTCCCACCATACGTGGACGCCCCCTTCTCATCATCTCCTCGTGCGGACTTCTTCCCCAGCGTGCCTGTCTCTGGTAAGTCCCTGTCCATGCATGAGAGAGAGAATTGAGAGAGAGAGAAAAAAAAAAAAAAAAAAAACGAAGAGGAGGGAGGAGCCGGGTTACAGAACCCAGCTCTCCCCTTCCTTCTCCGTGACATTGGTTCAGGCCCGGCGGCGTGCCCGCCGCCTCGCCGGGCCTGAGCCCCGGCCGACGACCCCACCGGCACCGGGGGCGGCGTCCGGTGGGGTGCCGGAGAACAATGAGAGAGAGGAGGGCGGAGGAGGAGAAAGAGTGACGTGAGAAACCGCCGGTCCGATCCTTGGTTCGGGCCCGGCGGTGTGCTCGCCGCCTCGCCGGGCCTGGGCCTTGGTCGGAGACCTCCACCGGCGCCGGGCGTGCGTCCGGTGGAGGTCCGGCCGGCCATGGTGGCCGGCCGTGCCGCCGGCGTAATCCTAAGCCGCGGATGAGAGAGAAAGAGGGAGAGAGAAATTAGAGAGAGAGAGGAGGGAAGGCCGTGGCCGGCTTTGGCCGGCCAATGGCGGCCGGACCGACGCCAATTGGCCGGAATTGGCGCCGGCACCGTGGAAGACCGCGGAAGAAATAGAAAGAAATTAAATTGATAAAATTGATGAGAGAGAGAGGGTGGGGAGGCTGGCCGCGGCGGCGGCCGGCCACGGTCCGGCCAACGGCGGCCGGACCGCCTCAATTTGGCCGGCGGCGGCCCTGGCCGCCGGCGCATCCGCTCCTCTGTTTCTTTTGAAACAGAGGAGCTGGGTTAATTAAATGGGCCGCTGGGCCGTTGATGTTTGGGCCTTGTTGGGCCGTCTCTGAGCCCAGTTTGAGCAGCGTTTTGGGCCCTGTATCGGGCCGAGAATGAAAAATAAATATATGGCCCGAATCAGGATTGATTCTAGTTTCTGGGAATAATTTTATTTCCCTATTTGGGTGTATACATTGAGAGATATTCAAGCCCAAAGTTGGGCCCGTGAAGTGGTTTGGGTAGAGTTTAAGAATTATTTTATAATTCAGATTTTAGAAATTTAATAATGAAAAATGATTCTGTAGGTTCCCAGGAGTCCAATTAGCTGGGTTATCAAGTGAAATTCGTGTACTGTGGTAAGTAAGTCAAGTATTATAATTTTATTAATTATTTAATTTGTGAACTGTGAAATTACAGTTAAATATAATTATGTTAATTTGGCAAAATCATGTTATTACTATGATAATATGTAATCATGATAATGACAGTAAAACTTTATGTGTCACCGCGGTTCTCATATGACAGATGACAGATGACAGACACTGGTACAGGACCCTTCCTCTTAGGGGATGTTTAAGAGGGCTACACATTATCACATGACAGATTCACACATGACAGATTATCATGACAGATGACAGATGACAGACACTGGTACCAGGACCCTTCCTCTTAGGGGATGTTTAAGAGGGCTACACATGATGTGTATTGTAGGGCCGTGGGACACATAAAGAAAAATAATGACAGTATAAACAATGTAATTGTTATTGAATTAAGCTAATTGATCTGATGACATGAACCTAATGATAGCCTGATAAATGAAATTTTGAAATTATATTAGGCTTACTTATTGAGTGTGAGCTCATAAAATTCTCATAATGTTTTTCAGAGCCTCAGGAATGAAGATGGATAATTGAGATAGAAGGAGTTTCTATTAAGAAGACTTAGTTTTATTATTTTGATTTAGTTCAGATTTATTTGTAGGGCAGATAGCCCAAGACTGATAATTCTGGTTTGTAACAAATCATGGATATGGAATTTGCTTTATATTGATTTATGTGATAAGTTCAAGACGCCTTGCATGCCTGGCATGCGGCGGGTTGTCACCCTAGCTCAAATTTTTGGGTCTGGGGCGTGACAGAGGTCATGGTGCGGGCACCAAGATTAAGCAAAGGATTCTTAACCCTCTGTGGATATCTGATTAGTTATGATTCAAGTCTTGAGTTGGGAAATAAAGTTTAGTTTATTTTGAGTCCCATCCGTTCATTTTATTCTAAATTGAGTCCTATCCAGTTCAGTTTATTTTAATGTGAGTCCTGTAGTAAGTTCATCGGCTTACAAGAGGAGACATCAGTATTGGAGCAGAAGACAAGGCCATCACAGTCAGACAGAGCAGCTGCTAAATTCAAGTTGGTGCCACACCTACTTCAAGCAGCCCACATGCCACATAGCAGAGCAAGCAACCTTCCTGATCTGGATGATCATTTTTCTCATCTGGATGCCACAGATTTCATGTCAAATCCAGCTACTATTGATTGCATCTAGAAGATCACCTTCCTCATCTGGACGCTGCAGATTTTATGCCAAATTAAGCTACCACTGATTGCATCTCAATCATATCTAAAAGATCACCTGCCTCATCTAGACACCATAGATTTCATGCCGAATCCAGCTGCCGCTGATTACATCTAGAAGATCACCTTCCTCATCTGAACGCTACAGATTTTATGCCAATTGATTATGGCGCCTTTTTTTTCTTTTCTCTTTTTCATATCTATATTTTCTTGGGCCCCAAGTCTCTTGCTCTATAAAAGAGACCATCTTTATGAATGATGTATCTTTTATTATTAATCAATGAATCCAAGTTTTGAGTTATTATGATTTTTGTTAATTGGTTCTCTGGTGCTCTTGTTTCCCTCCTCCTGTGCGTGCCAATATCCCAAGTCTCCAGAAGAAACCCTGGCCGCCACCTTTATCTTCCAATAGTGGACACCCAAGAGCCCTTGGCCGATCTTCCCTTTTCTCTACTCCTTCCTTGTCTCTTTACCTCTATTCTAAATTTTTTATTATTCTTTAACCATTGTATGATGATCTTGCAGATCCTTCAGTAGCCACAATCCAGGATTCAAGGTGATCATCATCCAGGTCAGCGGATACTTAGCCGCAGATCCGTGGGCTCAAGGCTTGGTCATCTAGGATGCATCCGCCAGGTAGAACAACCCCTTCAACACTTTGATCTTCCCCTCTTGCTAGGTACATCTTTCTAATCTACTAGTAACTTTATTGTAGGAGAGCAAGCCCTACCGAGGCTTCTTAGCCTTGGCGGTCCTTCTTCCTTATTTTTTTAGGAACTGTTTCGCGTGTGGATTTACTGTTAATTTTTCTGAATCCCTCTTAAGCTATTACTTTGAAGAATAATCAACTGAAATTATTATTAATCATTAAAAAAAGAAAAAAATTACTTGCATGCGAATCGATCCTGCATCAGTTTGGTATCAGAGCATGGTTAGGGCTTAATTTTAATTCACGTTATTATCAGTATATCATCTGTTAATTGAAATTTTCTACCTGCATATACATCAAAAATTACAAAATTTATTTCTCTAGATTCGTTATAATTTAAAGTATGTTTTAGTATTTTTTAAGAATTTAATTCAATCTGTGAATTAATTGCATGCTTGATTACTCATAAAAAAAATGTGAAAATTCTTGAGATTTTATTAATTTTTGAAGATTTAATTCGATCTTTGAATTTTTTTTTTTTTGAAATTTATTGCTATTTATAGATTTCTGGATTAGGGTTTGTATTTTACATGTCATTCATCTGCATTAAATTACTCTTAAGGGCTTTCATTGATGTCAGATAAGGGAGGGATTGAGACCCCTTCCTTGGCCCAAAACAACCACCCGTGCATTCCGATCCCAAGCCTCTAATATAAAACTGAGTAGCAACTTAATTGACATTTGCTCTAGAGGGCTAGGGACACCAACAGTCGGTTTAGTGTAATGGGGGAGACTAGTACAAATTAATCTGGCATGTGCTCTGAAATTGGTGTCTAGAAGGGAGGTCAATGTCAAACGACTTAAGCAGAGTGTTGGGGTTATTCTAATTAGGCACATGCAATTGCAGGATGAGCCTCCCCCCTTCCACTTGCCCCAACTGGCTAATTGAAGAGTTACTGTTAGATTAGCTTGTATTAAGCTAAATCCTTTACTCTGAATGACTAGGTCTAGCATACCATAGTCTGAGTCAGTCTGAGTCTTGTATGCTTGATTGTGCTTGCATGTGCACTAGATCAGGAGTATCTTTTTGCCCGTCACCACCCCATTATAGGCTGAACCCATGGCTAATCAAAGCATTGATAATCACTTAAGAATCATCATTGAACAACTAGCCCAAATGAACCAAGACATTAAGCAATCTGAGGCTAGATTAGGGTCCAGGTTCGATCAAGTCGAAACTAGGTTGGGCATCCTAGAAGAAGCCCGTGAGCCCCACACTGAGTCTGATCATGAGACCCCACCTCATCCTAGGAGAGCCCAATAGCCTGACCTCTACATAAGGCCAAACCCTAGGAGACCACTTCAACCTGATCCAGTCCTAGATGTCCTCCCTAGGAGACCCAATCATGAGGTAGTAGACCAAGAAGAAAGAGCTCTTAGAAGTGTCAGACTTGAAGCACCTACTTTCGATGGCTCTATGGACCCTAAGGACTACCGAGATTGGGAGGAAGGGATGGACCAGTACTTTGACTAATACGACATGTCTGAAGAGTGTAAGTTTAAGTTTGTCAAGCTCAAGTTAGTACAACAACCTAGGTTATACTGGGCCACTTTAGAGTGAAGGCAATTATTAGAGGGAAGAGACCCCATAGTCACTTGGCATGCCATGGAGGCTAGACTTAGGTCTAATTATGTCCCCACATCGTATGAACAAAGCCTATTGGACCAGTAGCAGGGATTAATTCAGGGTAGTAAAACTGTGAATGAATACATTGCTACATTCCAAGAGTATACCATGATATGTAATATCGTTCAGTCTGAGAAAGTCACCCTATCCAAGTTTAGGTAGACTTAGGTCTAATTATGTCCCCACATCGTATGAACAGAGCCTATTGGACCAGTGGCAGGGATTAATTCAGGGTAGTAAAACTATGAATGAATACATTGCTACATTACAAGAGTATACTATGAGATGTAATATCGCTCAGTCTGAGAAAGTCACCCTATCCAAGTTTAGGTATGGCCTGAGAGCAGATATTCAAAGAGAACTCTACCTAAGAAGGGTACACGATTTAGAAGAAGCTTACCAAGTTACTAGGGATTACGAACATTTTCAGAGAGGGCCATCCTATCGTAGATCAGAGGCTACCAAGAGCCCTAGCCCATATCCAGGATCTAGCCAGGCTTATCCTAGTCATCCCAAACCTACCCAGTACTCAGACTCCTGCCAGACTTTTCCGAGTTGACCCAACACTAGCCGACCCAGTACAAGCCGAACTGAGTTGAGTCGACCCCAGAATAGTACCCCTATATCCCAGAGAGAGGATAAGGGAAAATCTGTAGAGGTCCAAAAAAATTTCAACCCTCGATCAAATGCTTTAGATGCAACAAACTGGGACATATGATCAGCCAGTGCCCAGTCAAATCCCTTCATATAGATGAGTTACCTGAGACTGAATCCGAGTCCCTAGTTGAGCCTGAGGGAGAGGTCTATGAGGTTGATACCCATCTGATAGATGACTACGATGGAGAGGAGAAAACATTTGAGTCTGAAGACCTACTAGGAGTGGTTAGATGTATCTTGACTCAGACTCAAACTAAGGACCAGGAAGATTGGCATAGGACTAACATCCTACAGACTTTTGTTAAGATAGGGGATAAGGTGCTCAAGATCATAGTGGATAGCGAGAGTTGTGTTAATGCCGTCTCTACCAATACAGTTAAGTCATTAGGATTGACCACAGTTTCCCATCCTAATCCCTATAAGGTCTCGTGGGTAGATTCCACCTCTATCCCAATCAAGTCCAGATGCCAAATACTAATCAAATTGCAAAATTATGAGGAAAATATCTGGTGCGATGTAATTCCTATGGGTGTTAGTAGTATTATATTAGGTCGACCTTAGCTTTATGATCACGATGCCACCTTGTTTGGTCGATCCAACATCTGCTCTTTTAAATACAATGGGAACAAGTATGTGATATATCCAACTCCACCTAGAGACCTAATCAAGAAAGGATCTAGCAACCTTAAGGATAGCAAGCCAAGAGTTAATCTGATTAAAGCTAAGGAATTAGAAAAGGACATCACTGAGGGTAATCCTATTTGGATTTTGACCACTAAAGAGATCTATGAATCAGTCCAAAAGGAACAACCCCCAGAAGTAATTAAGATCCTAGAGGAGTTTAAGGATGTCTTCCCTGAAGAATTGCCTGATCAGTTACCACCCCTAAGAAGCATCCAACATGCCATTGACCTGATCCCAGGATCCACCCTTCCAAACCTTCCCCATTATAGGATGAACCCCACTGAGCATCAAGAACTACAAAAACAAATGGGAGAATAACTTATGAAAGGTTTCATTAGGGAGAGCTTAAGTCCTTGTGCAGTTCCTGCACTATTAAACCCTAAGAAGGATGGTGCCTCGAGAATGTGCATGGACAGTAGGGCCATCAACAAAATCACTATCAAGTATAAGTTCTCTATCCCCAGACTAGATGACATGTTGGACATGATGGCAGATGCCACTATCTTTTCAAAATAGACCTTAAGAGTGGCTACCATCAGGTTAGAATTAGACCAGGGGATGAGTGGAAGACTGCATTTAAGACTAGAGATGGTCTGCTTGAGTGGGTCATGATGCCTTTTGGGTTGTCAAACGTACCTAGCACATTCATGAGAATCATGACCCAGGTCCTGAAAGAGTACACAAAAAAATTCTTAGTGATCTATTTTGATTATATATTAATTTATAGCAAGACCAAAGATAACTATCTTAACCATCTCAGATTAATCTGTCAGACCTTTACAGAGAATAGCCTATATACAAACCTTAAAAAGTATGATTTCATGATGCATAGGGTTATCTTTCTAGGTTTTGTGGTAACCCTAGAAGGTGTTTCAGCAGATCTGAAAAGGTTAGGTTGGTCGTAGAGTGGCCGGTACCCATGAACATCCACGATGTCCACAGCTTCCATGGCCTAGCAACCTTTTACAGGAGATTCATTAAGGGATTTAGTACCATCGTCGCACACATCACTGATTGTATTAGGAAGGGTAATTTTGAGTGGACTACGTCAGCTAATAAGGCCTTCCTAGAGCTTAAGGATAGGATGACTCATGCACCCATACTTAGACTTCCAGACTTTTCTAAGGTGTTTGAGGTTGCGTGCGACGCATCGGGAGTAGGCATAGGTGGAATGTTAAGACAAGAAAATCACCCCATAGCTTTCTTTAGTGAAAACTAAATGAAGCTAAACTTAGATATTCCACCTATGATAAGGAATTATATGCGATAGTACAAGCCCTTAAGTATTGGAGACATTACTTACTATCGCAGGAGTTTGTCTTATTTTCTGATCACGAGGCACTCCGATTTCTGAACTCCCAAAAGAAGCTAAATTCTAGGCATGGAAAATGGGTTGAATACATTCAGGCATACACTTTTGTCCTGAAACACCATGCCGGTATAGAAAATAAGGTAGCAGATGCCCTAAGCCGTAAGTCTTTGTTGTCAAGTACTGTTAGCACCGAAGTTATAGGATTCGACCGGATAAAAGATGAGTATGAGACCTATCATGACTTTGGTGAAATTTATAAGATCCTTCAGCTAGGGCCATCCAGTACCAGTGGAGATTATACCATTCAGGATGGTTACCTTTTTAGGGGCAATAGACTTTATATCCCTAAGACGTCACTTAGAGAATTCCTAGTATGAGAAACGCATGCTGGGGGATTAGTTGGTCATTTTGGAAGAGATAAGACTATTCTAGCGATAGAGGACCAATTTTACTGGCTAGGATTAAAAAGGCTCGTTGCCCTGATAATAGCCCGATGTTGAACTTGTGCCGTTGCAAAACAGTAGAAGCAGAACATCGCTCTATATACTCCTTTGCCAGTGCCTGATCATCCTTGGCAAGACCTCAGTATGGACTTCATTCTATGATTACCTAAAACCCAGAAGAAGCATGACTCCATCTTTGTAGTGGTCGATAGGTTCTCTAAGATGGCTCATTTATCTCTTGTTCGCAAACCTTTGACACGTCTATGGTAGCCCAACTTTCTTAGACAGCATGGTCAAGCTCCATGGTCTACCTAAGACCATTGTTTCTGATAGGGATGTTAGGTTTACCAACTACTTTTGAAAAATGCTATGGCATCTATTAGGACTAAACTTAATTTTTCCACAGCCTTTCACCCACAAATGGATGGGCAAACTGAAGTGGTGAACTGTAGTCTAGGAAACCTTCTTAGGTGCCTTGTAGGCAAACACCTAGGGACATGGAATTTATTACTATCTCGTGCAGAGTTCGCCTACAATAGCTCAATGAACAAGTCTATGGGCAAGAGTCCATTTGAGATAATCCATGGTACAAGCCTAATCATCCACTTGATCTAATTCCTTTACCCCTCTACATATGAGTTTCAGAGTCCGCACAAGCATTTGCACAATATATCAAAGACTTACATAAGGACAGTAGCCAGAAAATAAATCTAAGTAATGAAACTTATAAAAGACTGGCTAACTCACAAAGAAAAGCCAAAGAGTTCGGTGTAGGGGATTATGTCATAGTTAGGCTTAGGCCTGAACAGTTTCCACCAGGTACCATTAAGAAATGTCATGCTCGCGGAGCTGGTCCCTTTAAAATAATATAGAAGGTAGGACCCAATGCCTATTTGCTAGATCTGCCCTCGGATTGGGGCATTAGCTCTACCTTCAATATTAAAGACCTAGTAGAATATAGGGAACCAGTAGCGATTCCTAGTGAGTACTTTGGACCTAACCCTCCTTTCATGAGCAACCTACCCAAAAGTGTCCACCACCAATTTTACCTGAGTGAGGAGAGCGGATCGAGCGTATCCTAGATGATCAAGCCATTACAATCCGGAACCGTAGTTATCAACGCTACCTGGTCCGATGGCAGGGTCGTCCCGAATCTGACGATTCATGGATTACTCAAGAGGATTTGCAACACCTCAATCCAGACCTACTAAAGAGATACCAGAGCCAGAATGACCCATACTCGATGGGTCGAGTTCTTCCCACCCGGGAGAATTGGTACGGGCACCAGGATCAAGTAGGATTCTTAACCCTCTTTGGATATCTGATTAGTTATGATTCAAGTTTTGAATTAGAAAATAAAGTTTAGTTTATTTTGAGTCCCGTCTAGTTCATTTATTCTAAATTGAGTCCTATCCAGTTCAGTTTATTTTAATGTGAGTCCTGTAGTAAGTTCATCAGCTTACAAGAGGAGACATCAGTATTGCAGCAGAAAATAAGGCCATCACAGTCAGACAGAGCAGCTGCTAAATTAAAGTTGGTGCCACACCTACTTCAAGCAGCCCACATGCCACCTAGCAGAGCAAGCAACCTTTTCGATCTGGATGATCATTTTTTTTCTGAACGCCACAGATTTCATGTCGAATCTAGCTGCCGCTGATTGCATCTAGAAGATCACCTTCCTCATCTGGACGCTGCAGATTTCATGCCAAATTAAGCTGCCGCTGATTGCATCTCAATCATATCTAGAAGATCACCTGCCTCATCTAGACGCCATAGATTTCATGCCGAATCTAGCTACCGCTGATTGCATCTAGAAGATCACATTCCTCATCTGGACGCTGCAGATTTCATGCCAAATTTGATTAGGGCACTTTTTTTTCTTTTCTTCTTTCCATATCTGTATTTTCTTGGCCCCAAGTCTCTTACATTATAAAAGAGACCCTCTTGTATGAATGGTATATCTTTTATTATTAATCAATCAATCCAAGTTTTGAGTTATTATATTTTTGTTAATTGATTCTCTGGTGCTCTTGTTTCCCTCCTCCTGCGCATGCCAATATCCCAAGTCTCCGGAAGAAACCCTGGCCACCACCTTTGTCTTCCAATATTGGACGCCCAAGAGCCCTTGGCCGACCTTCCCTTTTCTCTACTCCTTCCTTGTCTTTTCTCTATTCTAAATTTTTTCTATTATTCTTTAACCCTTGTATGGTGATCTTGTAGATCCTTCAGTAGCCACGAATCTAGGATTCAAGGTGATCGTCATCCAGGTTAGCGGATACTTGGCCGCAGATCCATAGGCTCAAGGCTTGGTCATCTAGGGCGCATCCGCCAGGCAAAGAAACTCCTTCAACACTTTAATCTTCCTCCTCTTGCCAGATACACCCTTCTAATACTAGTAACTTTATTGTAGGAGATCAAGCCCTATTGGGGCTTCTTAGCCTCGGCGGTCCTTCTTTCTTATTTTTTTAGGAACTGTTTCGCATGTGGATTTACTGTGAATTTTTTTGAATCCCTCTTAGGCTATTACTTTGGGAGAATAATCAACTGTTATTATTAATAATTAAAAAAAGAAAAAAATTACTTGCATGCGAATTGGTCCTGCATCAGGTCATAAGGAATACAATATACTTGATGTAGCTACGCTAAATTCTCTTGAGAAAGCATGGTTAGCTCCTCAGCCTTGAGCATAAGAACTTTTTCACTTGATGAGGAAGAAGAAGAAAGAGAAAAGGAAAATGACAATGAAGAGAAGGAAGTCTTGATTGGACCGACGTATGGTCACAGCTAAGTTGTGGATTCCTACCGACCTAAAGACTTTTATTGACCAGAAGTTTCCTACTGACCTACAACTCCTTTTGAACTAAGGAGAGAAAGGATAAAGTGTTTACTTAGAATTGAAAAAAGGAAGGCTAAGCTAAAAGATTAGCTTATTTGAGCAATAAGTAGTAGTAGACTGAGCTAAGCTTTTCTTTAGAGATGGAGAAAATAAGCTACCGGACTCCTTATGTAGCCTCGGAGAGAGGTAATGGAGGAAGAATTATCCCGTACAAATTGGATCTCATCAATGTCGACTTGCCATAAGGCAACTCTCTATAAACCGGCCAATCATCTTATATATTAATTGTTTGTTGTGGTAACTAAGGGGATCGATGTATCATTGCATGCAATCTTTGAGAATATTTATTATCATGTGGTGCAATAATTAACACCATGAGGCAGGCAACATATTGAGGCAACATATTGCACCATCTAGTCTTATACCTAGATTTATGTTAATAGAATTAACAGCTGGTCAAGGTAGCAGAAATGGTAGATTTCAAGGCTGATTTGGTGCACAGAAATGGTAGATTCTAAGGCTAATTTGGTATGCAGAAATAGCAGATTTCAAAGCTGATTTGGCGAGCCAAAGGGACCAGTTAAGCGGGAGTTTTGAATTTAAATTTTAAAATTCAAATTGGCCAACTAAGGAAAATTCAAATTGGCCAACTAAGGGCGCATCAAGGAAAGAGTTTTTTTGCAGAAAATCAGCCCATCATTGCCATAAGTGTAGAGTATATTGTATATATGCATAGTATTGATAAGCGTTTATTCTTATCTTATATAATCATGTGTATCTTGTGTAATGGCTGATTTTTAGCCTTGTAATTAGCCCGACAGCTTCTATATAAAGTGAGCAACTCTCACAAGAAGGGCATGAAGAATAAAACCTAAATTTGACATGATATCAGTGCCACAAATTATTTTCGTGGTTTTCTCTCGACTTGTCTGAATTCTTGATTTCTTGTTTTATTTTTTGATAATTTTTTTTGAGGGTTGCTTGATGATTGTTGGCTCTTGATTTTTTGTTGCCTGGTAGCTGTCGATAGATTTTGAAGAGTAACTGTTGTGATTTCTTTACTTGTTAATTTTTTATTATTATTATGACTGGATAAAATTCTATTATTTACCTTAATGGCAAAAACTACACCAGTTGGGAATTCCAGTTTTGGATATTTGTGAAAGGGAAGGAGTTATCAGGTCATTTGGATGGGTCTTCTAAGGCTCCAACTGATTCCAAGAAGCTTAATTTATGGAAAAGCAAGGATGCTAAAATTGCTTCCTAGCTACTCAGCTCTGTTGGACCTCATATGGTCAATAATCTTCGTGGGTTCACTACTGTTAAGGCAATGTGGGATTACCTTCGGCAAATTTATTATCAAAATAATTCTATCCGAAAGTTTCAATTGGAGTTAGACATTGGAAACTATCGCCAGGAGAATCTTTCTATTGAGCAATTTTATTTTGGTTTTATTAATTTAAGGAGTGATTATTCTAGATTGGTGCATTCTCATGTTCCCAAAAAGCTTTGGCAGCACTACAAGCGGTTCACTCTGAGAGCCAGCAGGATCAATTCTTGATGAAGCTCATATTCGAGTTTGAAAGTACACGAGCTAAGTTAATCAATCTCATACCTGTCCCTTCTTTGGAGGATTGCTTGGGTGAACTCTTGCGTAAAGAATAGCGTCTTGCCTCACAGCTTGGCCTTGATCAAAACACTAATAGTTCTGAGATGGTTAATATGGCATACGATGCTCAAGGAAAGGACGATCTAGATCTCCCCCACAATGTTGTAGTTGCAATAAAATTGGGCATATTACCAAATATTGCAGCAAGAAATTATACAATTATTGCAAGAAGGAGGGTCATATCCTTAAGGATTATCGTGTATGCCCTCAGAATAAATCTGCTCCTACTTTTCATACTATTGTTCAGTCCGCTTTTGTGCCTATGTCTTCACTCTGCCCACAGTACCAAGTTCTTCTTCCAACAATATATCCGAGCAGGTTCAACATATGATTATTTCTGCTCTTTCTACTCTTGGTCTCTAAGGAAGAACCATCTCCTTCCTTCTCCTTGGTTAATTGATTCTGTGGCTTCCAATCACATGACTGGAAAGTTTGACATCTTTACAAAATGTTTGTAAGTATGATGGTCAGCAGCATATTTAGATTGCAGATGGCAATACTCTTTCCATTACTGCGGTAGAAAATCTGGGGTCTTCTTTACTGATGTTTTTGTGTCTCCTGATTATCTACCAATCTCATTTCTGTTGGATAATTAGTAGAAGATAATTGTTCTATTCATTTTAATCATTCTGGTTGTCGTGTGCGGGATCAAGCATCGGGACAGGAGATAGCGAAGGGGCCTAAAGTGGAACATTTTTTTCCTCTTCAGTCGTTTCCGTTTCTCGTTCAATTTTTATTAGTTGTTCTACTATTGCTAATAATAATAGCCATCTTTGGCATAAGAAATTGGGTCATTCCAACTCTGTAATTTTGACACATCTTATGAAACATGGTTATTTGAGTAATACAAATGAATTTTCTTCCTTGTATTTTGATTGTGCTCCTTGTAAACTAGGCAAAAGCAAATCTTTACCTTTTCCTTTGCAAGGTAGTCGTGCTTCTACATGTTTTGATATTATTCATTCTGATGTTTGGGGTATGAGTCATATTCTTTCTTATGCTCAATACCAATATTTTGTAATATTTATTGATGATTACAGTTATTTCACGTGGGTCTATTTTCTTCGTTCTAAAGCTGATGTGTTTTTAACCTTTAAAACTTTTGTTGCCTATGTAGAAACTCAATTTTCTACCTGTATTAAGATCTTCCACTCAGATTCTAGGAAAAATACATGTCTCATGATTTTTAATCTTTTCTCCAACAGAAGGATATTCTTTCTCAATATTCATGTCCTTGCACTCCTCAACAAAATGGCATCGCCGAGCGTAAGAATAAACATCTTTTAGATATTGTTCGTACATTGATGCTTGAATCTTCTGTACCTTCTAGATTTTGGGTAGAAGCATTATCTATAATTGTATATTTGATTAATCATCTACCTTCTCCTACCTTGAATCTTGATTCTTCATATTCTCGTTTGTTTGGTGTTTCTTCTGATTATAATTCTTTGCATGTATTTGGTTGCGTTTGTTTTGTTCACTTACCTCCTATTGAACGTCACAAGCTTTCTGCCTAATCTGTTCAGTGTGCTTTTCTTGGTTATAGTAATTCTCATAAAGGATTTGTGTGTTATGATGCGGATGCTAACAAGCTTCATATTTCTTGCAATGTATTTTTTTGAAAATCAATATTTCTTTCAGTCTCGTACTAATCCTGTTTCTCCCTCTATTTCACTTCTGCATTTGATGATGTGTCTCGTACTCCTTCTAAGCCCGATATCATGTATCAGAGACATCGCCCACTGCCTCTTCCTTCCTCTGAACCGCCATCTGATCCTATCTTGCATGATCCCTGACGGTCTACTAGGATTTTCTAGCCCCCAGATTGGTATGGTTTTTCTTCTTCCACTCTTCAGGCTACTCTTGATACTACTTTTGTGCTTAAGTCTTATTCTCCGACTTCTACTCAAGAGTGTTGGCGACAAACTATGCATGACGAAATTCAGGCTCTTTAGGACAATCACACTTGGGACATCATCCCTTGTCCTGCTGGAGTTAAACTTATTGGGTGTAAATGGGTCTACACCATCAAGCTACGTACTGATGGCTCTATTGAAAGACATAAAGCTCGTCTAGTGGCACTCGGGAATAGGCAGGAGTATGGGCTTGATTATGAGGAAACATTCGCTCCCATTGAGGTTTGTCTCCTCCTCCTGGCTTGTTTCCTTCCTCTTCTGTTGAGGTTTATCGCTTAAAGCGGTCTTTGTATGGTTTGAAGCAGGCATCGCTGGCATGGTTTGAAAATTTTTGTACTACTCTACTGGATTTCATATTTTCTCAGAGTCAGTATGACTCCTCTCTCTTCTTTAGCAAGACTAGCCTTGGGATTGTTATACTTCTTGTGTACGTCGATGATATTGTGATTACTGGATCTGATCTCCAGTTAATTGAGCTGCTCCAATAGCGTCTCAAATCTTCGTTTCATATAAAAGTTCTTGGTCCACTGTAGTATTTTCTTGGACTAGAGGTTTACCATTGCCCAAATGACATGCTCTTACATTAGCATAAGTACACCCAAGGACTTCTTTCTTTAGCATGCTTCAAAACAAAATTCGGTTCTTACACTTATGGAGGTCAATTTAAAGTTGCGTCAGACGGATGGTGATCCCTTATCTGATCCTTCAATGTATCGGCAGCTGATGGGCAGTTTAAATTATTTGACCATTACTCGATCTGATATTTCGTTTATTATTCAGCAGGTCAGTCAGTTTATGCAGGCTCCATACTAGACACATTTGGCCGCTATCCGTCATCTTCTTCGATATCTCAAAGGGACATCTAGTCATTGCTTGTTTTTTCCCTCTAAGAATTCTTTACAGTTGAAGGCTTTTAGGGATGCCGACTGGGCTGGTTGTGCAGATACTCATCGTTCTATTACGGGTTGGTGTATGTTCTTGGCAACGTCCTCATTCCTTGGAAGAGTAAGAAGCATGCTCGTGTATCGAAGTCATCCATCGAGTTTGAATATCGGGCTATGTCGTCTGCTTGTTCTGAAATTATATGGCTTCGAGGGTTGTTAGGCGAACTTAGTATTCCACAGCTTACTCCTACTCCTCTTCCAATCCTATTAGGCAAAATTATAATACCAGTGCTAGGCAAAATTAGGCGAAATTATAATACCAGTGCTATTCAGATTACTTCCAATCCTATTTTTTATGAGCGCACCAAACATATTGAAGTGGATTGTCATTCCATTCGTGAAGCTTTTACTCGTCAGGAGATTACTCTTCCATACATTTTCACTGAACACCAAATTGCTAATGTCTTCACCAAGGCTCTCTCTTGTCCTCGACATTAGTTCTTAATTGATAAATTGATGCTTCTCAATCGCCCAACATCAATTTGAGGGGGGATGTTAGTAGAATTAACAGCTGGTCAAGGGAGCAGAAATGGTAGATTCCAAGGCTGATTTGGTGTGCAGAAATGGCAGATTTCAAGGCTGATTTGGTATGCAAAAATGATAGATTTCAAGGTTGATTTGATGAGCCAAAGGGACCAGTTAAGCGAGAGTTTTGAATTTGAATTTTGAAATTCAAATTGGTCAACTAAGGGTGTATCAAGGGAGAGTTTTTTAGGCAGAAAATCAGCCCATCATTGTCATAAGTGTACAGTATATTGTATATATGCATAGAATTGATAGACGTTTATTCTTACCTTACATAATCATGTGTATCTTGTGTAATGGCTGATTTTTAGCTTTGTAATTAGCCCGACAGCTTTTATATAAAGTGAGCAACTCTTACAAGAAGGGCATGGAGAATAGAACCTAAATTTGACAATTTATGCATAATTGTGCTTTAATATTGATGATTGCGAAGCCGTCAGATCTGGTCCAAGCTAAGCTATACTTCACATTGACCAAATTGTAAAAGAAAGAGCAAAATGAGCCCAAAACGGATCAGCCATTGACAATCCAACTTGCTTTCATGAATTGAGCATGGATTTAATCTCAACTGAAAATGGAAGGGTAAATGATGTATTTTGATTTGATTAACTTATCTAATAGTGACATATGGCATATCTAAAGACAATATATATGATGTAGTTAATTAGATCATCATAAATATCCTTCCAAAGAGGGAAGTCTTATATAGGAAGGACTTCTATCAAAGTTGTTGACCTATTCCAGACTCTTTCCTTTCTATATATATATATATATATAGAAAGGAAAGAGTCTGGAATAGGTCAACAACTTTGATAGAAGTCCTTCCTATATAAGACTTCCCTATATATATTAGTTTGAGCACAAGTTTATTGTCCAATTTAGAAAGGACTTCTTCATGGCTACCGCCTCATTTGGGAATCAAGCTCATCAAAGCCATCTACTAGCAAGTAACTCATCCCAAGAGGACTCTTCCAAATACCTATAAAAGTAACTTCAAACTTCACAAATAAAGAAAACCCAAGTCTTAGCCTTTAAGCTTACTTTCTTCATCTAAAGAGCTCTAAGATTTTTCCATTGAGTTTAGGCTGACTCGATTGTTAGAGAATGTGTTCACTGTTCATGAGAAGGTACATCTTGTTTATTGATACACAGAGATCAATTTTGAATGTCAACAAAACTTAACTAAAACTTTGACCACAAAATAATTAGATTTAGTATCCAAATATACAAACCCATGTAAAACAATGGGGTGTACAAAGAGTCCAGATATTTCAAAATCATGGGTCTTTTAGTTGAACTGAATCTAGCTAAACTTGGTTGGACCATCAAATATTTTATCTTTTTCAAACTTTAGTAATTAGTAGATAATTTGGATTGGATCAAGTCCAGTTGAACAGAAAACAAATGCCTAAGTCTCATCATTTTTTTCCAATCTTTCTGAGAAGAATACCTTCTCCCTTTTTCTTAAAAAAGTGTCATCTTTTTGACCATATGCAACCAGGTTTAGGAAATTTGCTTGCGCTGGACTTATCCCTCTTGGGACTGAATTGGATCATGGGCTCATCCCACTTTAGCAGCACTAAATAATGATAAGAGAGCAAAAATTACCTAAATGCATCGAAAATGATACCCTCGTGGCGACCACGTTCAACTTTCCTAATTGCTCTTACAAAGCAATTTCTTCTCCACCTGAGAAAGTTATGACACATTAACACCTAAGAAAAAGTGGCATAGGCCGTGATGTGCATGTAGAACTTATCATGTGAACCATTTTTTTTTTTTTTCGATAGCGTATGATGTTACGTATCCTCAAGTAGTAGGGAATGGTGACCCAATAGCTGTTTAAAAATCTGTGGACGTCCCAGAGATGGTACCTTCTGGTTCACCAAGTTGGAGGCTCGCCTTTTGTCTCTACCTTCGACACCACACGAAAAAATAATCCCCAAAACCAACCATCAATTCGGCGAAAGAACGAAAAACATGCACCGGCTACCGCTATATCTCAATCAATGATATCAGTGCAATATAATATTCCTGATGAGAGAGCGCAATAGCAGCTTGAATTGATTGCTGGCCCACCATCACATGGTGTTCTTCTTTCTTCCTCACAAAGTCAAGCAGCGCGCTATAAAATATTGGTGTACTGTTTATTCTCCAGCCTTTTACGCTCTCGCACTGCATATTTCTTGCCTCCTCTAAACAGGCATCGCATAAATACTCTCCTGGCCTCGACGCACGTGGAAAGCAATGCAATGCACCGCTCAAAACGCTGTCTATAAAACTTCATTGCACAAAAAAACTAAATTTTTTTCCTAAAATGTGTCCTGGGTTCTATGAGATATAGAAGGCTACTGGGGCTTTGGACATTATGGTGATTAATTTCCCAGATGATTCTTCCCAAAGGTTAAGGGCATGCGAAATTCTTTGACGACTCTGAACAGATAAAATGATTTAAGACGTGGGTACGTTCTGTGAGGCATAGAAGGCTACTGAGGCTTTGGACATTATGGTGATTTCCCAGATGATTCTTTTCTAAGGTGAAGAGCATGCGAAATTCCTTTGACAACTATGTGCGAATAGATAAAATAATTTGGAGCCATGATCACCGCACTCTCATGACCTAAGGATTCCGAAGTAAAGCCTATATATGCGTCTTGGCCTACTTTCTTTCCGCTCACTGAAAAGGACAATTAGAAAACGTTACCTCTTGGCGACTAATAATGTTTGCATGACTTGGACACCAAGATAGGTTTGTTGAAACAGCGTTATCATCTCTACGATATTCGATCGTTTTCTTCTACGTTTTCTTGGTTTCTGAGTCTCTGATGCAACCTTAATTTTCTGTAGTGTTGGGTGGTGAAGACTTGAAGTGTGGCTGGGAGTGGTCCACAAAAATCTTAGAACCCATGATCTTGGTGATATGTTAACGAGTCCTCCAACCTCTCTTGAAAAACAAGAGAAAAAACAAAGAGAAATATTTAAGAACCCATGTGAGTGCTGTTGGTTGTTGATATGTTCATTCGATGGGTTCATTTGTCCTTCCCAGCATCAGCAGCAAGCATGAATATAAGACGGACGATTACAAGATCAACAGAACAATATTCTAAGACAAAGGAGAAACAGGAAGATCAAGGGACTGATGCCAAATTATATTAGCCCTTACCTTAAGCAGAAAACTTTTGTAGTCTGATACTCTCAAGACGACGAATTGTCGCATGCGTGGCTTTGTTACCTAACGTTCAAGTGCAGGAAATTTGCAACAAAATAATAAACTCCATCGGAAAGTAGTAGTGGTGGAAAGTGATGAGGTTTCTGGCAAAGTGACATGGGCAGTCTGACTGACAAAACCAATAAACATCCGCAGTAAACATACAAATGGATAATCAACTTATGGCCTGAATCCAGTCCTAATCTAATTAGACCCCATTCAGTCCATATTAAAGATTTGTGGGTTTGATCAGGTTCAAAAATTAGACCTAATCTAAATTCTAAATTCTATACAAATCTTGTATTTTTTTATTTGACTGATGATTTAACCCAATTAATATTATTATTCGGATATAATTTAGATCAACAGAAGACCCAACCTTCCCAACCTAGCCTGAATTTGATCTGGACTAACTCGCAAACTTTTATTATATAAATCTTATATTTTTTATCTTTATTAATTTATTAAATAAATTTTTATTTAAACTAATTCTTCTTTTTATCTTAACAACTAGATCTTATCTTCTCTATTTTTACTTATTATATCTAAATATTCATATTTCATCATTTTTTTATGGATTCTAATTTATAATGTCTTTAGATATGTCAATAAATTTTTTAAAAATTATAATATTTAAACTTAAAGATGATCATTTATTTAGGTAGAATTAAATGTTTTGAATAAAAATTTAAATTTATGTGGCTTTTAAATATTTATTTAATTTTTTAATTGATTTATATTTGATATTAATTACTATATTTAGCTATAAAATAATAATTAAATGCTTTACATTAACGAAAATATAATTCAATCTAATTTCTTTCCAATCCAAAACATTTTGAATTTGATCAAGGTCATACTTGACCTCGAACATACCTAAATGGTCCACTAGGTCCAACATTCTTTACATGGGCATAACCCTACCTGGTCTATCTTAATCAATAAATGAATTAGGCCTGGGTCTAAAATTATGATATGAATGTGAAATTAGATCGGACTAGGATTAAGCATAACCAAATCTAGCTTGACCCATTTGCAACCCTACTTTAGGGAGTGCAATCTATGACATTTAGCACCATTGCACACCGTTGCACCTAGAAGGGTGAGTGCATCATAATGAAACATGTGGCTTATGACTTGGTCGAGCTGTACCATCCCATCAACATATTTAGAAACCATTCATAAAAGGAAAGTCTGCTTGAAGATAAGGGGATACCTCAAAACCCTTTTCTTCTCTACTTTTCTTCTCCTTCCACAATAAGAAAGGCTATAGGGTCCACCCTTAGGTAGTGTTTGGTTCCCAAAAAGTTATCTTTGGACAAATGTACAGGATAGTATTTATCAAGAGGATAGTTCAAGGAATAACCATCTTTTTTAAATAACAACTTTGCCATCAGGGGATAGCTCTAGTTATTCTTTGATTCCCTAGGAAATAAGTCAGGAGATAACCCATGGTTTAACATGAGTTATCTCCTCTGGTTAAATTTTTCAGAATTATCCTTTATAGTTATAGTTTTTGAGGATAAGGAGGGATATGCAGGGGATAACCCTCCTTATCCCCTATTTCAAATAGAGCCTTAGGTAGTGTTTGACTTCCCAAAAGCTATTCCTAGATAAGTGTACAGGATGCATTTATCCAGGGAATAGCTGAGGGAATAAGCACCTTTTTAAAATTACAACTTTGCCATCAAGGAATAAATGTAGTTATTTCTTGGTTTCTTAGGGAATAAGTTCAGGGGATATAACCATGGGTTATCCCCTTTGGTTAAAGTTTTTTAGAAATATTTCTCTTAGTTATAACTTTTAGGATAATGAAATATATTCAGGGGATATTCCTTTTATCTCCTATTTCAAACACTGCCTTAGTAACCCATGTTATCCCTCTCCATTGACTCAAGCATCGAAATCAAAAAGGACTTTTGCCTCGAACACCCCTCTGCTCTCTCTTTATTGCTTGCTATAAGAATCCCTTCCGAGATGCCCAAGTAATTTTCACTAGTATCATTGCTAACCTGGCTTACATATCATCATTTCTATCATTATCTTGTTGGTATGCGAGGTCTTATCATTGCATCCTGATCCCATTAGATTGGTTTTGTCCGTGAAAAATAAGAAGAAAGCCATGCCATCTAAACTTAGCAAGAGAGATCTTGCCACTAATAATGGTATCACCCAAGTTAACTTTGGGACTAAATCCCCCTCTCCATCTCTTCCAAAAGTCGTTATAGCTATGCAGTTTGCTCATCTGCAGTAGTAGATGGAGGCCCTCATTACACTAATTCAGACCTTAGTTCCCCTATTAGCAAAGCAACTAAAACTTGCACCGCCATCCAAGCAATCATCGTTGCGGCAAAGCCCTCGAGGAGCAGGCATTATGGGTATACCTCAAATGCAAGGACCTATGATGAGGAGTCCCTTGTCACTTTTGGATGGCGCCGGAGAATCTTGACCTAAGGAGATAATTCAAAGCCATGGACAAGTGCCTTGAAGTTATAATAAGAGAAGTTTAAAAGAAGCACAACCCTCTAGATGACCTTGACTGGAAAGTTGATCCACCATTTGTGGAGGAAGTTATGAAGGAGCCCTTGCTACCTAAATACAAATAGTCATATCTGGAGTAGTATATCTGATGGCTCGAGTGACCCTTAATACCACCCAGAGACTTCTAAAAATAATTCAAGGGGCCCTAAATGCCATCATGCGCAAAGTATTTCCAAACGCTCCAAGGAAAGTAAACTTCCATTGATTAGGTTCTAATCGAGATATATTAAGGAGTTTAAGAGGCAGTTCCTTGCTACTTCATCATCAGCATTAGGAAAATCAAGACTAATGTAAACCTGATGTCCCTAAAAGTAGCATAAAGGTAAGCTATTGCATAATCATATCAAATGCTTCAATGATGATGCACTCAAAGTCGAAGACCTACAGTAGTTCATGGTCAGTACTATCCTCATGGTTTGTTAGACTCTTATTTTAACTTTCCACTCAATAAGAAATAGCCCAAAGATATGGTAGAGGTCCTAAGCTGGGCCAAAAATTGCATTAAGATCAAAGAGACTTTTAGAGGAAAGCAAGAATTCATAATCTTCTCTTAAAAAAATAGGAAGGAACTTCAATTATGGGACTAGACTAATTAGATTTGTTTCTATCAATGTAGGGAAGAAAACTTGCTACGTTTTGCATGGATGCTAATTTTAAATTATATCAACATGAAACTTCTAAGAAATTATGAGGATCTCGTAAACCTTTTGAAGTTCTATGACAATCTTGTGGCATGTCACTCTTAACATGACATGCCCCTTTAAACCAGTGTTTTGGTGTTTAAATTAATTAGTTAGGACAACATTATTATATAAGGCCCTTGTTTATCTTCGATGATGTAACAAAATATAATTTTCTACATCAAAAGCTCTCTCACTACTTAGGCTTTAGTGAAAAATATTTATGCATATGTAATGTATAGGAACATAATAATGTGATTTTTTTTGCAATTTTTGGTTAAGAAAACTATTCAAAAAGAGAAAGAGGATTTATACCAACAAAGATAAGAGGAAACCTTAACAAGATAGAGCATGAACAAAAGAAGAAACAAATCCACTAAAAATAATATTTATGCAAACCTGCAGTAACTTTCAAAAACTAATTACTCAAACAAAACAAAAAGTAAATGGTATTAAAGTATGTAAAAGTAGCAATAATAACTATATTAGGTATTATACTCAACTACTAAAGAGTCTAGATATAGAATTCTATAGTACATTCTTAATCTTAGATGTTGAAGTCTACAAACACTAAACCAAGATGTCGTACTCTTGAATGCATCCTTATGAAGTTGATTTCTTATTTTTTTGGTATTCATGCAAAATTTATTATCATATGGTAAAAAACAAATCCTATATTTTATACTTCTATCTCATATCATTATTAAAGGAAATTAGAAATTTGCCTCAATATCTAGGAAAACTATGCCAGGTTTTGAGTTCAAAAATGAACCTTTGGTTTAATTGTGCAACTAAAAATTCTCATTTCTTGATACATCTATATTTATTCTCTTACAAGGTCAAAACCACAGGTAATCATTATCAATCACAAGATTTCCAAGCACTGTAATTATCATGCTAATCTTGCACATGATTTGATACCATAATTTTTCATTATTAATTTCTTTATTTTGAGATTCTTGATTAATATGCTTGATAGTGCTCATTGGTCACAATAAAAACTCATTAGTAATAGAAAAACTAGATAGTAAAAAATTAACATATGACAAATATTGTCATGCTACTTAATTATCAAAACAAAGTGACAATATGTACATACCCATAACTTTTAGACTTTTAAAAAGAATGATAGATGAATGGTCATATAAATATCTATCATATGAAGGAAAGCAATGATAGAAAAAACATTTTTTTTGCTTTATGCCCTATCTTCATTGGTTTGTATAATTATGTTGAAAAAATCTTTCTAATTTGGGCATCTTCCTCTCTTTTCTATTGTATTGATTGCTTTAAATGATATCATGAAAAGTTAATACAAAAAAGCATTGAAAAGTCAACTTCATAATATTTTTTTTACTTATGTTTTTAATGATATATCTTCTATAAGCAATTTGCTACCAGCTTTGTGACTAGTAGCTAAAGAAAACTTTCTATTCTTAATGTAACTACATATCTTTTAGTAGTTTTTTATTTTTTTCTTTGCTTTGTACTCTATAAGAAACAATCAGAGAAGGTATAATATGAGTTTACAACAATTTAAGCATTTTTCTAGACTTCTAAATTCTTATGAAATTTAAAATATTTAATTTCTTTCAAATTTTAATATGAAAGCTCTTAATCGAATAGAATAAGCTTAAAAATATACCAAAAATGAAGAAAGAATGCATTATTTTATACATATTTCTATAATGATTTCAAATATAAATTATGAAATTAATTCCTTTTTTATCTTTCATAACATAATATTTTATTTTAAATGGAATATATTTAGTTCTATGCTATGTAGTAGAAATGAGCAAATTTCAATTTGCATTTAATGTCCATAATCTATTCATTTTTTTTAGTAGCAAATGAAACGATATCTAAAGTTACCCAAAACTATTTAGAAAAATTAGGTAGGCACATAGTACAATAAGGAAAAACAAAACATTTATCTCATCACCAAGAATGCAGAAATAGAGTTTGAATTTAATTTATGTGAAAGATGGGTGCTAAAAGAAATTTTGAAAAGAATTTGTATTAATAGTAGAATCAACAACTAGTATATGCATGAAATTATACAACAAACTAACATAATTATGTTTTATAGTTGTATCATTTATATTTTTTCAATTATCTAAAATATTGATGAAGTGATGTATTTTAAAATAATTACACTATTTTCTGAAAATTCTAAAAGTCAATCAAACATTCTTTTTTACATTGCAAGACACTTGTTGAAGGAATCAAACAAAAAAGATAACTATCTCAATAGAGATCTTAATTTTATAGCATAAATGTTTGGATGCCTAAAATCATGCTACTGTAACATTTTTGCTTGGTATAGATAACTTTAAAATTTTTGATTTTTTTAAAACAAGAATAAGAATAATTTTCAAGTGAAATTCTGTTGTAGTTAGGACTTTAGCCAATCCTTATTGCCAATTCACATATACCATTATTGTACAACATTGTTATATTGTCTCATAATAAGATATAATAAAAATGCATCATGTATCAAATGTTTCATATAGTCTAAATTAAATTTTACTATTTCATTTATAGACCTATGGAATAGAAGCTATTCATTAAATATATTTTTCATGAGAAAAGGTAAAATTATTTATTAAATCAAAGAAAATATTATAACAATTGCATAATTTTTACTTTCTTTTATTGTAATATTTGGGAAAGAAAGAAAATTTAACCGTATCTCTTTTTAACTAATTATGAATAGTATGCTTATGGTTATATCTAGAAAGTGATGCCATGAAAGTCATTTTTTTAATGTGTAGCATTTAATGTTAGGTTCATGTTATATTAACTTTAAATCTATAGGGACAAAGTTAAAATATTGATACACGAGTTTAATATCTAATGTGTATTGTTTTTGCTATATTTTGTTTTAAATTAATTAAAATTTATGAAAATGTAATGAATAATTAATGCAATATTATTTCATCATTTTAAAATAATTTGTGATTTGTCTTGTATCCTTATAACATCCAAATATCAACAATAAAAATAAAATATGAATACATGGAAGCAATATTTTAATTTATAATTGAACAAAATAACGAAGAAATGATAAGTTTGAACTAGACATTTCTCTAGTTATTTCAAAACTTTGAAAGAATTTTAGAGACTATACTGTCATATACAGATAGCAGAGACATAACAGAGAATGAAAACTCTCGTTATCAAACACAATTTATATCCTTGACTAAACCTGAATGTCATTATGAATTGAAATATAGGAGGAGAAAATTCTAAAGTAAAATAATAAAAAAAAGAAGATATTATAAAAGGAGCAAATTAAGTTGACAATTATATCTTTTACTATAATAATAAATTAAATAACATTATCTCTTAGTACAACTACATGCCATGCATATTATAACAATAAAAGTGATATTGAGACATGAAATACAAACGTTAAACCAAATTTTCCATCAAAACTATGACATGCAAATTAACATGCCTTGAAATTACTTGTAATGAAATGAATTAAAATGCTAAACCTTTTAAAATATCAAAAGTTGCAATTACCTAGTAGCAAATAAACATTTATGTAATTTAACACTCCCTAAAGTTGAGTACATAGAACATTTAATTTACGCCATTCTATGGACTACCAACAGTTTATATACCATAATGAAGAGCATAATACAGGAGCACACTATTTATAGTCATATCCAAGAAGAATAACAGTTCCATTGAAAAGAAAAGAAACATTCTCTTAACTGTCGCCAGGAGGAGAATAAGAAGGGAGTACCAAGTATTCTAGCTACATATTGCATATTAAAACGCTGTAGCTCATAAAGAATTAAAATGTGGTCATATCAACGCGACCGGTTCTCAAACTTTGGGGTAACAGGGTATTCTAGATTATAAATATATCCTCAAAGTATTTTAATACTAATATTTTTTGGTTAAAAAAATTGGTAAGTTTCTCTCTCCTCTCTTTAGTATATCAATTTACGTAAGGAAGACATGGCATGATACTGCATAAGGTCCACCAACGGCAAACCTAATAAGCCATACATTTACCAATGTGAAACTACATCTATGCGTAAAAGAGAAAAAAGAGGTGAAGAATTTAATATTTTTGTTTATTTGGCTTTGTTCTTATGCATGGCTGGAAATCACAAAGGGTGGAGAGATGTCTCAAGTTAATCACCTGCCCAACCGCGATTTCCGTTCATTTAAACCAGCAAAGTAACAGGCAAAGCCCATAAAATGCGCCAGTTTCTTAGGACCAACCTGTACTACTATGCACAAACCACCGCAATAAAATAAATTAAAATAAGAAACTGTGATCCGGAGAAGGGAGAGCTTAACAAGAAAGGTTCCTAAACAATTAGTTAGATTTAATCATGGCAGAAGAGAAATTTCCATGCGATTCAAAAGATTACATTCACCAATACTTAGGCAGGCAAATAGCAAAAGAAAACCGGTGAACAAAGCGGAACCAAAACGGAGAGTAAGAGAAGGTGCAGTTTTGGTAAATCCAGCTCGTTTAGTTTTAGGGTCTCGGATGTTGCAGAAAGAATTGGGTGCCGGACATGAAGGCACTGAGGGGAGTCGGATAAGGGTCTAGAAATGCAGCTGCAGCGGCTTCAGGAGCACTAGTACTGGCAATAGCGGCAACACTGGTGACAGCAGCAGCAGTAGTAATAGCAGCAGTGGGAGAAGAGGAGGCTTCACCATGAGGACGAGTTGAGGACATGTACTCGGCTTCGGGCCCTTGATCATAGAGGATGCCTTTGAACACATGCCCTCCGATGCTCACTGCCGTGTGGTAGGCGTACTCATCATCCGCTTCGTCCACCGGGCTCACACGCACGCACCGAAATACCGCCTGCGAGCTCACCTCCGGTGGAAATGTCGCCGCCTCCAGAGCTCCCCCTTTCCATGCATCAACCACCAAATTTCGCATATTAATCCTACTACTGTTGTTTAATAGAAAAAAGAAGAAGAAGAAGAAAAAAAAAAGATGGAGAAGGAAAGCGGGAGTGGAACGAAGGAACGACGCAAAGGATTCTGGGAAGTAGGAGATTAGACAAGGAAAAATAGTGTAATTAATTGCGCTAGTATGGCGGGGTAGTCATGTAGTACCCGTGGTGGTGTTGTGATGGCGGTGGGCAGACGGGTAATCTCCCTCGGTCTTTTAGAAGTCTCTCCGCCAGCGCTACTTCCCTCCGAACCGCCGCCGCCGCCGCTGCCGTATTGGTGGTGGTGCCGCTGCTGTAGAACGGCAGCGGCAGCGAGCTGCTGCTGGCGTTCGCGGCGCTTGGCAGCGGGGACCCAGGTGCTCTTGACGTGGGTGGAGCAGTGGAAGCCGCGGCTTTGCAGCAGGTGCGGCAACGAAGGTGGGCGCAGTCCTTCTTGGCCTGGTTTCCGCAGTCCTGGCAGCTAATTCCGCCTCCCCCTCCGCCCCTCATGGGCCCCGCTCTCCTTCCGAGGCCATCGGAGAAAGCTAGCAGAGTCCCTCCAACTGGCAAGGAATACTGGCGCTGCTGCTGCCAAAGCTCCAAGCCTAGAGTATACGAAATTCCCTCACTTCTGCTGGTGGTTCCGTAGGGGAAGATGTTCTCTGGTGTGATCCCTTCTTGATCTCCTTGTTGTTGTCTATATTGATTTGGACTCCCACTTAAAGAGAACCCGAACATTCTCCCCTCCTCCTAGCTGATATCTTCTCCTTGGATTCCGGCTGCAAATCCATAGCACAGCAAGATAACGAGAACCACAGTCCCTTCCCTTTTAGTCTCTGTAAAATTTGGTGAGATCTGTTCTTGTTAATGTCTAAAGCACAAGACACCTAATAAAATTAAGTAGTTTATCTCATACCTCTTCCTCTTTTGCTTTCTGTTTGGACTCGTGAAAACCGGAGAGCGAAAGAGAGAGAGAGAGTATGGAGTGATCTCTGTCACGGCTTCTGCTACCGCAGCAGCTGCCTTCCACTTTTGTTCTGATGTACAAGAAGGTCGGATTTGTTTACCTTTTTTTTTCTTTTTTAATTGTTGTACAGAGAAGCGGCAGCGGCGCCGCTGCAGCGGCGGCAGAAGAGCAGTCGCTGTTGGCTGCCTGCTTCAGTAGCTACCTGTCTCCTTTTCTTCGTGAATCATTGCGACCCCTGCTCTTTTTTTTTTCCCTCTTTCTATTTTTTCGCTCCCTGGGCCTGGAATCGACTCTCTCTCTCTCTCTCTCTCTCTCTCTGACCAGCGTTCTAAAGAAAGGAGATCAGAGTCCCTGCAACGCCGCCATGGAGACGGCTGCAACCTCCACTCTATTCACGACTCCCATCCTCTCTCTCTCTCTCTCTCTCTCTCTCTCTACATATCTTTATGGAAGATAAATTATTGTGCGCTAGTGGTATTTGGGTGACAATTGACCGATCGTGGAAATTGGAGGATCTGTTCGTTTCGTTCTCTTACGTGGGCTCGTAGCAGAGAGAGTGGATCCAGGCCTTCCAAGTTCTGTCGGACGGCTAGGATGTTTAAATGTGTTGGACATCGAGCGTTGTGTTGTCTGTCCTCTGGACCGGATTGCGCGCTTCTTTTTCGTGGCCCTCGGCCACTTTTTAGGTTCTGCGATGAAAACACGAGCCAGTCACACGCGTGTTTTAACTAATTATAGAGTATTACGTGCGTTAAACAGTAGGCTACTATTTGCCGTGATGTCAGTCTATTTATTTTTCTTTTAACCAACTATATTATCTGGCAAAGATGCTTATACTGTGCGTTTGTTTACTGGACGAAATCTGAGTAGATGTGAAGCGGACGTCTTCCTTCTAGACCGGTCCAATGCAAGAAATTCCTGTGTAAAAGATGCAAGAGAGCGCCAAGCGTCCACGTCAAAAACAGTTCTTGGAAGCGCATGCTGAGACTGGCCATTTGCCATTTTATTCATTCATGCATCCATTTTGGACACATCAGCCATAAAATTGCAGCAGATGGATTTTACTAATTAAGAAGTAAATAACGGAAAGATTCTCTCATACACGAGTACATATATGAGACGACGAAGTGAGTTGCATGAATTCGGGTACTAATTAACATCGCATTCGATTTGCGAACCCCTAAATTAGAGTTCGCTATGCCCATGCTCACCTCTACAGCCAGCGTCCCTTAAACTTAAAGCACTGATTAGTTACTTTTTTTTTTTTAATCCAGGAGATACACGTCAAATATTGAAGTTGTCGCAAGAACAATAGTGTGCAATCCTTCTGGTGGCAACATCCCACTTGCAACTAAACTCGCTCTTGTATATGCAATCCTTCTTGTGTTTGTTCTAAATATGAAATAGTAATTATGAGGAAAATCTTTGTAAAAAATCGTAAACACATTATATTCATGTATCCTATGATAGAATTATAAGATTGTGCTAGCTAAGCAAATGATGGGTTGTCAACTTGCAGAATCTTTCATTGGATAGAAAAAAATTGACAAGGATGTTTTTATAGTTTATACATTGCAGTATACATAGTATCAGCCGAATTGAAAGTGCAGCACCTTTACGAGCACTCCATGAAATAAGAACAAAAGCATGCTTTTTAGGGAAAATCAATGAGTCATTCGAGTGTATTGCTGGGATGCTCAAAATCTCACTTCCTCCTGCTTCACCTTACTCCGTCATCTATCCTCTTCTTCTCTTTAACTCTTCTTCTCCCTGTTAGTAGATGAAGGCTGGCATCCTCGTGATTGCCACCACCCCCCGTTTGGAGTCAATCCGGCCGAGAAGAAGCAGCCATCCCGCGATTTCAGCTCGAGAAATAGGGAGGAGGAGGGCAAGTTCATCCACCTGAGTCCTCCCTCTCCTTTCGCTCACAGGTCCATTGCTAGATTCACTGCTCGAACGAGCTGACATGGGTGGAGCTGAGCACAAAACTGCCATTTTCCCCTACCTTATTACTCTTTCCTCTCACCGCATCACCTCCAGCCTTGGACTTCGTGCTTGATTTCCAAACTCTGGAGAGTGTTGCAGTCCCTTCTCCCCTTTATCAGTCGCCACCGACAGCTTCTACCTCTGGTCAACATCTTAAATAATAATAATAATAGTAGTAAACCTCTCTATGTTGCCCTCTCCTTTTTTGGCTTTGCCTCCCCTATTTCGCCATTACCATTCTGTTCTTTATTTCCGATCATGGTGGCTAGGTGGCTCCTGAACAATTAATGGACCTCTCGAGAAATGCAGTATGATTGAGATCATATACCTTTAATTCCCTGGTTCTGAGATTGAAATTATGTATAGTATTCCTCTAAAAATGGATTCTTTCTCGCTTCCTACGATCATAGACTTGGTAACAGATCGAAGCAAGGCTATCCTTTCATAACTCAAATACCTCTGCGGATCCCTGGATCTATGCTTCTCTTATTTGCATGGACATGAGAGTTCGACAACACTCCATCTGCGGTCTCAAAGAGAGAACAAGAAGTGCCATAAAACTCTGGGTGGGCAGTATTCATCAACTTTCAATAACTGTATTAAAAACTGCATCTTGGCTTCTTCATGTCTGATTTATTGGGCTGGGTTAGGTCAGCCTATCATAGACATTCAATTAGGACCTAATATTTAACATCTTTCATTTGCATATGATGGGCTAGGTTCAGATTTTATATTCATATAGATAATGAGTCATGCGACTATGAACACACCTGCACTAGTAAGTTCCAAGCTAGAAACCCATTGGAATAAGATGGAGACATCACCTCAAAATATGAAAACCATAATGTATCACTATACCCACACCTATTTGGTTACACTAGATCAAATATTTCTTAATCCCTCAAGAAATCTATGTCTAACCTCTCTTTAACTTTATATGTAATCACCATTATATCCAAGCTCATCAAAGTAACATATCTGACCAGTCAACAAATACAAATAAATGGTGTAATTCCAAATTTATCTTCTTTTTATAATAATGTTACTAATATCTAAGTTAACTGCTTTTGTAGTAATGTCGCTTTAGGTTGCATCATTCATAACTATAAGTAACATATTAGAGTAGCAAACGCCAACTCTTACTTTATAACATAGTAAAAAGTCACATAAGATACTATTGAAACCAAGATGACAATCTCTATGATTCACACCATGAGAAAGCAGGTATCCATTTGCTCATGTTCTAAAGTCACTAAATATATGCAATATAAAATATGTGCTATGGTAAGTTACTCTATATTTCAGAATATATATCTTTATTCTTGTACTCTATGTGGATCTTAGTTTAGTTACATCTCAAGTGATTAACTTAATTTGTTTATCTAATCATTATCAGTAATGTTAGATAAAGATCTATTGGCTTCATAAATGATGAAGAGGCATCCATATTAGGTCTTAAATACAAAAAGCTTCATCTGGATCCTCATCAAATTAACATATATATAATTGAACTAAGCTCACTTTCTTAGTGCCTCGATTCAATTATCTTATCTCTGCTCACCCTGTTAGCACCAAAGGTGATTGCTCATGTGAGTGATCTAATCTTAACTTATCAACATATTTATTGTGCTGAGTACAACTTATATATTATGCCCAAAAGAAATTAGCATCAATATAATTGTTGATAAAATAATAGTATATGAGTACACTATGGTCATATACATAAGATCATGTTTTATATAGTTCTAGGGATCTAACATGTGATACATATAAGTCCCTAACAACTGGTTTGATAAGTAGATTTACAATCATATGGCTTATAGGGATGTGATTAAGGACCATTTCTTTTGTGCCATCATATCTCTAATGAAATGGTATTTTACTTGGATGTGTTTGGTTCTACTATCGTATTTAAGTTCCTTGGCATAAACCAGTGCAACATGCTATCATAATAAATTATCGTAGTAACCAATGCATATGTAACAATATCAAGATCCTATAGTAACCTCTTTAACTAAACATCTTCCTTAATTATGTAGGAACATACTATGTATTTAGCCTCTATGATGGATGAAGACATATGGGATTATTTCTTGCTACTCCATGATAGGCATCATTATTAAGTAAGAAAGCATATCCTAAAAAAACTTGTACTCATTTAGGTCACCCCTTCAATCAGCATTAGAGTAATATAATAGCCGCAAAACTTTTCTTTGATGATATATCATATAATCAGATGTTCCTCTAAGGTACCTTAATATCCTTTTGACTTCTTTCTAATGCACGACTCTTGTGTTTGCTTGATAATAGCTGACGAGCCTAACAACATAGTATATCAGGCTATTTACAAATCATTGTATACATAAGGCTTTTGACTACGCTAAACTAGGAAACATTGGATATCTTTTGTATTTCTTTTAAAGTATTGGGACTCATATCAAGACTTAGGCTCATATTTTTCTTGACAAAAGTATTTATAGGTTTATGGTTATGCATCCGGTATCACTCAAGCAACTTCTTGATATAAAGCTATTGAAACAAACCAAGAAGTCTTTTAGATCGATCCCTTAACATCTTGATATCCAACATATGACTAGCTTCACCCATATGCTTCATTTCAAAATTTGAGAAAAGCCACCTTTTTGTGGTATTTATCAACTCATTATTTTCAATCAATAAAATGTTATCTACATGCAAAAAAGGATTATAAAACTATTTTTGGATCATTTGATATATAAACAATAGTCTTCTTCCATTATCATAAACTCATCCATTAAGATGGCTCGACGAAATATAAGGTTCCATTATTTGGGTGCTTGCTTAAGGCCTTAATTGATCGATAGAGCTTGCATACTTTATGCTCCCAACCTTTAGCTGTAAAACAAATCGATTGATCTATTTAAATCTCCTCATCCAGTTCTTTATTAAGAAATGTAATTTTACATCCATATGATAGAGCTTTAGATCCATATGTATATAATAATGGCTAGAATGAGATGAATTGATGCAAACCTCATAACTAGAGAAAAAGTTTTCAAACCTCATAACTAGAGAAAAAGTTTTTCCATAATCGATTTCCTTATTTTTGTTATAACTCTTAGCCATGAGGTGAGTCTTATATTTTTCAATAGATACATTAACCTTATGTTTAATCTTGAGAATCCATTTGTTCCTTATTGTTTGATGCCTAGGTAAAAGATCAACCAAATCTCAGACATAGTTTGCCTTCATAAACCTCATTTATTCATGTATAACCTTTATCCAATTCTTAGCCATAGAATGCAAAAAAGCCTCTTGCACAATCTTTGACTCCTCATCATCCACTAAATTATCATATATGTCTCTCCCTTGATTTCAAATTGACAATGAGAAATTTTACTGCGAACACTTTTACATGGTTAAGGCCACACTTGATCATGTTCCTTTTAAGCTGATCCATTAGCCATGTTACTTCATGTCACTTCCACTATTCCTAGAATTAGGTTGATGAGTTATCTCATGTTCCTCTACTAGCTCATTAAGTGCACTAAGACCTGAATCTTCTATTTCATAAAATTGGAAGTCCTTAGCAACCCAACTTTTGTGAGGAAAATCTTTCTCTAAAAAGATAATGTCTCATTACTCAATCTCTATTATGCTTCCATTAGCCTCTTCATCAATAAACTTGTATATCTTGGAATGATTTGGGTATCTAATAAAGATACACTCTTTAATTTTAAGGCCTAATTTTTTATATTTATGGGAATGTATGTAAATATAAGCTATAGTTCATAAATTATCAAAATTGGACTGTTTGACAAACTAAAGCCTATATGAGATGAAGAGACTTAGAGGGTATACGGTTGGAAATGTAGGAAGCAATTAATAATGCATCTATTTAATATAAAATAAGAATATTAACTTGCATCATCTCTTATCTAACCATATCTAAAGGGGTCTATGTATGCCTCTTTTCTACAATATCATTTCATTATGATGTCCCAAGAACACTAGCTATCTAGCTATCCTTTTTCATCACATATATCTTTAAACTATTCAAATAGATATTCACAGTCGTAATAAATTCCAAGAGCTTTAATGCTCTAATCTAATTAGTTTTCAATAGTCGTGTAAATTCCAAGAGCTTTAATGCTCTAATCTAATTAGTTTTCAATCAATCTTAAATATTGATTGAATGCATCTTACTTATGATAAATCAAATAGACATGTCTATAATGTGCAAAATCATTTATAAAAATGATGAAATATGAGCCACTATGCCTCGCTCCTATATTTATTAGGCCATAATTGTTTGAATGAATAGTAAAGGTGTTATTGCTCTAGTTTCATTTCTAAATGGTTTTTAGTCATCTTCTTTGCTAAAAAATGTTCACAAATGGATAAGTCAACTTCAGTGAGTGGACCAAAAGGCCTTTTCTAGCCAATCTCTTCACTCTTTCTCTCCAAATCTAGCATATCATAATATATAATCATTATGAGAATAATTGAGGAAACAACATAAGGTTCATAACTATGCGGTCTTCAATAGTGTCCAACACCACAAAATCATCTATTATATAACAACAACCATAATAAGCAATTCTCACATATAACCTTACATAACCATTAGCAAATACAATTTTGAAACTTAAGCTGACTAGGATAAAAACATAGACCAAATTTCAATAGATATCAGGCACATAGAGTATATCATAAAGATATAATATGCATCCACCTTGCAATACAAGATTATAAGTCCCTATGCCCTGGACTTTCACACTAGTATTATTCCTTATGTAAATGCATCTACACCCTCCTAGAATCTAATGAAAATTTGTAAAAGTTGTTTGATCGTTCACTATGCAGTCTATTATTATTGAGTCCATAGTCCAAAGAGAAACATTCTCAGCAAGCATCAAAAAAACTAATAAATAAAAAGGAATCGTACTTATCTTTGTCTCAGTGTATTCCTAAGCAAAGTGACCTAATTAACCACAACTATAATAGGCCATCTTCACTTTGTCCTTCTTACCCTAGCGCATTTTCCTCTTGACAATACTTGAATGATAACTTGAACCTTTTGCTCATCAGTCAATTCATAACTTATAACCTTTAACTCACTTATCATATTTGATATGACCCTAAGATGCTCCCTCATTTTATTGTTAGGGCACATCTTATAACCATTAAATTTTAAAGTAAGTTGGTGTAACCTTATAGTAGAGGTTCCTCCATATTGCAACTTAATGGCATACTAAATTGATATGGTAGTGTGATGCTTTTCAAAGTACAGAATAATGCCATTCCTTGTATATGCTGCTTAGCAACAAGATGCGAGTAACATGATCCTTCCTTTTATAGGCTTGATATTCTTCCATATCTCATCCATGCTTTGCTGAGTTCCTATGCTCAAGTTCCATCATTGAATGTGCAATAGTCTTCAACATATCTTGCTCCTCTAGAAGTATTGAATCTCATGATACCAAACATTGCAATATCTTTTAGTCAAATTTTCTCTTTGTTTGACATTATCAAAGATGCTCTTTGTAGCAGCCATATTTAACAGAATAGAGGTAGTACAAAGCTAATAATAAATACAATTATCCATTATTTATTGTAGCAATACAAATTGAATCGCCGATAATTTAATACATGATATGGAATTGAAAGTTCACTATGTTTTCAATCATCTTCATATTCACTATGTTTTCAGTCATTTTCATATTTCAAATGTCTAAATATCATGAATATAGTTCTATTGAGCAAAAATCTAATTCTAGATGTGTCACGCTCCAGTCCCAAAATTTGAACTAGGATGACAACCCGCCGCATGCCAGGCATGCAAGGCGTCTCGAACTTCATCACATAAATCAATATAAAGCAAAATTCACATCCATGATTTATTACAAACCATAATTATCAGTCTTGGGCTACCTGCCCTACACACAAGCAAATCTGAACTAAATCAATATAATAAAACTAAGTCTTCTTAATAGAAACTCCTTCTATCTCAATTATCCTTCTTCATTCCTGAGGCTCTGAAAAACATTATGAGAATTTTATGAGCTCACACTCAATAAGTAAGCCTAATATAATTTCAAAATTTCATTTATCATGCTATCATCAGGTTCATGTCATCAGATCAATTAATTTGAAACTTAATTCAATAACAATTACTAGAATATATGCGATGTAAACAAAACATTGTTTATACTGTCATTATTTTTCTTTATGTGTCCCACGGCCCTACAATACACATCATGTGTATCACTCTTAAATATCCCTAAGAGGAAGGGTCCTGGTACCAGTATTCTGTCATCTGTCATGTGATAATCTGTCATGTGATAATGTGATAATCTATCATGTGAGAATCTGTCATGTGAGAATCTGTCATGTGATAATCTGTCATGTGAGAACCGCGGCGACACATAAAGTTTTACTGTCATTATCATAATTACATATTATCATAGTAATAACATGATTTTGCCAAATTAACATAATTATATTTAACTGTAAGTTCACAGTTCATAAATTAAATAATTATAAAATTATAATACTTGACTTACTTACCACAGTACACGAATTTCAATTGATAACCCAGCTAATTGGACACCTGGGAACCTACAGAATCATTTTTCATTATTAAATTTCTAAAATCTGAATTATAAAATAATTCTTAAACTCTACCCAAACCACTTCACGGGCCCAACTTTGGGCTTGAATATCTCTCAATGTATACACCCAAATAGGGAAATAAAATTATCCCTAGAAACTAGAATCAATCCTGATTCGGGCCATATATTTACTTTGCCATTCTCGGCCCGATACAGGGCCCAAAACGCTGCTCAAACAAGCTCCAGAGATGGCCCAACAGGGCCCAAAAACTAAACGGCCCAACGGCCCATTACTCATCATTAACCCCCGCGGCGGCCCCCAAATTGGAGGCGGTCCGACCGCCGTTGGCCGGACCGGCCGGCCGCCGCCGCGGCCAGCCTCCCCACCCTCTCTCTCATCAATTTATCACTTTGAATCTTTCTTTTCTCTCTCATCGCTCGCGTGTCTTCACGGTGCCGGCCAATTCCGGCCAAATTGCGTCGGTCCGGCCGCCGTTGGCCGGACCAAAGCCGACCGTCGCCGCGGCCGACCTCCCCTCCCTCTCTCTCTCAATTTCTCTTTTATCCCTCTCTTTCTCTCTCACTGTCTTCCGTGGCCAAGAATCGCGCCGGCGGCACGGCCGGCCGGACCTCCACCGGACGCACGCCCGGCGCCGGTGGAGGTCTCCGACCAAGGCTCAGGCCCGGCGAAGCGGCGAGCACACCGCCGGGCCCGAACCAAGGATCGGACCGCCGGTAATTTTTTTTTCCCAGGCCACTTCTCTCTCTCGCCTCCGCTCTCTTCTCTCTCTCACTGTCCTCCGGCACCCCACCGGACGCGCCCCGGTGCCGGTGGGGTTGTCGGCCGGGGCTCAGGCCCGGCGAGGCGGCGGGCACGCCGCCGGGCCTGAACCAGTGTCGGCACAGGGAAAGGGAAGGGAGCTGGGTTCTGTAACCCGGTTCCTCCCTGTTCTCCTTTTTTTTTAACTTTCTCTCTCTAACCTCCTCTCTCCAGGCATGGACAGGGGACTTACCAGAGGCAGGCGCGCTGGGGAAGAAACGTCCGCACGAGAAGATGATGAGAAGGGGGCATCCACGTATGATGGGAAGGAGGTTTCCACATTATCTTTTATAGGCAATGCAGAGTCCCCAAATCAAGGGACTCTGTAATTAGATATACTTGGAGTTCAAATATCTAGAGTCTATCATCTGATCTCGTGATAACTCTCACAAGCAGTTGAGAAATCTAGGGGATTACAAGATGAATATTCCTTTGAATCTGGCCAAACTTAGAACTCCCACTATGAATGACACTCATTAACATGTCAAAAATATGGCAAGAAATCTATAATACTCAACTCATCTAAGCCTTTTCCTAACGTAAGAAATCTATAATATGTTCATAAAATCAAATATATCATAACATGCATGAACATCTCATCAAACAAGAAACTACATACAAGGACAATTCAATTAATAACTCAAAGAGAATATTTACAAAATATTTATAAAGCAAGTTCATTAACTTTTTTCCCAGTGAGTCAATGAACTCTGGCATTACATTAAATTTGTACTAGTTACACCACTAATTACAAGTTCTCTTTTGTTATCATTAAAGCCCATATGCCTTGTGATGTGGCTGGTGTAGTCACGTGTAGCCGCAGAGGCAATCTTGACAAAACCAGGGCATTTTTGCATCCTGGCCATTCCTGGCCGGCCGAGTCGGACCCGGCCATCCTTGGCCGGCCCCTCTCAGCTCCGGCGTCTCCAGGCCTGCCGAGTCGGCCCTGGCCGTCCCTGGCCGGCCCCTCTTGGCCCCGGCATCTCCAAGCCCGCCGAGTCGGCTCCGGCCATCCCTGGCCGGCTCCTCATGGCCCCGGCATCCCCAGGCCCGCCGAGTTGGCCCCGGCCATCCCTGGCCGGCCCCTCTCGGCCTCGGCTTCTTCAGGACCACAAAGTCGGCCCCGGCCATCCCTGGTCGGCCCCTCTCGGCCCCGACGTCTCCATGCCCGCCGAGTCGGCCCCGGCCATACCTGGCCAGCCCCTCTCGGTCCCGGCATCTTCAGGCCCACCGAGTTGACCCCGACCATCCCTGGCCGGCCCCTCTCGGCCCCGGCATCTCCATGCCTGCCGAGTCGGCCCCGGCCATCCCTGGCCGGCCCCTCTGGGCCCCGGCATCTCCAGGCCCACTGAGTCGGCCCCGGCCATCCCTGACCGGCCCCTCTCGGCCCCGGCGTCCCAGGCCCACCGAGTTGGCCCCGGCCATCCCTGGTTGGCCCCTCTCGGCCTCGGCGTCCCCAGGCCCACCAAGTCAGCCCCGGCCATCCCTGGCCGGCCCCTCTCGGCCACGGTGTCCCTAGGCCCGCCGAGTTGGCTCCGACCATCCCTGGCTAGCCCCTCTCGGCCCCGGCTTTGCCATGCCCTCCGAGTCGGGCCCGGCCATCCCTGGCCGGCCCCTCTCAGCCCCGACTTCTCCAGGCCCGTTGAGTCGGCCCCAGCCATCCCTGGCCGGCCCTCTCGGCCCCGACGTCTCCATGCTTGCCGAGTCGGCCCCGGCCATCCCTGGCCAGCCCCTTTCGGCCCGGCATCTCCAGACCCCCGAGTCAGCCCCGATCATCCCTGGCCAGCCCCTCTCAGACCCGGCATCTCCATGCCCACCGAGTCAGCCCCGGCCATCCCTGGCCGGCCCCTCTGGGACCCGGCATCTCCAGGCCCACCATGTCGGCCCCGACTATCCCTGGCCGGCCCCGCCCCGGTACTTCCTGGCCAGGGAGGTCGGCCCTGGCCGCCCCTGGTCAACCAGGCTCAGCCTCGGCTCCCTCGGGAAGGTCGAGATGTTCCAGTTCTCTCCAGATTGGCCCTAGCATGGCCCCAGCAGTTGAGGGAGCCACCTCTCTAACTCGCGCCGCCTGACAATGCCAGATCCACCTACCCACTGGCCACGTTGTTGATAGGACTAGACCCAACAACTCAGCAGCTCCACTGATTGATGGGACAGAACCCACCAACTATCGTTTTCTCCCTCTCCGATGGGAAAGGACCCACCAACCAGCCCAGATCCATACAACTTCCAAGAACCCGCAAACATTCCTTCCTCATGGAATTCCACGTGATCATGTCAACTCCTATAAAAAGGTGAATCCTCTCTCTAAACAAGTATGCACGATAATCCCTAAAATTGCTGTCTTAGCACTCAGAGAGGAATCCCTCCTCTCTGAGATCCCCTTTTTCATACCAAAAAGGCTCACTCGAGCCCCTCCTGAGCTGTGACCTCAGTTGCTAACTTGGGCGTCAGAGGGTCCCATCGGAGAATCCTCTCCGGTCTTGGGACTTCTTTGCAGGCAACCTGGTGAAGCAAAGGTTGGAGAAGCGCTCCGTTCCCGATGTCCAGGACAGGTGATTGAGCGTCATCAGATTGGCACGCCAAGAATGGGGGTGTAAGAAAAAGTAGCGAACATTCTTCCGGCGCTACATCTCAATAGGCGAGACTCTCTCCCCCCCTCTTTTCTTCTAGAAACTATGGTGGTGACGCGAGCTCAGGACGCCTCCGTCAGCTGTCCCGCGGGGCTTCCCCCATCAACTAGGCAGCAGGAGGCCAATCCCCCTGCTACCGACCCTCCAGTTACCTGCCCGCCGTCGGAGGCTGCTGATCAAACAATGGAGCGGCTGGCGACCCTTTCCCGTCAGGTCCAAAATCTCACCGCCATGGTCTACGGGCTCCAGCAATAATAGTCCGTGGCCACCCAACACCAGACTGCTCCCCCCGCCAGTCAGTAGTCGGCGAGGCGAGGTTCTCCTCGGTGGGAGGCCGGTCGGCGAGAGACTGGCCGATGTCCAACTTCCCCTAGGAAGCCCTGAGGCGAGCCCCCCAAGCGGCCACGGTCCCCTGACCACGGCCCCAGCAAATTTTCTCCCGAACCACATCATCAGGAGGAGCCCAGGAGGAAGTCCCGGCTCCCGTCTCCATCTCCTTCTGCCTCTTCTTCTTCTTCCTCCTCCGAGCCATCTCGGAGGGCCCCGATAATCAGCCGTTAGGCGGAGCAACGCCTGGAGGAGTACAACAGGCGGCTCGACGAGCTCGCCAAGAAAATTAGTCATCAGCCAGAGGAAGAGTTTGACACCCGTCCTCCTTACACCCGCCGGATATTGGAGGAGCCTGTCCCTTCCAGGTTTGTTTCCCCCAGATGGACCCGTACGATGGTACAACCGATCCTCCCGATCATCTCGAGAGCTACAAAGCAATGATGCAAGTCCAGGGCACTTCGACGCCCTTCTCTACAAAGCCTTTCCCGCCATTCTGCGGAAGGCCGCTCGTGCATGGCACTCACGCCTGACCCCTCACAACATCGACTCCTTCCGGGAGTTGGAGAAAGCCTTTCTGGCACACTTCGATGCTTGCCGGTGAATCCCAAGGGTAGCCAACAGTCTTTTCTCCATCCGTCAGAAGGAGGGAGAGTCACTGCGGGACTTTGTGTCTCGGTTCAAGGCCACCGCTCTTGAAGTCTACCATCTCGACGATGCGTGGCGACATTGGTATTGAAGCGGGGGCTCCTCCGTCCCGCTTCACCTTCTCTTTGGATAAGAAGCCCCCAAGCTCTTATTTCGATCTCCTCCTCCGAGCTCAAAAGTACATCAGTGTGGATGAAGCCGACTTCACCCGCTGGGAATCTTCAAGAAGCTCCAGCCACAAGCCTGCTCGCCCCGAGCCTAGCGAGCCCCCTCGACACCGGCGAGCTAACCCGCCTCATCGATCCGACAACAGGCATCGGAGCCCCATCCCCGACGAGAGTAAGCTCACGCCCCTTCTAGCCCCTCGATCCCATATTTTGATGGAGATCGAGGGTGAGCCTTATCTCCAACATCCTCCTCCCATGAAGAAAGGTCCTCCCCGCGACAAGAGCCTCTACTACCGATTCCACCGGGACTACGGCCATGATACCGATAGCTGCTACAGCCTGAAGAAGGCCATCGAGAAGCTCATTCACCGGGGCTACCTCGGCAAATATGTCTAAAAGGCGCCGTAGCTGCTGCCGGCCCTCATGGGGCCCCCGCCTATCAAAGCCTCGGTTGACAATGCCCCCACTGAATGGATAGTCGGAATGTTGTCCTGGGGATCAGTTTCTGCACCTAAACGGCCGAGAGGGGAGGAGGCGTTGAATAATGTAATTCCTGGGGGGGACCTGCCGTAGTGGAAAATGTAAACAATGAAGACGTGGTCATCTCTATGACGATCGCCAGGCACCCTGTAAAAAGGATATTAGTTGATAGTGGCAGCTCAGCTGACATCCTTACTTATGATGCTTTTGTTCAGATGGATTATCTTTGGACTCTCTCCAGCCCATGGCGGCCCCGTTAGTTGGATTTACGGGGACTCCGTAGGGTCGAAGGTGAAATACCTCTACCTGTAACAGCCGGAACACCGCCACGCCAAAGCACTGTGATCATGAAATTCTTGATCGTGAGGGTCCCTTGGCATACAATGCCATTCTCGGCATCCAGGTCTGAATCTTTTGGATGCAGTCATTTCCACCGGTGCCTACTAGTGCAGTTCCCCACCAGTGAGGGAGTAGGAGAGATGCACGGCGAGGCCAGCCCGGTCCTACCCTGTTATCACGCGGCATCAAGTCCCCTGGAAGTTGAGCCAGCTTTAGAGGTGTCTGACCCCAGAGACTTTGGTAAGGGAGGAGAGCCAGCTGAGCACCTTCTAACCTTCCCCATTGGGAGGACCCAGCGAAGACCGTCCGTGTCGGAGGACTCCTTCCCCTGGAGGACCGGGAGCGTCTCTTGGGTTTTCTGAGGGCTAACTCGGACATTTTTGCCTGGTCGGCATCTGATATGCCGGCATCCCTCCGGAAGTGATCACCATAAGCTCAACATTGATCCACGGCACCGCCCGATCCGCCAAAAGAAGAGGAGCTTTGCCCCCGACCGGCAAAAGGCCATTGACGAGGAAGTTAACAAGCTACTCAGTGCCGGCCACATCCGGGAAGCGCACTACCCTGATTGGCTAGCCAACGTGGTCATGGTGCGTAAGGCAAATGGGAGCTGGAGGATTTGCATAGACTTCACCGACCTCAACAAGGCGTGTCCGAAAGACAGCTTTCCCTACCCAGAATTGATCAGTTGGTGGATTCCACCTCTGGGCACGAACTCCTCAGTTTCATGGACGCCTTCTCAGGATATAATCAGATAAGGATGGACCTTAGCGACGAGGAACACACTCCTTTGTGACAGAGAAGGGCATTTACTGCTACAAGGTGATGCCTTTCGGCCTCAAGAACGCGGGAGCAACCTACCAAAGGTTGATGAACAGAGTGTTCCGGGATCAGCTAGGCCGGAACATGGAAGTCTATGTAGATGACATGCTGACAAAAAGCACCCGCGCCTCCGATCACGTCTCCGACCTAGAGAGACCTTCAATAACCTCCGTCGTTCCAAGTCAAGCTGAACCCCAAGAAGTGTGCTTTCGGGGTCACGGCGGGCAAGTTCCTGGGCTTCATGGTGACCCAGCGAGGGATCGAGGCAAACCCAGAGAAGATCAGCGCCATACTCGACATGAGGCCACCATCCAGCAAAAAGGAAGTGCAACGATTGACAGGAGGATAGCGGCTCTAAGTCGTTTCCTCTCCAAATCGGCTGAGAGATGCCTGCCTTTCTTCAAGGCCCTGTGGAAAATGAATGGCTTCGAATGGACGGACGACTGCCAGAAAGCCTTCGATGGGTTGAAGGCATTCCTATCTTCTCCGCCACTTCTATCCAAGCCAAGAGATGGAGAAAGTCTCTTCCTCTACTTAGCCGCTCGTCGGAAGCCGTTAGCTCAGTCCTGGTGTGCCTCAACGCCGATGGAACTCAGAGACCCATCTATTATGTGAGTAGTAGGTCCTTCATGACGCAGAGGTCAGATATTCCAAGACAGAGAAAGTTATTTTTGCCCTGATAGTCTCCGCCCGATGCCTCCGTCCATACTTCCAAGCCCATCCTATTGTGGTGCTCACGGATCAGCCCCTTCGAGCCATTCTGGCTCGCCTTGACACTTCAGGCCGACTGGCCAAGTGGGCCATCAAGCTGGGAGAGTTCGACCTTTCTTTTCAAGCTTGGCCAGCGCTGAAGTCTCAGGTCTTAGCGATTTCCTGGTCGAGTGCACCTGGGCAGAGGAAGATCCCAAAGAGGCTCCCATGGAGCAGTGCGAACCTGAGCCGGATGATGATGGAGAATCCTGGTTTCTTCATGTGGATGGCACATCAAATTCACAAGGAAGCGGTGCCGGCCTCATTCTTGCCGGGCCGGGTGGAGAAAGGACGGAATGTGCCCTGCGGTTCCTATTCGAAGCCACCAACAACCAAGCCGAATACAAGGCCCTGCTGGCTGGGTTAAGGCTAGCCCGAGAGTTGGGAGTAAGGCGTCTCAGAGCCTTTACCGACTCGCAACTTGTCTCCGGACAAGTCCATGGGGAATATGAGGCGCGCGACCCTGTTATGGCGCAATATTGGGCAAGGTTCGGCTCCTAACTTCCCACTGCCTTACTTCAGTATCTGTTACATTCCCCAGAGCGAAAACGCCAAGGCCGACATCCTTTCTCGTCTGGCCACCTCCACTGATGGCTTGGCGAGAGATGCTTATATTGAATATTTGGAAAGACCCAGCATAGAGGACAGAGAAGAAGTCCTCCCACTCACCCAAGAGCCCATATGGATGGACGCCTACGTCTGTTATCTCACCGACGGCACTCTCCCTGATCGCAACAAAGCTAGGCTGCTCAAGTGGAGAGCCTCCAAATTCATCCTCCTGGATGGGGGCTATACAGAAGGTCGTTCTCCTACCCCCTACTCAAGTGTGTAGGGCCAATCGACGCTGACTACATCCTCAGAGAGATTCATGAAGGCATCTATGGAAATCACTTGGGGGCAGATCTCTAGCTCAAAAATCCCTCCGCCAAGGATACTTCTAGCTCACAATGAAGGAAGACACAGCTAGATTGGTTCAGAAGTGCGATGGTTGCCAGTGCCACGCACACATCCAACATCAACCGTCTGCCCCAATGAGTCCGCTCTCGGCCCCATGGCCTTTTGCCCAGTGGGGAATGGACATTCTCGGGCCATTCCCCCCAGCTTCAGGGCAGCGGAGATTTTTGCTAGTCGCCATCGATTACTTCACCAAGTGGGTTGAGGTCGAAGCACTGGCCAAGATCACCGAAAGCAAAGTCAAAGCCTTCTTCTGGAAGTCGATCATATACCGTTTCGACCTGCCCCACACCTCGTCACGGACAATGGCCACCAATTCAACAATGAAGCATTCAAAGTCTTTTGTGGCGAGCTAGGCATTCATCACCGATTCACTTCTGTCGGCCATCCTCAAACCAACGGAGAAGCCGAGGCCATGAATCATACCATCCTTAGAGGACTTAGAACCCGGCTAGATGGGTCCAGAGGTCAATGGGTGGAGGAGCTCCCCAGTGTGATCTGGGCCTACCACACGACCCCTAGAGCTCCGACGGGCGAGACTCCTTTCAGTCTTGCCTTCGGATCTGAAGCCGTCATCCCCGTCGAGATCGGTCTGCCGAGCCGCGTGTGGAGTCCTTCAACAAGGAAAACAACTCTGCACTGATACGGACTAACCTGGACTTCATAGATGAGGCGCACGATCGGGCAAGGCTGCGCATGGCAACCTTCCGTCAGCGAGCGGCCAAGTACTATAACGCTCGAGTTCGTCCCAAGGTTTTCCACCGCGGAGACTTGGTTTTGAGAAAAGCTGAGGTTTTAAAACCTACGGAGGGGGGCAAGCTATCCCCCAACTGGGAGGGTCCTTACCGCGTCACCGAAACACTTCACAGGGGGGCATACAAATTAGAGGAACTCGACGGGAAACCCATTCCACGTACCTGGAATGCGGATAACCTCCGCCAATATTATCAATGATGTATTCCCCTGGAGCGTGAAGTAATAAAGGAGGCCCTTTCTGACACAGCAGCCTGTTCTCCCTTGCTTCAAGGCCAAGTCTCTCAAAAGGAGCTCACCGGCATCGCGGCTAACGGGACACCACTCGGCCCCGGCACGGCGATGCCCCCCGAGTCGGTTAAGACCCTAACAGCTCCGTACCCGGCTGAGTCGCCCTTCAGGTGGCACACAAACCCCTGAAGTGGTTCAAAAGGAGCTCACTGGCATCGCGGCTAACGGATACCACTTGGCCTCGGTACGGCGATGCCCCCGAGTCGGTTAAGACTAACAGCTCCGTACCCGGCTGAGTCGCCCTTCAGGTGGCACACAAACCCCTGAAGTGGTTCAAAAGGAGCTCACTGCATCGCGGCTAATGGGACACCACTCTGCCCTAGCACAGCGGTGCCCCCTGAGTTGGTTAAGACCCTAACAGCTCCATACCCGCTGAGTTGCCCTTCAGGTGGCACACAAACCCCTGAAGTGGTTCAAAAGGAGCTCACTGGCATCGCGGCTAACGGGACACCACTCGGCTCCGGCACGACGGTGCCCCCCGAGTCGGTTAAGACCCTAGCAGCTCCGTACTCGGCTGAGTCACCCTTCAGGTGGCACACAAACCCCTAAAGTGGTTCAAAAGGAGCTCACTAGCATCGCAGCTAATGGGCACCACTCGGCCCCGGCACGGCGGTGCCCCCATGTCGGTTAAGACCCTAACAGCTCCGTACCCGGCTGAGTCGCCCTTCAGGTGGCACACAAAGCCCTGAAGTGGTTCAAAAGGAGCTCACTGGCATCATGGCTAACGGGACACCACTCGGCCCGCACGGTGGTGCCCCCCGAGTCGGTTAAGACCCTAACAGTTCCGTACCCGGCTGAGTCGCCCTTCAGGTGGCACACAAACCCCTGAAGTGGTTCAAAGGAGCTCACTGGCATCGCAGCTAACGGGACACCACTCGACCCCGGCACGCGGTGCCCCCGAGTCGGTCAAGACCCTAACAGCCCCGTACCCGGTTGAGTCGCCCTTCATGCGGTTTACATACCACTGAAGCGGTTCAAGGCAACCACCGGCGCCACCCTCTCAGCTTTGGCACGGTGGTATCTCTCCTAACAGCTCGATACGGCTCGGTCGTGGCCCTTCCTAATCGGCCCTAACCGGTTCGGGAATTTTCAGCTCCGAGCAAGTCGACATAGACTTCCCCTGGTCAACTTTACTTACCCTTGGTGCCCTTACAACGGCCAAATCAGTTTTGACCATTTCTGGTCGGCCTCGACACCTCCAAAGTTGATCCTGGCAGCAAGTCATCTGCCAATTTTTCCAAGCTTCAGAAAGGTTCATACACAGGCGAGCCTTCTTTCAAACAGCCTACAACAGCACTGGGCATTTATGTAGCCAGTCTACATCTCGGCGATGTGTTCAAGAGTTGGCCAAGTCCGAAACTGCAGTTCGGTCTCGGCACGGCCGACACGCGCAACGCTCAAGGTTCAAAAGAATGGTTTGGAAGATACAATATTCAGCTACAACGTTGTCGGCATGCCTAATTTGGCACAGTAAGGCATTTCTCTCAAAAGCGAAAGAAGTAAACAAATCAAGACACAAAGAGATTTTGAGTGAAGGACTTTTTCATTAACTATGGAAGAGAGGCACAAAAGTAAGAAGCTTGGACAAAAAAGTTTCTTCATTAATGGCCAAGGATAAGTACAAGATTGGGCCCAAGGCCAGTTACATAAAGAAAAAAGAAAGTACAATTCAAGGCTCGCCGAGACCAGGCTTCCCCTCGTCCTTCTCCCTAGCCAGCTCCTCATCGGGACCCCCGGGCCGGATGTCTTCAAGATCGGCAATGTCGACTTCGAGGGCCGCTACTCGGACTTTCCCCATCTCGAAGCCTTGAAGATAGGCGTCAAGGCTGGCTTCGAGGACCTCCTGCCTGAATTCCGGCGAAGCCTTGAACTTGGAGACGGCCTGCCCAGCCTCGGCCTCGGCCCGCAGCGCCTTGTTTTCAGCCTCCCAAGCCTTGGCCTCGGCTTCTGCGGCACGGGCACTGGCCTCGTCAGCGCAGGCCACCGCACCGGCCTTCTCCAAAACAGCTTCCGCTGCCGCTTTCTCCGCGGCAGCGGCCTTCTCCCCGGCGGCCCGGGCCTCCTCTATCTGCGCCGCAGCGGCCTTCGACCTTTCCAAGGCCAATTCCATTTTGGCCTCGGATGCGGTGGCCCGGCTCTCCATCTCCTGAAGGCGGCCGGCGTAGCCCTCCTCGCGGGCCACGGTCTCCTGGCGAAGTTGAGCAAGGCTGTCAGCGTGCGCCATGCTCTCCTTCGGTATTTGTCGGCCCGCGCCAGAGCCCTCGCCAGTGTGCCGGAAGACTGGGCCAGCGCTCGCGAAGCCCAAGGGCGCCGTTAGCCATCTGCAACAGGAGAAACGTTAGCTACAAAAGGAGAAGCATAGGGAAAAGAAAGAAGGTCCGAAAGGTTACCTGGACGATGGAGACCAAAATCATGTCCATGAGTGCGGAGTGGCTCATCCCGCATCTCTTCTTCAAAATCGGTGGCCCGGACTCCCGACAAGAGACGGGAGGCTCGGGCGGCATCCGCCATTCTCCGATGGTAGGGACCAGGCGCGTTTGTCCCTCCTGCGGACCCTCCACCTGAGGACGGTCGGGCGCCAAGATGATTGGTGGGATGAGCTCCTCGGCTCGTCCCCCCGCTCCTCGATCGCCTCCGCCCCGTCTCGGGCCTCCCTGGCGATCCGCTCCCCCTCGCCGGCGAATGGGGGAGCGCTCTCCCTCCCTGGCTCTGCAGCAGCCGGGGGGCCAACAGCAACAGTAACCGCCCCACCTCGGGCGCGTCGGCGGCGGCAGGGGCTTCTTCATCCAAAACCACCACCGGTGTTTCGGCGGTGGCCGGGATCTCCCCCTCTTCAACTTCGGCCCCGGCTGGCCTTTGGGCCACTCTCACCACTAGCTTCCTCATGGCCGGTTTCTCCACAGGCGTCGGGGCTGTGGGGGCTGTGGCCGGCCTGGCCGCTCCCTTCTCCGGAGCCTCTTCGCGGCCTGGACGACTCTCCGGTCGCCGGCCTCTTCTACCTTGCGAGAGCCTCGAACTCGTTGGCGGAAAGCTTCATGGCTACACAAGGAAAGATAATCGGCATTAGCGGCGACATGCAGTAAATAGAAAAAGAGACAAAGCGATTCAGGCTCACCGGTCGCCGGGCCAACTCTGCCTCTATCAGGTTCTCCTCGGACAAGAGTTCCTTATAGCCGGGGATCTGACAATTGGATAACAGGGTAAACATATCCTTATCTCTCTCCCTTACGGAGGAGTCATCGTTGGAGCTAGTATCGGGCTCCCTCCAAACAGATCTCACCCCTCAACATGAGCAAAAAGGAACATAGGCTTCCACCCTCTAATTTTGGATGGAAGGCCTAGGGGGAAGGCTCTACCCGGCCTGGCGGTAAAGGCCCACCAGGCCCCCTCCTTGACGGTGGAGTTTATAAAAGGCTCGAACAGGGACAACTCTGGACGGGCCCCCTCAAAGTGGCAAAGGATAACGAAGGCGCAAATGATCCGAATCGAATTCGGAGTCAACTGTGCCGGCACTAATCTATACCTCTCTAAAAGATTAAGAAAGAAAGGGTGAAAGGAAGGCGCAGCCCGCACCGGAAGAACTCCTCATATAGAGCGACCGACCCGGATGGTCAGAAATCACCCTATCTTCGGGCCCCGGCGCGGACAGGCCAATGAAATCAGGGACCAAGAACTTAGCCCTAACGGCCTCTACATCCTTAGGGGTCATGGTTGAAGCTACCCCCGACGGACCCGCGGATCAGAGCTCACCGCCGGAGGAAGGGCCGGACGGCGAGAGGACAGGGGGACTGCCCTAATGGGAGGACCAAAAGTAGGCAGAGGTTCTAGTGCCCTTGATGGGTCGCGGATAACGACGCCGCCCGATCGAGGCATTTGGCCACTGGTCACAGGGGACGGGTTTTCGCTATCTGACTGGGAAGACTCCTCTATGGGTCTCTTACCCTCCCTAATGGCGCTACGGTCCATAGGAAAAGAAGGGGATAAGACTAACCTGAGTTGAAAGGGCTCAGGTCGCAGAAGAAGAACTCAAAGAAGAAGGAAGTAGAGAAAGCAATGGCAGCGTAAAGGATTCCACAGGCCCTTGGAAGGCTTTTATAGCCCCTGCCTCCGGCTATCGCCGCCCGAGATCCCGCCACCTGGCGTGCGTCCATTGCGCTGCAGGCTGCCAGCCGAAAATCTCGCCTGGGCCCGAGATGTGCTGCCTCGTTTCTCCAAGAGACGTGATCCCCGGCCAATCGTGGAGCATAGAAAAGGGGGCAGCAATGATATCCTTGCCTTTTCTCCACTATTCGATGAGCTTTTTCTCCAGAGCGTCCGGCGCCGACGTCAGCCCCACCTAACGCATGATTACGGAAGATCTTCGAAGAGACACCGCCTCGAAACCAAGCGCCAGCTCATCAGCCCATTTAAAGCGCACCAAAAGAAGCAATCATTCCTTTTGAATTTTCGCGCCCCTTTCGCCCAAAGGGCGGCAGGCGCATGGTCCTTAGCGCTCAGGGGCGGGGGCATCTGATGTGGTTGGTGTAGCCACGTGCAGCCAGGGGCAATCTCAACAAAACCAGGGCATTTTTGCATCCGGCCATTCCTGGCTGGCCGAGTCGGCCCCGCCATCCCTGGCCGGCCCCTCTCGGCCCGGCATCTCTAGGCCCGCGAGTCGGCCCTGACCATCCCTGGCCGGCCCCTCTCGGTCCGGCATCTCCAGGCCCGCCGAGTCGGCCCCGGCCATCCCTGGCCGGCCCCTCTCAGCCCGGCATCCCCAGGCCCGAGTCGGCCCCGGCCATCCCTGGATGGCCCCTCTCGGCCCCGGCATCTCCAGGCCCGCCGAGTCGGCCCCGGCCATCCCTGGCCGGCCCCTCTGGCCCCGGCTCTCCAGGCCCGCCGAGTCGGCCCCGGCCATCCCTGGCCGGCCCCTCTCGGCCCCGGTCTCCAGCCCGCCGAGTCGGCCCCGGCCATCCCTGGCTGGCCCCTCTCGGCCCGGCATCTCCAGGCCCGCCGAGTCGGCCCCGGCCATCCCTGGCCGGCCCCTCTCGGCCCCGGCATCTCCATGCCGCCAGTCGGCCAGCCATCCCTGGCCGGCCCCTCTCGGCCCCGGCATCCCCAGGCCCGAGTCGGCCCGGCCATCCCTGGCCGGCCCCTCTCGGCCCCGGCATCCCCAGGCCCGCCGAGTCGGCCCCCATCCCTGGCCGGCCCTCTCGGCCCCGGCGTCTCCGGCCCGCCGAGTCGGCCCCGGCCATCCCTGGCCGGCCCCGCCCCGGTACTTCCTGGCCGGGGAGGTCGGCCCCGGCCGCCCTGGTCAACCAGGCTCAGTCTCGGCTCCCTCAGGAAGGTCGAGATGTTCCAGTTCTCTCCAGATCGGCCCCAGCATGGCCCCAGCAGTTCAGGGAGCCACCTCTCTGACTCGCGCCACCTGACAACGCCAATCCACCTACCCACTGCCACGTGTTGATGGGACTAGACCCAAAAACTCAGCAGCCCCACTGATTGATGGGACAGAACCCACCAACTGTCATTTTCTCCCTCTCCGATGGGACATGACCCACCAACCAGCCCAGATCCATACAACTTCCAAGAACCCGCAGACATTCCTTCATCATGGAATCCCACGTGATCATGTCAACCCCTATAAAAAGGTGAATCCTCTCTCTAAACAGGTATGCCGATAATCCCCAAAATCGCTGTCTTAGCACTCAGAAAGGAATCCCTCCTCTCTGAGATCCCCTTTTTCATACCAAAAAGGGCTCACTCGAGCCCTCTTGAGCTGTGACCTCAGTTGCTAACTTGGGCATCGGAGGGTTCCACCGGAGAATCCTCTCCGGTCTTGGGACTTCTTTGCAGGCAACCTGGTGAAGCAAATGTTAGAGAAGCGCTCCGTTCCCGACGTCTAGGACAGGTGATTGGGCGTCATCACCTTGCACTCCTCCTTTTGGGAAACTAAGACAATATAGCAGCATGCCTGATCACACTACAAATATGGTGCTTCTCTACTATTTTCAACTCCTTCATAATATCTCAATAATTGGAAAGAGAAAATTTATCTTAAATATTCTCCACAACTCGTTCCCATGTATCTGGTAATTAAGAGTCTATTATAACCACACTCCTAATGTCTAACTGAACCTCAAAGCCTGTCTTCCAAAACCTCTTCCATCTCTCATTCAGTCCATTAATGTGTTCATACATAGTATGAAATGGACCCATTCTTGAATATATTTCAAAGTCAGAAGGTAAGAGTGTAGGTCAAAATCCATGACAATAATAGAAATAGAGTCAAGTTTGCAAGTAATGCACATGGACGGACTAACTAATGTGTAATACTTGAATAAACACTCTTCTAGTAAGATATTAAAGGCATTGTAGATGTCCTACCAAAAGAGAATAAGAAGGGAAAATATATACTGTTGGCCAAGGAAGCTTTGCATTTTCAAGTTTCTAAGTGGCATCAAATATTTTGAGATATATTGTGCTTAAATGCTCCTAATTCCTAATTATACTATTTAATCCATCAAGTTTGGTCTAACTTTCCACAAAACAGAATGGATGAAGGTCCAAATGAAGTGGAAGCTTTATTTCATACTTAAGTGAGAAAGATGGAGAGGAAACTGAAAGAAACAATATTAGGGTTATAAAAGTTCTCTCTCAACCTGATTTTATGGGGAGGTGTGTGAATTATGTTATAACCTATTTAGAATTATTTAAAAATAAGAAATTGAATTGAATTCCTCTATTTTAAGTTCTTTTTTTTTTGTTTAGAATGCTTTTAAATGTAAAGTATTTAATTGAATTGAAACCCCAAAACCAATTAAGTTTCTGTATAATTAGAGTTCACGTCAAAATTGATGTGATTTGGGGAGCTAGAATTCATTTTGTGAGAGCCATTTATAAAAACTCTAAAATTTTCCTCCTTAACACTTACTTCTCTGTTCTGTCTTCCCCTTCTATGTTCCATATTACACTTTTTAACCTCCAAATTGAGAACATTGACCTTAGACCACACCTCTGACACTACCTCTGAGCACTACGTGATGACATGAACATTACAATGGCAAGAATTTTGACCATATGTTGAAGAGTCATCTTTGAAGCAATGAGAGGGATAATATTGAAACTTGATATAGATTCAATTTATTTTTGTCTACTTCAAACAATAGAATTCAATTAAATTCTAAGATCTTAAGATTTATTCCAAACTCATGAATTGCATCACAAATTCATTTCAATTCAATTATATCTATAGAATCAATTGAATTTTGTTGTAGAATTGATTCCAATAGAGCGTTATAAAATTTTCAAATGGTTGTTTGTTGTTATAGATATAAGGATGGAAATAAGCAACAATAGATCTCAAGAATTGAGCTAGTACAAATTTGAATATCAGGAATTAGCTTCTCAAAATATTCTTTAGTAATATTTTAATCATTTTAGGCTTGAATATTTATACAATCCATAGATAACAAAACATATGCTAATTCAAATTTAAATTTCAAATTCAAACCCTGAAAACTAGTTCCTAAAAAAGTGATTTAGTAATCTCTTGATAAGTGGCCATATGATTTTAGGTTTGGGGATTTATTAATGGTCAATTGGGACTATATAGGGTTTATGCTTAGAACACCAATATTGTGATCATAAACCAACAATGATTTTGAAAGCTTAACTTGTGCCTTAAAATATCATGATCTCTATACAATATAATTAATTGAAGAGTACATTTGATTTATGAAACTTTTCTTGCTTTGTTATATACAATAAGAAGCATGTTTCACTTTGTTTTGAAAGTCAAAACAATGTCTAAATTATTGAGATCCCTCCACCCCTTCCCCCCAAAAAAAGAAAAAAAGAAAAAAAAAAAAGTGTTCCATGCTAGAACACTTCTAAGATTAATGTTGTGAAATTGACATAAAGTGCATAATGTATAGGTACAAACTATATCATGTCCCAAGAGAGAGAGGTTGCCCATTGAAACTTGGGTTTTGGTTTTTCTCAGTGAGTTGCCTTACTTCTTTTACCTCAGAATACACTTTCCTATAAACTACAACCTTTTAACTTGACTAATTAAGCAGAATTTCACCCTAAAGATATCAAATTTCTGTAAACCCACACAGCTGATTAGAAGATGCAAGAGGAGACGTTATTGTTTGATTTTAACACCCAACATAAGAGTACATTGTAAATTAATCTATATGAAATATTTTGTTGATGGAATGAAAGAATTAATGCACTAGCTAGAATCCTATCAAAATTCCAAAGAGATTAATGCAAGGTGACGAAGCTTTAATGATTTCTATGTTATTATACCAGCTTTCTAGCAGATTGGGCTTCTTATATGACTTGATAGTTGTTTAATACTAGCAAAAGATATCTCAAAGTTAACTCCGCCAAGACTGGTCCCAAGCCTGGCTAAAAAAGGAGGATTGCATTAGGTAGCTGACAGCCAGTGTAAAACTTCATCAGAACCTTTAAAACATGAATCTGATAAATTAAACTATGCAAAGGGATAGGACATCTCCGTTAAGAGACACGTTGCATCTGCCTCCAATATTTCAAAAAATGGGCAAGGGGAAGGTGCGAGGAGCAAGAATTTCTGCACTACGGATGAGTGCGGGTAAAGAAGTTAGTTCATGATAGTTAGCTTAGAGTAGCAATATGGAACATAGGAACACTAACAGGTAAAACTATGAAGATAGTGAATACTAAGATTAGGAGAAAAGTAAATATAATATGCTTACAAGAGACTAAATGGATAGATAAAAGATTTAGAGAAATAGAGAATACAAGATATAAATTATATTACACGAAAAATATAAAAATAGAAATGAAGTAGGAATAATTGTAGACAAAAATTTTAAGAAATATATTGTTAAGGTAACTAGAAAATAAGATCGAATTATATCATAAAACTTATAATTAATAATATAATTAACATAATTAGTGTATATGCACTACAAGTAGGATTAGACCAATAAACTAATACACAATTTTAGAAAGACCTAGATAAAGTAATGCAAGAAATACCATAAGAAGAAAAGATATATTTAAAAAATATTTTAATGGACATGCGGGTAAACAGAGGGATGAATATGAAATGGTACATGAGGATATAGATTTAAAAATAGGAATAAAGCCAGCATAAGCTTATTAAATTTTGCAGTGGTGTATGATCTAACAATAGCAAACACTTGTTTCAAAAAGAGAGATGAATATTTAATAATATTTAAAAGTGATCTAATAAAAGTCAAATAGATTTTTTCTTAATTAGAAAGATAAATAAAATATGCAAAAACTGTAAAATTATTTCAGAAGAAATTTAACTTCACAACATAGGATAATAATAGTAAACATATAGATAAAAATAAAATATAGTGTAAAACGTAAAACTATTAATTCAAAAATTAAATGATAGAATTTGAAAGAAAAAAATAAAATTATTTAAAGAAAAGTTAGTAAGAGTAATAACTATGAATATAGATAGTGATCCCAACTTAATGTAAAAAAAAAAAACTAAATGCATAGAAAATATAGCAAATAAAGTTCTAGAAGAATCAAAAGAAGTAGAACTAGTAGAAAAAAAAAAAAAACTTGATGATAGAATGAGAGAGTTCAAGCTGCCATCAAGCTTAAAAGGATAAACTATAAAATTGGCAAGAGGCTAGGGATAAAGAAAGTCTTAAAAAGTATAGGGATGCAAAAAAGAAGCTAAAAAAATGGTAAGTAATACCAAACTTAAAGCCTATAATAATTTATATAATAAACTAGATACGAAAGAAGATGAAAAGATTATATATAAATTAGATAAACTAAGAGAAAAAAATAAAAGATCTTGACTATATTAAATATATTAAGGATGAAGATGAAAGAGTCTTAGTAAAAGAAGAAGAGATAAAAGAATGATAAAAAGTTAATTTAAATTAAATAAAATTAATTTGATAAATTTAAGGATAGAAGGATGTGATAAGAGTAACAAATGAGTATAATTTTTTTCATAAATTTAGCATGTTGAGGTTAAAAAAGCTTTGAGTAAAATAAAAAATGCAAAGGCATTAGGACCATATGCGATCCCTATTGATGTTTGAAAAGGCTTAGAAGAAATTAGAGTCATGTGTTAACTAATTTATTTAACAGAATTGTAGCAACTAAAAAGATATCGGATGATTGAAGAAAAAGCATATTAATACCCATATATAAAAATAAAAAAGATATTCAAAACTATACAAATTATAGAGGGATTAAGCTAATGAGTCATACAATAAAATTATAGAAGAGAGTAATAGAAAATTAATTAAGAGCTAAAATTTTGGTGTCAAAAATTAATTTGGATTTATGCCTGAAAGATCGACCATGAAAGCTATTTATTTATTAAAAGATTGATGAAGAGATATAGAGAAAAGAAAAAAGACTTTCATATGATCTTTATTGATTTAGAGAAAGCATATGATAGAGTACCTAGAGAAATAATATGGTGAGTTTTATAGAAAAAAAAAGTTACCAAAAGATACATAGAATTGATAAAAGATATGTATCATAGAATAACTATTGTTAAAACAACAATAGGAGAAACTAGTGAATTTTCAATTATTATAGGTTTACATCAAGGATCTGCCTTAAGTTCGTATCTTTTTATATTAGTTATGGATGAATTAATCAAACATATTCAAAATGATATTCTATGGTGTATGTTATTTGCAAATGATATAGTGTTGATTGATGAAACTAAATTTGGAGTAAATGCTAATCTAGAGATTTGGAGAGAGGCTTTAGAATCTAAAGGTTTTAAGATTAGTAGAACTAAAACTTGTTGACCTTATATTGATTTTGATAATAATAAAATAATTAAGTATAATACTAATGATCTTATGGTTGAGTTAAATAAATTTTAGATGAATCATTAAGAAGATGATGTTACTTCAAATCAAGGTAAACTACAAATCAAATGAAAGGTAACATAGATAAAGTAACATTATTGTGAATGTGTTTACATGTCAAAATGATTTCAAAAAAGAGTTTGTACTACAAAATGAATTTGTCAAAGAACTTGGATTTCGTGGCCATTGAATGTTTTTCATGTGTTTTGTGTACACTTATTGTTTGGATAATTTACTTGCCAAAATGACTTTCAATTTAATTATACTTGCATTGTCTTGAATTGATTTAATAATTTTATAAATCATTCATACAAACTCTATAACCAAATCTTTATTTTATTTTATTTAGCTTCTACGTGTCGTGAATATTTTTTGGAGTTGAATGAGTGCTACAACTATTTTTCAATATTTATTAGATGACCAAAATTCTGTGTTAGGCGATCAAAAATTAAAATCTTTCTATTCTTCTCCCTGACACTTATTTGCATCAAAGTTGGTGACTAGGTCATTGAATTGGATGACCAAAATTGTGTGGCTCTCTGTTGTTTTTCCCCTAGCACTTCATGAATTCAAAATTAGATGACCAACTTTGAGCTCTAGCCGACCAATTGTTTAAAAAAGGGCCTTCGATTTCTATTCTAAAATGTTCTAGATGAATTGGATTAGATGACCAACTTTTGCATTAGATGACCAATTTTTCAAAGTTGGATGACCAACTTTTCAAGATTGGTAGTCCAATTTGTGAGGCTCATGGTTTCCTCTTTTTCATATGTTTTTGGATGAAAATTGGATGGCCAACTTTGTGAAATTGGATGACCGGAATTGAAGATTGGATAACCGAAATTTAATAGCTCTCGGTTTGTATTTCCTGGCACTTCATGGCTTCAAAAATAGATGACCAGAAGCTAGTGTTGGATGACTGGTTTCAAATAGGCTTCGATTTCTCCCTGGTTTCCTTGGTGCCGAGCGATCGAGTTCCATTGTCAGCCTTCCAACTTTGCCTTGTCTCTTTTTCTAGGCTTCTAACCTCTTTTTGTGGTTGACTATATTCAAATTTTGGGCTTCCGATCTCTCTCTTCAGGCAACTAGATTCCAGAGTTGGGCAACCGGCCCTTGGCCCTGGACAGCCGACTCTTGGATCTGGGCTTCTAAAGGTTTGCATGCTCTCATTCTCTCTCTCTTTCTATTTCACAACGTTCACATAATGGCTATATTTTCTTTGGGTATATATATATATATATATATAGTTGTTAAACAGTGATTCAGAGAAGAAAAATAGAGTGAAAAAATAAGGAAAAAATCCATGAAAAGAAGTGAAAAATTTGTGAAGAAAAAGAGTAAAAAATACAAGAAGAAAAGAGAGAAAAAGAGCAAGATAAAGATTTTTATTTGTGGAAAAAAGAGTTTGTGATCTACATTGAAAATCCTAGAAGCCACTTGAAAAGCAATTTATTTTTCATCCTTGGCATGGCGTGAAAAGCTCCAACCACTCCTTGACGAGCATTCAAGCTTCATCAAAGGTTTCATTATTGCTCGACGTGCTTAAAGGAAGAAGCCCTCTTGTGAAGTATTCTTCAAAATTTATAAAGTATATTCTTGAATATATGTTCATTTATAGGAGCTTATTGTATAAACTTGATATCCTTGTTCTTGTGTTTTATGGTAGTGAAACTTGTAAGGGTAGTGGTTTACCTATATTTGATTGAAAGGTTTCCTTGTACCCATAAACAAGAAGACTAGCCCGAAAGGCTAATGTGTAAGGTCTCCTTGTACCCATCAATAAAAGACTAGCTCAGAAAGCTAGTGTGTAAGGCTTGCTTATGTCCATAAATAAGTTTGCTAGCCAGGTTTGCTAGTGGTGTTAGTGGAATTTCCAAAAATTCTTGGGGAGTGAATGTAGGTGCAGGGTTGACACCGAACCACTATAAATCTCTTGTGTTTGGTTGTACTATTTGTTATATTGCTTGCATAGTATCTACACCGCACTACACTCAATTTATTTATGAAAAATATTTAAGTGCATATACTTGCTAGTCTATTAATTTTCAAAGAACCAGTTCACCCTCCCTCTTGGGTTGATATATCTGGACAATAATTGGTATCAAAGCATGTGCTCTTAATTTTAAGCCTTAAAAAGCTTTGAACCAAAAATCATGGCAACCCAAATAAGTTTTATATTGAGTGAGGGAAATCCAAAATAGACCACCTTTATTTAATGGCATTAATTATACTTATTGGAAAGCGAATAAAGATTTTTATTCAAGCACTTGATTATGATTTATGGAGCATCATAGTCAATGGACCTCATACACCCACTATTAGGTCAAATGATATTGTTATACCCAAACAAAAATGGAATGGAATGTGCATGATAAGAAAATGGCTCAACTCAATGCTAAAGCCAGGAATATTTTATATTGCTCTTTAGATGCTAATAAATTTAACCATATTTCTATATGTTGTTCTGCAAAGAAAATTTGGGATAGATTAGAGGTTACCAATGAGGGTACCAACCAAGTTAAAGGTCCAAAATAAATATGCTTGTACATAAATATGAATTGTTTAAAATGAAATCTTATGAAAGTATTTCTGATATGTTCACAAGATTCACTGATATTATTAATGGGCTTAAAAGCCTTGGTAAAACTTACACTAATGCTGATCTTGTGAGAAAAGTATTGAGATCCTTGCCTAGATTTTAGGAGGCCAAAGTCACTGCGATACAAGAAGCTAAGGACCTCAACACTCTCTCTTTAGAAGAATTGATGGGATCGTTGATGACTCAGGAGCTTCAACAAAGTCAACATCTTAATGAAGAAGAGTCCAAAAATAAAAATTTATAGTACTAAAGTGTGCAGCCCAAAAGGATAAGAATGAGGCTTCTCAAGTGAAAGTGATGAGGAAAATGGTTTGGCTCTTATTAAAAGAAAGTTTAAGAAATTTATGAGAAAGAAATTTGAAGGAAAAAAGAGGCCATTAATGAAAGGAGAGCCAAGTAATGAAAAAGAATATGAAGTAATCTGTTATGAATGCAACAAGCCGGGACACTACAAGTATGATTATCTACATCTAAAGAAAAGTCTCAAAAAGATAAAAAAGAAAGCTATGATGGCCACTTGAAGTGATAGTGATGCATCAAGCTCCAAAAAAGAGGAAGAAAATGAAAAAGCAAATCTTTATTTCATGGCAGACAATGGAGAGATAAGTCCTAGTTTTTTAGATAATTTTACATTCAATGAATTACATGGTGAATTAATTGATGATTTTGTAAAACTTAGCTCAAAAATAAATATTTAAAAAATCAAATAAAAACTTAACTTTGAAAAAGGAAAAGATTTTAAAAGAAAATGATTCTTTATTACAAGAAAACATGAATTTGAAAAATGAAATAGATTGATTGAAATCTATTGTAGATAAATTTACTTTAAGTTCAAATAAATTAGAAATGATTCTTAACAATCAAAGAGCTATTTACAATAACATCGATCTTGGATATGATCCTTTAAAAAGATAAAAGTTTTTAAAAATATTTTTGTCTCACAAAATAATTTTCCTAATATTACATGTCTAAAATATGGTTTGAAAGGTCATAAGTCATATGCATGTAATAATATTAAAAAGATATGGATTTCAAAAGGAACCATTTTGACTAACCCCAAAAGATCCAAGAAAGCTTGGGTACCTAGGAGCAAGACTTGATATTTTGGATGCAGGTGTGTCTTGCAACCCTGAAGCAAAAAAAATACTTGGATAGTGATTGTTCAAGACACATGATGGGTGATGAATCTTAATTCATCACTTTGGATGCTAATGATGGAGGAGTGATTACCTTTGAAAATAATGGTCAAGGTAAAATTGTTAGCATTGGTATAAAATTGGTATCACTCCCTTTACTTTTATTGATAATGTCTTTCTTATAAATGGATTGAAATATAACTTGCTTAGTGTTAGCCAACTTTATATAAAGATTTTAAAGTTATTTTTTAAATCATTTTTTTGCATTGTTACTAATCTTGCTGATAATTGCATGAAATTTATTGGTCATAGGTTTGAAAATATTTATATTATTGATTTGAATGACCATAGTTTAGATGTCTAGTTGCCATGAATGTTATGATAGATGAATTTAGTTATGGCATCATAAACTTGCTCATGTCAACATGGATTTTGCTTTCTAAATTATTCAAAAAGAATTTGGTTAAAGGTTTGTCAAAACTTAATTTTGAAAAAGATAATATTTGTGATGCATGCAATTTTTGGAAAACAAAATAGAATTGCTTTTAAGTCTAAAAATATGATTTCAACTTTTAGACTTTTAGAACTTTTTCATATGGATCTATGATAATTGATGATTTTCTCGATTTACATGAGTTTTATTCTTAGCTAACAAAGATAAAGCTTTTCCTACATTTTAAAAATTCTTTAGAAGCATTTCACATGAAAAAGGATTTTCTTGTTTTATCCATTAGAAGTGTTCATAGAAAGGAATTTGAAAACCATAACTTTAAAAATTTTGTAATGATTATAGTAGAAAGAAAAGATAGGACTTTAGATTCATGTTATATCGATGAAGCTAATGATCTTTCATTAAGAAGAGAAAGGTTTTGAATGATGCAAATGAAATTGAAGATCAAATCAAAGAGCTCACCCTGAAAGAGAAAGAGGACTCAACGATACAAGCGATACATGAAGAAAAAATTCATGATGAACCCTGAGGTAATGCTGAATTTGAAAGAGAATGGAGGTATATCCATAATCATCCTAAAAAGCTAATTTTAAGTGATTCATCTTATGATATTAAGACTAGATTGTTGACCTTATATTGATTTTGATGACTACAAAATAATTAAGTATGATACTAATGATCTTGTTGTTGAGTTAAAACAAATTTCAGATGAATCATTAGAAGATGGTATTACATCAAATCAAGGTAAATTACAAATCAAATAAAAGGAAACACAGATAAAGTAACATTATTGTCAATGTGTTTACATGTAAAAATGATTTCAAAACAGAGTTTGTACCATAAAATGAATTTGTCAAAGAACTTGGATTTCGTGACCACTAAATATTTTTCATGTGTTTTGTGTACACGTATTGTTTGGATAGTTCAGTTGTCAAAATGACTTTCAAGTTTAATTATATATGCATTGTCTTGAACTGGGTTTAATAATTTTACAAATCATTCATACAAACTCTGCAATAAAATCTTATTTTATTTTTATTAGCTTCTACGTGTCGTAAATATTTTCTTGAATTGAATAAGTGCTAAAATATTTTTCAAGTATTTATTGGATGACAGAAATTTTATGTTAGGCGATCAGAATTTAAAATCTTTCTATATCTTCTCCTTGACACTTATTTCCATCAAAGTTGGATGACTAGGTCATTGAGTTGGATGACCATAATTGTGTGGCTCTCTCTTGTATTTCCCCTGGCACTTCATGAATTCAAAACTAGATGACCAACTTTGAGCTCTGGCCGACAATTGTTTAAAAAAAGGCCTTCAGTTTCCATTCTGAAACATTCTGTGAGTTGGATTAGATGACCAACTTTTGCATTAGATGACCAATTTTTCAAAGCTGGATGACCAACTTTTCAATATTGGTATACCAATTTTGTAGTCTCATGGTTTCCTCTTTTTGAAATGTTTTTGGATGAAAATTGGATGGCCAACTTTTTGGAATTGGATGATCGGAATTGAAGATTGGATGATCGAAATTTAATAGCTCTCGTTTGTGTTTCCTGGCACTTTAGGCTTCAAAAATAGATGATTGAAAGCTAGTGTTGGATGACCTCCCTGGTTTCCTTGGAGTCGGGCGACTGGGTTCCATTGTCAGCCTTCCAACTTTGCCTTGTCTCTTTTTCTGGGCTTCTAACCTCTTTTTGTGGCTGACCGGATTCAAATTTTGGGCTTCCAATCTCTCTCTTGGGCTACTGGATTCCAGAGTTGGACAACCGGCCCTTGGCCCTGGATGGCCAACTCTTGGATCTTGGCTTCTAAAGGTTTGCATGCTCTCATCTCTCTCTCTCTCTCTCTGTTCTATTTCAAACTTTGCATAACAGCTATATTTTCTTTGAGTATATATATATATATATATAGCCATTGAACAGTGATTCTGAGAAAAAAATAAAGAAAAAAATCCATGAAAATAAGTGAAAAATTTGTGAAGAAAAAAAAAAAATAAGAAGAAAAGATAGAAAAAGAGCAAGATAAAGATTTTTATTTGTGGAAGAAAGTGTTTGTGAGCTACATTGAAAATCCTAGAAGCCACTTGAAGAGCAATTTATTTTTCATCCTTGGCGTGGCGTGAAAAGCTCTAACTACTCCTTGAAGAGCATTCAAGCTTCATCAAAGGCTTCATTATTGCTTTGGCGTGCTTAAAGGAAGAAGCCCTCTTATGGAGTGTTCTTTAAAATTTGTAAAGTATTTTCTTGAATATATGCTCATTTTTAGGAGCTTATTGTATAAACTTGATATCCTTGTTCTTGTGTTTCACGGTAGTAAAACTTGTAAGGGTAGAGCTACCCGTGTTTGATTGAAAGATCTTTTTGTACCCTTAAATAAGAAGACTAACCTGGAAGGCTAGTGTGTAAGGTCCCTTATACCTATAAAAAAGAAGACTAGCTCGGAAGGCTAATGTGTAAGGCTTGCTTGTGCCCATAAATAAGTTTGCTAACTAGGTCGGCTAGTGATGTTAGTGAAATTCCTAAGGGGTTCTTAGGAGTGGATATAGGTATAGGGTTGGCACCGAACCACTATAAATCTCTTGTGTTTGATTGTGCTATTTGTTGTGTTATTTACATATTATCTACACCGCACTACACTCAATTTATTTGTCAAAAATATTTAAGTGCACATACTTGCTAGTCTATTAATTTTCAAAGAATTCAATTCACCACCCCTCTTGGGTTGCTATATTTGGGCAATAAAACTGAATACATGAAATATAATTTTAGTGAAAGTAGAAATACAAATGAAGAAGAAGTAAAGATTACAAGCCAAGAGATAGCAAGGAGTAAAAAATTTAGATATTTGGAATCAATTATCCAGCAAGAAGGTAAAATAGGTGAAGATGTGAATCATAGAGTTAAAGCAGGATGGATTAAGTGGAGGAGTACTTTGGGAGTATTGAATGATCGGCACATCCCATTAAAATTGAAAGAAAAATTTTATAAAACTACTATTAGGCCAGTTATGCTATATGAAACAAAGTGTTGGGCAATATTGAAACAACATATGAATAAATTAAGTATAACAGAAATGTGTATGTTAAGATGGATATGTGGTAAAACTTTAAAAAGATAGAATTAGAAATAAACATATAAGATAAATATAAAAGTAGCCCTAATTGAAGATAAAATGAGAGAAAATCGATTACGATTGTTTGGACATATACAACATAGACCTTTAGATGCTTCGATTAGAAAGAGTGATCTTTTAACAATTCATAGTAAGGATAGAGATAGAGGTAGACCTAAACTATATGGGTTGAAATAATTAAAAAAGATATAACTATTTATAATTTAAATATCGATTTGGTCCTGAATAGAGCAGAGTGAAGGAAGCAGATTCATGTAGCCGACCCATATAGTTGAAAAAAGGCTTAAATGAGTTGAGTTGAGTTGAGAAGAAATATCCCAAAGTTATCTACTAAATAAGTTGTGTATATACTACCTCAAACTTGAGTAGGGCTTTGGCTTTAAGTAGGACTATCACCATTGTACTAAATTCTAAAATAACTAAAAATGTTATATGAATTACTACCACTACAATAAAATTTAATTATAGGAATTTTCGTAGTCTACTGCCGACGCTTGTGGAAAGTGTTGGCAGCTGAGAAATTTTAACGAGGCTTATAAAGCATCGGGATTGACTATATTTACAATTTTCATCGAAGAATCAAAGCATGACATCCGAAAACTGAACCATGCCATGGATCATGATCTACGTGCTACAAGAACATGAAATTTTCATCGTTCACCAATCACCACTGACTAATCTAATGCTCTAAATCAACGCACGCCACTCGCACAAGACCCAAATTTTGAACCCCATAGACCTCCGCCTCCCCACCCGTCCCCCGCTGCAAATATCCCTGCGTCTCCCCAAAATCTCTCCATTCCTTCTCAAATTCCAAATCCCTCCTCGATTTCGAAGCCCTAAACTTTGCTCTCGTTGTTGGAGATGGCGAGAACCAAGCAGATGGCCAGGAAGTCGACCGGCGGCAAGGCCTCTTGAAAGTAGCTGGCGATGAAGGTGGCCCAGAAGTCGACCCCAGCAATCGGTAGTGTGAAAAGGCCCCAACTGCAAGTACCAGAAGAGCACGGAGCTCTGGGAGATCCAAAAGTACCAGAAGAGCATGAAGCTCCTCATCCGCAAGCTCCCCTTCCAGCGCCTCGTTCGATAGATCGCCCAGGACTTCAAGATTGACCTTCACTTCCAGAGCTCCACTGTTGCTGCCCTTCAAGAGGCCGCTGAAGCCTAGCTCGTTGGTCATTTCGAGGATACCAACCTCTGCGCCATCCATGCCAAGCGCGTCACCATCATGCCAAAGGATATCCAGCTCGCCCGTCGGATCCATGGTGAGAAGGCATGATCTTCGATGGATGCAATCTGCTGTGACTAGTCCTCTATGTAATTTTTTTTAATCTTCTTTCCGGTTTACTTGGGATGTGAAACGGTGGTGATCTATTTGTAGAAATGAAGCAAAGAAAGTGAGTGTGGTATGTTCTGATGAAATCTTAAATCCATGGATGTTTTCTCGATCTGAAATCATAATACCGTTTAAATGTTTTGAGACTTTTGACCTTTGGAGTTTGCCTCAATGCTTACCTACAGGGAAAAAACCTTCAATGCCCTCGTTGAAGCGATTATTTTTTTTTCCAATGTATTTCATCAATTGGGGCCAATGGGACAATGTGTATTAGTATATTAACTATGCCAACACTTTAAAGCATCAGTGCTTTCTAAATTTAAAGCGTCGGCGCTTTCTAAATTTTTTAAAAAAATTCAGCTGGCCGACGCTAGAAAGCATTAGAAAGATTAAACTATGCCGATGCTTAAAAGGGTCTTTCAGCATCGGCGCTTATTTTTCGATGCTTTTTAAAAGCGTCGAAAAATTTTACCTCCATTCCTATTTTTTTCAATGCTTCTTGAAGTATCGAGATGCTATTTTGATATTTTTTATCGAAAAATTTTGCCTCCACTTATGTTTTTTCGACACTTCTTGAAGCGATGGAATGCTATTTTTTGATACTTTTTAGCATCAAAAAATAACTTTTTTACTGTCGCCTCAACTAAGAATTATTGTTGTGTACCCTCATAAACATAAGAAATTTAGATCATCTTGTGACATATTGTGGTAATACCACTTTAATTATAAAATTATTCATCTATTTCGAATATTAAGAGTTATTAAGGTTTGTACATCCAATAAGACAATATAATGAGGCATATAAAAAATTCACCAAGTAATCTATCACCACCTCCTTTCCTCTCCCTCTCCCATTGATAGGGCTAAGGAGGGGTTTCCCCATCCTTTATTTAACATTTTTCTCATTCTCTCTTTCTTTGTCTTCTCTCTTTGCTATCTCCTCTCTTTTCTCTCTCTTCTCTTTTAATTTGATATATATCTAAATCAAAAATATCAATACCTAGAGATAGAACTTATTAAGAAAGGTCATGTGATGGAGAATTGCCAAAAATTAAAAAGAAAGCATTCCTACCTCAAAAGTTATATTTGAATAAATTTGAAGGGTAATTTTTTGAAATTCATACTAATAAATATGTCTTCAAGGAAGAATAAAAGGTGGTACTTAATTTATAGATGATTAATGAGCCTAAATTTTGAAGTTCAACATTGGTTGTGTTAGAAAAGTTTATTCAACACGTATCAATCATAAAGGAGCTTCATAAATACTAATATAGTTATAATTTTTAAGGAATTCTACTTTCATAACATTAAATATCGAGTTATCTCTCTAATATATCATGAATCTTCCAAAATAGAAATAGATAAAAGTCATAAGATAATTACAGAAGGTACCAGTATTGATGAACTTTTAAAAAATTACAAAATACTATTTTATGCCCATGATGGAAAAAATGAATTTTATTTTTCATTTTGCCAAGTTTCTGCATCTATTTATTCTGTATTTCAATTAAAAGTTAGCTAGAAAATAGAAATCTATTTTTATTGTTCGATTTTCTTTGAAAATTTTGTATCTTAAGGAAGTTAGGAAAACATTTCAACTTTAGAAGATCTTACTTTATAAATAGGCCCATAATTTTTTGTATATCAAATATTTATTAAATTAGTAATAAAGATTGAAATTTACTCCAATCCTTTACTGAGAGAGATTTTTTGCTTGCATAATGTGAGATCATGATTTTGTAAGAAATGATCAATGCAATGTTATGAACCTTGAGCATTCCCTAAGAAGATCATCGATGCATAATCAAATGTCCTTAAGAAATTAGTATAAGGCTAATAGTTATCTTCGTCATATAGATTACCTACAATAAATTTGGTATCAAAGCCTATTATCTCTAATTCTATATTATATGTGGCATCAAACTTAGCCAACCCCATGTAGTTAGGAAAAGGCTTAGATGAGTTGAGTTGAGTTGTATGTGGCATCAAACTCCAAAATCCCTTTAATCCTACATCACTCTTTCTCTCTCCTCTTTTTATTCTTACTTATTTTCTCTTTTTCTCTCTCTAAGTAGGCCATAGTGGTATCTAGCAAAGGATTCCCTTTCTTTTGTCCCTTGAGTACCTATAGTGGGCTCTAGACCTAGTTAATGGTGATCACTTATTATGTTGGTATCCATTTTGACCTTCATAGTATATCATTAATTGAACCCTTGTTGTGCTACCATCAATTTGACAACCCCTGTTATGCTACCATCAATTTGAATTGGTACTCCATTATTTGATTGGCTTGTTGTTACATCGATTTGATTCACCTAAATTGTTGAATGTTGTTACATAGCTAACGTTATTGTTAGCTATTCCTATTGTATCTATCTACCTATGCCATTTTTTTCTTTATAAACTACTCTTATTATTGATCTTATCTATATGGATGTAATCATTTGTGTTACTTTTCCTTTCGATGATGTTGTTTCCTCTACGATCAAGTCTTTGATCTCAATGAAAATACTATTTTATCACTGCATACAACATGTTTTATACAAAAATTCATACTGCTTAGTTTTATTTATACATGTAGAAAAATAGCATGAATATTTGAAATTGAAATTATTAAAATTATGTATATATGGTTTGTATTATGAAAATGAATCGGATCAATATTCCTTTCTTTGTTATATTTGTGAGATCTCGTTATATGGAGTCAGTTAAAATTATGTGAAGATATTATATTTATGACATCCTATTACATAGAGTGGACTAAAATTGGCAGAATAGTTATGTGTGAGTCAAAGAAAATCTTCAAATACGTGCATTGTTAATTTTAATTGATGCCATATAACGAAACATCAAAAAAGCAATATTTTTAAACCATGAGGAATTCAACTATAAAATCAAAAGTTTAAGGATCCAAATAAAGTTTAAGTTAAAGTTTAAGAATCAAAGTATATTTTGACTTAAACATTATAGTAAAGCTAATTTTCTAAAGAAAGATGGACGAGGCCTGTGTAAAAATTTATTGAGGTCAGGAATTACGATGAAGGTGATATTCAAGCCCAAGCTGTTGGTATATAACATTCAGTAACTTTTTACCAAAGCAACTAGTTGGGACATGGCTACATAAAAATGGATTCAATTAGCTATTGCTATGTGATGTGGCTGACATAGCCACGTAGGTAATTATAAAAAATTTAAATCTTAAGGAGGCCCCCCGACTTTCATGTCGACCAAGTCGGCCTCGACCTTCCCTGGTTGGCCCCATCGGCCCTGGCATCCCAAGTCGGCCCCGACCTTCCCTGGTTGGCCCCACTCGCCCCCAACATCTCCATCGGCCAAGTCGGCCCCGACCTTCCTGGTCGGCCCCGCTCGGCCTCGACGTCTCCAAGTCGGCTAAGTTGGCCTCGACCTTCCTTGGTCGGCCCTGCTCGGCCCCGGCTCTCCGAATCGGCCAAGTCGGCCCGACCTTCCTTGGTCACCCCGCTCAGCCCCGGCATCTCCCAGTCGGCCAAGTTGGCCCCGACCTTATCTGGTCGGCCCCGCTCGCCCCGGCATCTCCGAGTCGGCCAAGTCAGCCCCGACCTTCCCTGGTCGGCCCCGCTTGGCCCAAACATCTCAAGTCGGCCAAGTCGGCCCCAACCTTCCCTGGTCGGCCCCGCTCGGCCCCGGCATCTCCGAATCGGCCAAGTCGGCCCCGACCTTCCCTGGTTGGCCCCGCTCGGCTCTGGCATCTCCAAGTCGGCCAAGTTGGCCCTGACCTTCCCTGGTCAAGCCCGGCATCTCCGAGTCGGCCAAGTCGGCCCCGACCTTCCCTGGTCGGCCCCACTTGGCCCCAGCATCTTCATATCGGCCAAGTCGGCCCCGACCTTCCCTGGTCGGCCCCGCTCGGCCCGGCATCTCAAGTCGGCCAAGTCGGCCCCGACCTTCCCTGGTCGGCCCCGCTCGGCCCCGGTGTCTCCGAATCGACCAAGTCAGTCCCAACCTTTCCTGGTCGGCCCGCTCATCCCCAACATCTCTGAGTCGGCTAAGTCGGCCCCGACCTTCCCTGGTTGGCCCCGCTCGGCCCCGGCATCTTTCGGCCAAGTCGGCCCCAACCTTCCCTGGTCGGCCCCGCTCGGCCCCGACATCTCAAGTCGGCCAAGTCGGCCCCGACCTTCCTGGTCGGCGCTCAGCCCCGGCATCTCATGTCGGCCAAGTCGGCCCCGACCTTCCCTGGTCGGCCCCGCTCGGCCCTGGCATCTTCAGTTCAGCCGAGTCGCCCTGCTTGGCCTCGGCCCTCCGGGGGGTCAAGACTGTCTCAGGTCGGCCTCAGAACGATCCTGTGTTCGCACCACCTTCTGACGCGCGCCGCCTGGCATCCCCAGGCCCAACTACCCACTGGCCATGCGCTGATGGGACTGGACCTAACTACCTATCAGCCCCACTGACCGATGGGACGTAGCTCACCAACTATCATTTTTCCTCTCCGATGGGACAGGACCCACCGACCAGCCCAAATTCACGTAACCCCACAAACCCCACGGACATTCCTTTCTTACGAACTCCACATGGTTGTGCAGGTGTCAACTCCCTATAAAAGGGTAAGTCCACTCAGGAACAAGGTACGCAAACTCATACACTCGCTACCCTGATACTCAGAAAGGGACTCCCCTCTTTCTGGGGACTCATTTTTCTCCCCAGAGCTCGTCTGAGCTCTCCCTCAGCTGTGACCTCATTACTGACTTGAGCGTCGGAGGGTCCCCACGGAGCATCCCTCGTCGTGGGACTTTTGCAGGCCATCCGATCAGGCATGGGATCGCAGATTAAGCAGCTCTCTTCTCTCGACGTTCGAATCGATGATCAGGCGTCATCAGATTGGCGCGCCAGGTAGGGGGTGAGGCAAGCAAAGAAAGCCCAAACCCTATAGTATACTTCTCTTTTCTCTCCCTCTCCCAATGGTGATGACACGAGCTCAGGATGCCTCAGTCAGCCACCTCGGGGGGCATCTTCCCCGACTAAGCAGCAGGAGACCAACCTACCTGTCGCTGATCCTCCTGTCATTTTCCCTCAACCAGAAGCGGTTGCCCCGGCTGCGGAGCAGCTGGCAACCCTCACTCGGCAAGTTCAGACCCTCACCGCCATGGTCCATGGACTTCAGCAGCAGCAGTCCATGGCCACCCAGCATCAAACTGCTCCCCCTGCAAGTCAACAGTCTGCAAGGGAAGGTTTTCCTCAACGAGAGGCCGGTCATCGCTGAGCTTCTCCAAGGAAGCCCCGCCGTGAGTCCTCAAGCGGCCGCGATCTCCATATTGTGGCCCGAGCAAGTTTCCTCCAGAGCCGCATCGCCAGGAGGAACCAAAGCAAAAATCCCATCTTCGCGTCCTTCTCCTTCTTCTTCATCTTCATCCTCCGAGCCATCTCGGAGGGCCCCAACAATCAACCGCCAGGCGGAGGAGCGCCTGGACGAGTACAACCGGCGACTAGATGAGCTCGCCAGAAGATCAACAACCAACCGGAGGAGGAGTATGACACCCGTCCTCCTTACACTCGCCGGATATTGGAGGAGCCATCCCCTCTAGATTCTGATTCCCCCAGATAGATCCGTACGATGGCACGACGGATCCTCTCGACCACCTCAAGAGCTACAAGGCCATGATGTAGGTCCAGGATACGTCAGACACCCTTCTCTGCAAAGCTTTCCCTGCTACTCTGCGGAAGGCTGCTCGCACTTGGCACTCGTGCCTGTCCCCCATAGCATCGACTCCTTCGGGAGCTGAAAAGGCCTTTCTGGCATATTTTGATGCCTGCCGGAATCCCGAGGGTCGCGGATAGCCTCTTCTCCGTGCGCCAGAAGGAGGGGAATCGCTGCAGGACTTCGTGTCCCAGTTCAAAACCGCCGCCCTTGAAGTCTACCATCTGGACGACATGGTGGCAACGCTGGCGCTGAAGCGGGACTCCTTCCGTCCCGCTTCACCTTTTCTCTGGACAAGAAGCCCCCGGGTTCCTACTCCGACCTTCTCCTCCGCTCAAAGTACATCCTCGCGGATGAGGCCGACCTCACCGCCGAGAATCATCAAGAGCTCCAACCGCAAGCCTGCTCATCCCGAGCCGAGCAGCCCTCTCGCCACCAGCAGCCTGACCCGCCTTGCCAATCCGACAACAGGCATCGAAGCCTCATCCTCGACGAGAGCAAGCTCACGCCTCTCCTCGCCCCTCGATCCCACATCCTGATGAAAATCGAGGGCGAGCCTTATCTCCAGCGCCCTCCTCCTATGAAGAAAGGTCCTCCCCGCGACAAGAGCCGTTATTGCCGATTCCATCGAGACTATGGGCACGACACCGACAGCTACTTCAACTTGAAGCACGCTATTGAGGAGCTCATCCAGAGGGGCTACCTCGCAAATATGTCCAGAAGGGGCCACAACCGCTGCCGGCACTCATGGGACCCCCACCTGCTTAGGCCGCTGTCGACAACACCCCCACGGAGCGAACAGTTGGAATGGTGTCTTGGGGAGCAGCTTCCTCATCCAAGCGGCCAAGGGGAGGACGCACCGGGTAATGTAGTTCTTGGGGGGGGGACCGATGAATTTTGAGAATGTAAACAATGAAGGCATCGCCGTCTCTATGACGATCCCAAGCACCCTGTAAAAAGGATATTGGTTGATAGTGGCAGCTCAGCTGACATCCTCACTTATGATGCTTTTGTTTGGATAGGATTATCTCTAGACTCTCTCCAGCCTGTAGCAACCACGTTGGTCGGATTCACCAGGGATTTGGTAAGGGTTGAGGGCGAGATATCTTTGCCCGTGACAGCCGGAACACCGCCATGCCAAAGCATAGTGATCATGAAGTTCTTGGTTGTGCGAGTCCCCTTGGCATACAACGCCATTCTCGGGCCCAGGCTTAAACCTATTGGATGCGATTATCTCCACCCGATGCCTGCTGGTGCAGTTCCCTACTAGCGGAGGTGTTGGGAGATGAAAGGCGAGATCGGTTCAGTTCTGCCCTGCTATCACACGGCGTCAAGCCCCTTGGAGGCCGAGCCGGTCCCAGAAGCACCTGACCCCAGGGAGTCCGACAGGAGAGGGGAGCCGGCCGAGCACCTCATGACCTTTCCCCTTGGGGACGATCCAGCGAAGACCGTGCGCATCGGCGGACTCCTCCCCTCGGAGGATCGCGATCGCCTCCTGACCTTCCTGCGGGCCAACTCAGACATTTTTGCTTGGTCAGCATCTACATGCCCGGCATTCCTCCAGAAGTAATCACCCAAGCTCAACATCGATCCGAAGCACCATCCAATCTGCCAGAGGAAGAGGAGATTCACTCCCGAGCGACAAAGGGCCATCGAGAGGTGCATTACCCTAGCTGGTTGGCCAACGTGGTCATGTGCGAAAGGCAAACGGGAGCTGAGAATTTGCATCGACTTCACTGACCTCAACAAGGCATGTCCGAAAGATAATTTCCCCCTGCCAAGGATAGACCAGCTGTAGATTCCACCTTCGGCCACGGGCTCCTCAGCTTCATGGATGCCTTCTCCGAATACAATCAGATAATGATGGACCCCAGTGATGAAGAGCACACATCCTTTGTGGTAGAAAAGGGATTTATTGCTACAAAGTGATGCCCTTCGGTCTCAAGAATGCGGGGGAAACCTATCAAAGGTTGATGAACAGGGTGTTTCAGGATCAGCTGGGTCGGAACATGGAAGTCTACGTGGATGACATGCTGACCAAGAGCATCCGCTTTGATCATGTCTCTGATCTAGAGGAAAACTTTCAGCAACCTCCTGCTTCCAGGTCAAGCTGAATCCCAAGAAATACGCCTTCGGAGTCACGATGGGCAAGTTCCTGGGTTTTACGGTGACTCAGCGGGGGATCAAAAAACCCAGAAAAATCAGCGCTATCCTCGACATAAGACCACCATCCAGCAAGAAGGAAGTACAGCGACTAACGGGAAGGGTGGCGGCTTTAAGTCGTTTCCTCTCCAGATCAGTCGAGAGGTGCTTGCCCTTCTTCAAGGCCCTGCGGAAAGTAAACAGCTTCGAGTGGACGGACGACTGCCAGAAAGCCTTCGACGACCTGAAGGTGTTTCTATTCTCCTCCTCCTCCTATCTAAACCAAAGGACGGGGAAAGTCTCTTCCTCTACCTAGCTGCTTTTCGGAGGCCGTTAGCTCAGTCTTGGTGAGTCTCGACGCTGATGGAACCCAAAGCCCATTTATTATGTAAGCAAGGTGCTCCACGACGCAGAAGTCAGGTACTCTAAGACAGAAAAAATCATCTTCGCTCTGATCGTCTCCGCTCGACGTCTCCGCCCTTATTTTCAAGCCCATCCCATAGTGGTGCTCACGAACCAGCCCCTCCGAGCCATTCTAGCTCGTCCAGACACCTCAGGCTGACTGCCAAGTGGGCCATCAAGCTAGGAGAGTTTGACCTCTCTTCCAAGCGCGGCCGGCCTTGAAGTCCCAAGTCCTGGCCGATTTCCTAGTAGAGTGCACTTAGGCGGATGAGAGACTAGAGAGGTTTCTGTGGAACAGCATGAGCCCGGCCAAGCAGCGATGGAGAAACCTGGATCCTCCATGTAGACAGCACGTCAAACTCTCAGGGAAGCGGTGCCGTCTCATTCTCACCGGACCGGGTGGAGAAAAGCAGAATGCGCCCTATGGTTTCTATTCAAAGCCACCAATAACCATGCCGAGTATGAGGCCTTGCTGGCAAGATTAAGGCTGGCCCAAGAATTTAGAATAAGGCGTCTCAGAGCTTTCACCGACTCGCAACTCATCTCCGACAAATCAACGGAGAGTACGAGCGCGTGACCTTACTATGACTCAATACCTAGGCAAGGTTCGGCTCTTGGTCTCTCTGTTAGCTTATTTCAGCATCAGTTACATCCTCGGAGTGAGAACGCCAAGGCCGACATCCTTTCCCGCTTGGCTACCTCCGCCGATAGTATCGTAAGAGACGCCTACATCGAATACCTAGAAAGGCCCAGCATAGAAGATGGCGAGGAAGTCCTCCGCTCACCCAAGAGCCTACATGGATGGATGCCTACGTCGCTATCTCACTGACGTCACCCTCCCTGATGATCACAATGAAGCCAAGCTGTTCAAGTGGAGGGCTTCCAAATTCGTCCTCCTAGACGGACGTCTATACAAGAGGTCATTCTCTTACCCCTTGCTCAGATGTGTAGGACCTGCCGACGCCGACTACATCTTAGAGAAATCCATGAAGGCATCTGCGGAAATCACCTGGGGGCAGGTCCCTGGCCAGAAGGCCCTTCGGCAGGGATACTTCTGGCTTACCATGAGGGAGGACGCTGCCAAACTAGTTCAGAAGTGCGATGGTTGCCAGCGCCATGCACACATCCAACACCAACCGTCTACCCCGCTCAACCCGCTCTCAGCCCCTGGCCCTTCGCCCATGGGGAATGGACATCCTTGGGCCATTCCCCCAGCTTTGGGACAGCGGAGATTCTTGCTAGTAGCCATCGACTATTTCACCAAGTTGGTTGAGGTCGAGGCGCTGGCTAAGATCACCGAGAGTAAAGTCAAAGCCTTCTTCTGGAAGTCGATTATATGCTGCTTTGGCCTGCCGCGCACCCTCGTCATGGACAACGGTCGCCAGTTCAACAATGAAGCATTCAAGACTTTCTGTGGCGAGCTAGGCATTCACCATCGATTCACCTCTGTCGGCCACCCCCAGACCAACGGGGAGGCCGAGGTCATGAACCACACCATTCTCAGAGGGCTCAGGACTCGTCTAGATGGATCAAAAGGTCGATGGGTGGAGGAACTCCCCAGTGTGATATGGACTTACCATACGACCCCCAGAGCCCCGACAGGCGAGACCCCCTTCAGTCTCGTCTTCGATCCGAAGCCGTCATCCCTGTTGAGATCGGATGCCCAGTCCACGCGTGGAGTCCTTCAACGAGGAAGACAATTCCACATTGATACGAGCCAACTTAGACTTTATCGACGAAGTACATGACCGGGCAAGGCTGCGTATGGCACTTTCCATCAGCGGGCAACCAAGTACTACAACGCCCGAGTTCGTCCCAAGGTCTTTCGCCACGGAGATCTGGTTTTAAGAAAGGCTGAGTATCTAAGCCTACGAAGGGGGGCAAACTATCCCTCAACTGGGAGGGTTCTTACCGTATCACTGAGACACTCCACCGGGGGGCATACAGACTAGAAGAGCTCAACAGACAACCCATTCCGCGTACCTGGAATGTGGATAATCTCTGCCGATATTATCAATGATGTATCCCCCAGAATACGAGCAATAAAAGGGTCCTTCCAATGCCACAGCCCGCTCTCTCTTGCATTCAAAGACTAGATATCGCTAAAGGAACTTACCGGCATTGCGGCTAATGGGACACCACTCGGTCCGGCTTGGAGATGCCCCCGAGTCGGTTCAAGTTCCTAACAGCTCGTACCAGTCGAGTCACCCCTCGGGCGCACACAAACCCCCGAGGCAGTTCAAAAGGAGCTCGCCGGCATCGCAGCCTACGGGACAACACTCGGCCCTGGCACGGAGATGCCCCGAGTCGTTCAAGTCCCTAATAGCTCCGTACCTGGTCGAGTCACCCCTCGGACAGCACAAAACCCCCAAGGCGGTTCAAAAGGAGATCACCGGCATCGCGGCTAATGGGACACCACTCGGTCCAGCTCAGAGACGCTCCCGAGTCGGTTCAAGTCCCTAACAGCTCCGTATCCGATCGAGTCGCCCCTCGGGCGGCACACAAACCCCAAGGCGGTTCAAAAGGAGCTCGCCGGCATCGCAGCCTATGGGACACCACTCGGCCCTAGCACGAAGATGCCCCGAGTCGGTTCAAGTCCCTAAAAGCTCCGTACCCGGTCGGATCGCCCCTCGGGCAGCACACAAACCCCCGAGGCAATTCAAAAGGAGCTCACGGCATCGCGGCTAATGGGACACCACTCGTCCGGCTTGGAGATGCCTCGAGTTGGTTCAAGTCCCTAACAGCTCCGTACCCGTCAAGTCGCCCCTCAGGGGCACACAAACCCCGAGTGGTTCTAAAGGAGCTCACCGGCATCGCAGCTAACAGGACACCACTCGGTCCGGCTTGGAGATGCCCCCGAGTCGATTCAAGTCCCTAACAGCTCCGTACCCGATTGAGTCGCCCCTCGGGCACACAAACCTCCGAGGTGATTCTAAAAGAGCTCACCGGCATCGCGGCTAACGGGACACCACTGGTCCGGCTTGGAGATGCCCACGAATCGGTTCAAGTCCCTAACAGTCCGTACCTGATCGAGTCGCCCCTCGGGCGGCACACAAATCCCTGAGGCGGTTCAAAAGGAGCTCATCGGCATCGCAGCCTATGGGACACCACTCGGCCCTGGCACGGAGGTGCCCCCGAGGCGGTTAAGACCCTAAAGGCTCCATACCAGCCGAGTCGCCCTCGGGCGGCACACAAACCCCTGAGATAGTTCTAAAAGAGCTCGCCGACCCTCACGATCTCCAAGTCTGCTGAGTCGGCCCCGACCACCCCTGGTTGGCCCCACTCGGCCTCGACATCTCCAAGATTAGGCCGAGTCGCTCAGACCTTCCCGGTCAAGCCCCACTCGGCCCCGGCGTTTTCAAGCCAATCTCGGCGCTAAGTTGCCTTCAGATCATTCTAATTCTTAGAATATTCGAGCACAGACAAATCTCCCTTCAAACGGCCTGCGACAGCTCAAGGCATCCTAGGTAATCTACGCGGCCAGCTTACACTTCGAAGATGCATCTCAACATTGGCCAACCTGATACAACGGTTCGGCCATGACATTATCAACGTGCGCAACACTCATAGTAAAGGGGAACCTCAGAAGAAAGGCCCTCTCTCATCAACAGGTACGGGACCCGTTTTATTGCTAGTCGCACAACAAAACATTCAGCCCAGAGGACAAAAGTGTCTTCACAAAAAAGTTCTTCTTCATTGATAATGAAATTGAAGTACAAAATTTGGGCCCGAGGCCGGTTACAAAAAGAAAAGGGAAAAGAAACAACAACTTTTCGGGACTCGTTTGGGCCTGGCTCTCCCTTGTCATCCTCTTCCTCTGCTGACTCCTCGTCAGATTCCCCAGGCCGGATTCCCTCGAGCTCGGCAATGTCAATTTTAAGAGCCGTGGACACCTTAGTCTTGCACATCTCGAAGCCCTTGACGTAAGCATCAAGGCTAGCCTCGAGGACCTCCTTCCAGAAATCTGGCGAGGACTTGTAGCTGGAGACGGCCTGCCCTGCTCGGCCTTGGCTCTCTGTGCCCTGGCCTTGGCCTCCTGGACTTGCGCCACGGCCTCCCTGGATCGGCCCTCGGCTTCTTCGGCTCGTGCGTTGGCCTCGTCCGCATAGGCCACCGCCCTAGCCTTCTCATGGCCCACCTCAACCGCCGCATTCTCCGCAGCAGCAGCCCTCTCCGCGGCGGCTCGGGCCTCATCTCTCGCCGCTCCGACCTCCCTCTCGGCGCATTGAAGCTGACGGATCAGCTCCTCATTCTGCGCCGCAGCGGTCTTCAGTCGGTCCAAGACCAGCTCCAATTTGGCCTCGGCCGCGGATGCCCGGCCGCTCTCGGCTTCGGCCCAACATTCTGCCTCCTTTATTTCGCCGCCCAGGTTCTCCTCCCGGGCCTTGGCCTCCTGGTGAAGTCGATCAAGGCTCTGGAACTGCGCCATGCTCTCCTTCTTGTACTTGTCGGCCCGCGCCATGGCCCTTGTGAGCGCGTCCGAAGAATGGGCCACCACCTCACGAAGGCTGATCGCGCCGTTGGCCATCTGCAGCAAGGGGGACATGCTAACCCTAAAAGATTGAAGCATCAAAAGACACGTCCAAAATAGAGAGAACTTAGAAGATTATCTGGACAACGACAACCATCACAATATCCAGGAGCGCGGAGTAGCTCAATCCCCGCATCTCCTCCTCGGACTCGGCAGTCCGGACTCTTGATAGAAGACGGGCGGCCTGCGTGGCGTCAGCCATTGAATCAAGCCTAGGGGCCGGCCGCGTCGCCCCTCCTGCGGACCTTCAACCCGAGGACGGGTCGGGTGGCGCACCAACCGCTGGGATGAGCTCTCCGGCCCATCCCTCTGCTCCCCTGTCACCTCCGCCCCGCATTGGATTTCTTGGCGGCTGGCTCCCTCTCTCCGGTAGTTGGGGGAGCCCTCTCCGTCTCTCGCTCGGTGGCAGCTGAAGGGCTGACGGCAACTGTGACCTGCCCCGCCTCGGGCACATCGGCGGCAGGAGCTTCCTCCTCAAGATCCATAACCACCACGGCGGCTCTGATGGTGGCTGGAATCTCTCCCTCCTCTATCTCGGTCCTGGCCGGCCTTGGGACTACTTCTCCAGCCGGTGCTTCCTTAGTCGCTCCTCTGCAGGCGTTGGAGCCTTGGGGACCTCAGCGGCTTGGGTCGGCCCAGCTCGCTCGCCTCTTCGGGCCTTCTTCGCCGGTCTTGACGTTTCCCCGGCAGACGGCCTCTTCTGCTTCAAGGCGGCCTCAAACGCACTGGTGGAGAACTTCATCGCTGCATCCAAAAATGAGAAGTGTTAGCGATAGAATATAGCAATCCCCGGTCGAGACAGAAGGAATCAGGCATCGTGCTCACCGACCACCGAAGCCAACTCGGCTTCTATCAGGTTCTCCTCGGACAGGAGTTCCTTGTAGCCAGGGATTTGGCAGTTGGACAACTGGGTGAAGAGTTCCCTATCTCTCTCCCCCACAGTGGCATTATCATTGGAGCTGGTGTCCGGCTCCATCCAGTCGGTCCTCACCCCCTCAACATGGGCAAAAAGGAAGCATATTTCCATCCCCTAATCTTGGACGGAAGACCTAGGGGGAAGGCCCTACCCGGCCTGGCGGTGAAAGCCCACCAGGCCCCCTCACCTTGGCGGTGGAGTTTATAAAATGCCCGAAACAGTGATAACCCCAGCCGGGCCTCCTGGAAATAGCAGAGAATAACAAAGGCACAGATGATCCGAATCGAGTTCGGAGTCAACTGCGCCGGCACTAGCCTATACCTATCTAAAAGGTTCAGGAAAAAGGGGTGGAGAGGAAGGCGTAGCCCGCACTGAAAAAATTCCTCATACAGAGCGACCCGATCGGGGTAGGTGGAGGTCACTCTATCTTCGGGCCCCGATACGAACAGATGAATGAAGCTGGGGACCATGTACTTAACCCTAATGGCCTCTACATCTTCGGGGGTCATGGTTGAGGCCACTCCGGACGGACCTGCCGGATCAGAACTCACCGCCGGAGGTTATCCCGGACGGTGGGAGGATACAGGAACTGCCCTAATAGAGGAGGCTGAGGTGGACCGAGGCTTGGTCACCATTGGTCGACCACGGATGGCGATTTTGCCCACCGGACGAGGAACCTGACGGGCTAAGGAGGTTTGGTCTTCACTATCGGAATGGGAAGATTTAACTATAGGCCTTTTACCCTCCCTAATGGCACGACGGTCCATGAATGAAAAGGAAAGATGAAACTAACCTGGAAATCAAAGGGAATTTGGTGACAAAAGGGCTCAAGTCACAGAAGAACTTGGGAGAAGGAAAGCTGGAAGAAAGCAATGGCAATGTAAAAGCTTTCCTCAGACCCTTGGGGCGCTTTTATACCCCCATCTCCGAGTGATGATAATCGAGGCCCTACCACGTGGCGCTCTCCTATTGCGCCACAAGCTGTCCACCGAAATCTCGCTGCGCCCGAGATGTGCCGCCTCGATTTGCCTCAAGAAGCGTGATCCCCGACCAATCGCGGGGCATAGAAACGGAGAAACAATGATGGCCTTTACCTTTTTCCATTCCCCCAACAGGCTTCCTCTTCGAGGCGTCCGGCGCTAGCGTTAGCTCCCACCTACCACATGATAGTGGAAGATTTTCGAAGCGACACTGCCTCGGGACGAAGCGCCAGCTCACCAAGCTATTAAAAGCACACTAAAAAGGAATCATTTTTTGAATTTTCTTGCCTCTCTCGCCCAAAGGGCAGCGGGCGTGTGGCCCTTAGCGCTTAGGGGCGGGGGGCATCTAATGTGGTTGACGTAGCCATGAGGGCAATTATGGCAAAATCCAAATCTTAAGGCGGCCCCGCCCCGGTATCTCCATGTAGGCCAAGTCGGCCTCGACCTTCCTGATCGGCCCCGCTCGGCTCCGGCATCTCCAAGTCGGCCAAGTCGGCCCCGACCTTCTCTGATCGGCCCCGTTCGGCCCCGGCATCTCCATGTCGGCCAAGTCGGCCCCGACCTTCCCTGGTCGGCTCCGCTCGGCCCCGGCGTCTCCAAGTTGGCTAAGTCGGCCCCGACCTTCCCTGGTCGGCCCTGCTCGGCCCCGGCATCTTCGAATCGGCCAAGTCAGCCCCGACCTTCCCTGGTCGGCCCCGCTCGGCTCCGGTGTCTCCAAGTCGGCCAAGTCGGCCCTGACCTTCCCTGGTCGGCCCCGCTCGGCCCCGGCATCTCTGAGTCGGCCAAGTCAGCCCCGACCTTCCCTGGTCGGCCCCGCTCGGCCCCGGCATCTCCATATCGGCCAAGTTGGCCCCGACCTTCCCAGATCGGTCCCGCTCGGCCCCGACATCTCCAAGTCGACCAAGTCGGCCCAAACCTTCCCTGGTCGGCCCCGCTCGGCCTCGGCGTCTCCGAGTCGGCCGAGTCGCCCCGACCTTCCCTGGTCGGCCCCGCTCGGCCCCAGCATCTCCGAGTCGGCAAAGTCAGCCCGACCTTCCCTGGTCGGCCCCGCTCAGCCTCGACATCTCCGAGTCAGCCAAGTCGGCCCCGACCTTTCCTGGTTGGCCCCGCTCGGCCCCGGCATCTCCATATCGGCCAAGTTGGCCCTGACCTTTCTTGGTCGGCCCCGCTCGGCCCCGGCATCTCCAAGTCGGCCAAATCGGCTTCGACCTTCCCTAGTCGGCCCCGCTCAGCCCCGGCGTCTCCAAATCGGCCAAATCGGCTCCGACCTTCCCTGGTCGGCCCCGCTCGGCCCCGGCATCTCCGAGTCGGTCAAATCGGCCCCGACCTTCCCTGATCAGCTCCGCTCGGCCCCGGCATCTCCAAGTGGGCCAAGTCGGCCCCGACCTTCCCTAGTCTGCCCCGCTCGGCCTTGGCATCTCCGAGTCGGCCAAGTCGGCCCCGACCTTTCCTGGTCGGCCCCGCTTGGCCCCGGCATCTCCATGTCGGCCAAGTCGGCCCAGACCTTCCCTGGTCGGCCCCGCTCGGCCCCGGCATCTTCAGTTCAGCCGAGTCGGCCCTACTCGGCCTCGGTGCCCTCCGGGGAGTCAAGGCTGTCTCAGGTCGGCCCCAGAACGATCCTTGTTGTTCGCACCGCCATCCTTCTGACGCGCGCCGCTTGGCATCCGAGGCCCAACTACCCACTGGCCACGCCGCTGATGGGACTGGACCTAACTACCTGTCATCCCCACTGACCGATGGGACGTAGCTCACCAACTATCGTTTTTTCCTCTCCGATGGGACAGGACCCACTGACCAGCCCAAATTCACGCAACCCCACAAACCCCGCGGACATTCCTTTCATATGAAACTCTACATGGTTGTGCAGGTGTCAACTCCCTATAAAAGGGTAAGTCCACTCAGGAACAAGGTATGCAAACTCATACACTCGCTACCCTGATACTCAGAAAGGGACTCCCTCTTTATGGGGACTCATTTTTCTTCCCATAGCTCGTCTGAGCTCTCCCTCAACTGTGACCTCGATTACTGACTTGAGCGTCGGAGGGTTCCCACCGGAGCATTTCTCCGGTCATGGAACTTTTTGTATGCCATTCGATCAGGCGTGGGATCGCAGATTAAGCAGCTTTCTTCTTTCGACGTTCGAGATCGGTGATTAAGCGTCATCGTTATGTGACAACAATATCGAAAATTTGAGAGACTGGACAGACCTGCTTGTTTGAAGGAAAGCAGCCTCAAATGAGAGAGATGTTAAAGAATTTGCACGGTTGCTACTGATTACACACGTCTCCACCAGCCAAACATTATCATTACCAGAGCCTGTTGGACCCTCCACCGCATCGGTGCCCACCTTTGCAGCATCTGATCATTATGTGCTATTTGTTCTTGTGGCAAAAGTCCTTCAATCAGCCGGGTTGGAACTATTGATCATTAGGATCCACTGAGGTCAGTTTGTGCGCGTTAAAAGTCTGTTGAACCGTTGCTCCAAAAACCTTTCGGTTATGTTTGGAATTTTCTTTCAGCAAAGCCAAAATAATCATTGGAACAGGCTGCAAAATTGACCCAGTTAAGGGATAAAATAGATGATTTGCCCATTACCATTTACAAAACTAATTAGGTGATATCAGAAGTACAAGCATCCACACTTCAGAGAACGAAGTTTTTTTTTTTTTTCGTTGATACCAAAAGATTATAACAGTGCTCCTGAGTAGGGGTGTAATTGGATTGGATTCAACACAAATTTGGTCCGTCGAACCCGATTTATAGCAGTGTTTAAACTCATGTTTGTCCAATCCAAATCCGAAAGATTCAAGTTTAATTCGGTCCGATTTACAATTAATTCGGGTTCGAATTGACCGCAACTCGAACCCGAGATAATCCGAACCCGAGGGTTACTCGAACGGGGGATAACTTATTGGCACCATATTTTTGGAAGCATTGAGGGCGTCAATCAGTCGGACGAGATGCCCAACTTGAGAGCAAGAAGGGCAAGTCATTATAGACAAGAAAAAAAAAAGGATAAACATAAAGACAAATCATCCACACATTTCGTTTCACTTTCCGCATTCTTTCTTCTTTGTTTACGACACATCTTCTTTGTTTAAGTAAGATTTTTTTTAATACAATATTAAAGCTTCGAGTCAGCTTATATGTTCGATAAAAAATTTTATTTTTTTATTTTTAAAATCCATAATTTAATATTTATTTATTTTAAAAAATATTTTATTTTATTTTTTCATCAATTCAAATTTCATTTCAAATCTTAATTTAATTTATTTTTAAAAATAAAATTAAAATTAAAATTTTATAAATAAAATAAAATAAAAATAAAAATAAAAATTTTATAAATAAAATTAAAATTAAAATTAAAAAAATATAAATTTTATGAGCCGGAATTGCACCGCTGCTGCTGAGTGCTGATGATCTTGAATGATTGCGATTGATTAAAAAGATAAAAATGAGTTAAATATTTGATCGGTGCAAGTTGCACCACTGTAGCGGACAAGGGTGGCCATTTTGTCCTGTCAAGATAGCAAAAATATTTTAAATATCCCCAAGTAGTCGGTTCATTTCGATCATATTATAATATTATATTAATTTTTTAACAACGCACACAGCATCCTAGTATCATTTATGTGAAAGTGGCAAGAGGGAGACTGGTGATTAAGTGGCCGAGAAGGATTAGCCTCTCTAATTGGAAAGAAAATATAATAAAATAATATTATAGGAAGATCTAATTTACTGTGCGAGTGATCCGTGGGAATCCCAACCCCCAATAATTGCGTCTCTTTCCGCGTTATCGAGCCGTGTGCATCCCGCGGTTTGACTCTTCTTTCCTTTCTCTCTCTTGTTTTATTTGTTGATTTTTAATTTTTAATTCTTAATTCGTTCCCATCCTTTCCAGCTCAACATCATTTGCTTGCGTCAGCGCAGGGTTTTGGGCCACCGGACAATTAGGGGATCCGAACGAAAGCGCAGTAAACCACAATTTTTTTTTTTTTTTTTTTGAGTATGAATCAATTTCATTTTATTTCTTAATTAAATCTCGATTTAATTTTTTTTAAATCAAAAAATAAATATTTACTTATTTTTAAAAATAAATATAAAATGAATCAAATCGTGTGCCTATATTATATAAGCTTTTATTTGTAATATAATGATAATTCAAGTGTTACATATATGTATGAATAACTGAGTGGTGTGAGAGTTTAGCTCTTTTTCATTATGAATAGTTAAGCTATTATTTGATCACATAAATTTATTATAAAAACTAATATTATAATTATCTAAAATGAGTACAAGCAAATCAATAAAATAAATTAAAATAAATTAAAATTTTTTGTTTGGTTCAATTCAATTTTCTATAATGATCTATTCGGTTTTCAATTTCAATTTTAAGAAATTAATTCAAATAAGCTTCATTTTTTATGTGGGCTGAGATAATCTAGCATGTTCGCATGATTAGAGTTGCCTCAAGAAGCTAATTGGATTGCCATCTATAATAAACGACGAAGACCAGATGTGACATGGCTAACTGTTCATCTGGAATGACCTATCTCGCCATTTTAAGAAAGGCACTGACCTATCTGACGCCTTGATCCTCATCCGAATTTATCGCCTTATATGGAGGTAAATCCACTCCTTATCATATCTTGTGATGATGCTTGATGTGGCTAATGTAGTCCCAAGATTAATTTCGGCAAAATCAAAGCATGGATGTGCCTCGACATCTCCAAACCCGCTGAGTTGGCTCCGACCTTTCCTGGTCGGCCCTTCTCGGCCCCGGCAACTCCAAGCCCGCCGAGTCGGTCCCGACCCTTCCTGGTCGGCCCTTCTCGGCCCCGGCGCCTCCAAGCCCGTCGAGTCGGCCCCGACCCTTCCTTCCTGGTCAGCCGTTCTCGGCTCCGGCACCTCCAAGCCCGCCGAGTCGGCCCCGACCCTTCCTGGTCGGCCCTTCTCGGCCCCGGCACCTCCAAGCCCGCCGAGTCGGCCCCGACCCTTCCTGGTCGGCCCCTCTCGGTCTCGGCACCTCCAAGCCCGCCGAGTCAGCCCCGACCCTTCCTGGTTGGCCCTTCTCGGCTTCGGCACCTCCAAGCCCGCCGAGTCGGCCCTGACCCTTCCTGATCGACCCCTCTCGGTCCCGGCACCTCCAGGCTCGCCGAGTCGGCCCCGACCCTTCCTGGTCGGCCCTTCTCGGCCCGACACCTCCAAGCCCGCTGAGTCGGCCCCGCCCCGGCACATCCTAGTCGGCAAGGTCAGCCCCGGTCACCTTTGGCCGACCCATATAAGCTTCGACTCCCCCGAGGGAGTCGAGACTCTCGGTTTTCTCCAAATCTGCCCCAACACGACCCTGGTAGCTCGAGACGCTACCTCTCTGACCCACGCCGCCTGACAATGCCAGATCCAACTACCCACAGGCCACGCTGCTGATGGGACTGGACCCAACTACCCAACAGCCCCGCTGGCTGATGGGACTTAGCCCACCAACCGTCGCTTTCTCCCTTTCCAATGAGACAGCACCCACCAACCAGCACAGATTCATGCAACTCCCAAGAACTCCGCGGACATTTCCTCCTCACGGAATCCCACGTGACCATGCCAGGGTCAACCCCTATAAAAAGGTGAATCCACTCAATAAACAGGTATGCGCGATAATCCCCGAAAAATCGCTATCTTGAGATCGAGAGAGAAATCCCTTCTTCTCTGGAGCACCCTTTCACCTAAAAGGAGCTCATTTGAGCTCCTCTTCGGCTGTGACCTCAATTGCTAACTTGGGCGTCGGAGGGTCCCACAGGAAAACCATCTCCGGTCCTGGGACTTCCTTACAGGTAACCTGGTGAAGTAGAGCCTGAAGAATCCATCCGTTCCTGACATGCAGGATCAGTGATTGGGCGTCATCAGATTGGCGCGCCAGGAAGGGGGACAAAAGTTGGTGTAGAACGCAGCAAGTATCCCAGGTTATCCCTGTGCTACATCTGGCCAAACTCTACTCCCCCCTTCTCTCTTCTCTCTTTGGAGTTATGGTGGTGACACGAGCTCAGGACGCTTCCATCAGCTGTCCAGCGGGGCTTCCCCCGCCGGTTAGGCAGCAAGAGGCTAACCCCCTGTTGCCGATCATCCAGTCGCCTGCCCACCACCAAACGCAGCCGCCCAAACGGCGGAGCAATTGATGACCCTCTCCCAACAAGTCCAAACTCTCACTGCTATGGTCCACGGGCTCCAGCAGCAGCAGTCCGTGGCCACTCAGCACCAAACCGCTCCCCCCGCCAGTCAGCAGTCGGCGAGGGAAGGTTCTCCAAGGCGGGAGGTTGGTCGGCAGGAGGCCGGCTAGCGGGAAGCCGGTCCGCGGGAGGCCCGGTCGGTGGGAGGCCGGTCGTCGTCCAGCTTCCCCAAGGAAATCCCGCCGCGAGCCCTCCAAGCGGCCGCAGTCCCCTGATCATGGCCTCAGCAAAATCCCTTCGGGATACGTCATCAAGAGGAGCCAAGGCGGAAGCCCCGACTTCCGTCTCCCTCTCTGTCTTCTTCATCTTCTTCTTCCTCCTCCGAGCCATCTCAGAGGGCCCCAATAATCAACTAACAGGCGAAAGAGCGCCTGGAAGAGTACAACCGATGGCTGGACGAGCTCACCAAAAAAATCAACCATCAGCCGAAGGAAGAGTTTGACACCCGACCTCCTTACACCCGCCGGATATTGGGGAGCCTGTCCCCTCCAGGTTTCGGTTCCCCCAGATGGACCCGTACGATGGTACGACAGATCCTCTCAACCATCTCGAGAGTTATAAAGCAATGATGCAGGTTTAAGGCGCTTCAAACGCCCTTCTCTGCAAAGGCCTTTCCCGCTACTCTGCGGAAGGCTGCTCGCGCATGGCACTCGCGCTTGCCCCCTCACAGCATCGACTCCTTCCGAGAGCTGGAGAAGGCTTTTCTGGTACATTTCGATGCTTGTCGACGAATTCCAAGGGTGGCGGACAACCTCTTCTCCGTACGTCAGAAGGAGGGAGAGTCGCTGCGGGACTTCGTGTCCCGGTTCAAAGCTGCCGCCCTCGAGGTCTACCATCTCGATGATGCAGTAGTGACGCTGGCGTTGAAGCGAGGACTCCTTCCGTCTCGCTTCACCTTTTCTTTAGATAAGAAGCCCCCGGGCTCTTATTCCGACCTCCTCCTCGGGCTCAAAAGTATATCTGTGCAGATGAAGCCGACTTCACCCGCCGAGAATCTTCAAGGAGCTTCAGCCACAAGCCTGCTCACCCTGAACCAAGTGGACCTCCTTGACACCGGCGAGCCGATCCGCCTCATCGACCCGACAACAGGCATAGAAGCCCTGTCCCCGATGAGAGTAAGCTCACACCTCTCCTTGCCCCTCGATCTCACATTCTGATGGAGATCGAGGGCGAGCCTTACCTCCAGCGTCCTCCTCCCATGAAGAAAGGTCCTCCCCGTGACAAAAGCTGCTACTGCTGATTCCACCGGGACTATGGTCATGACACTGACAGCTGCTACAGCTTGAAGTGGGCCATCGAGGAGCTCATTCAGTGGGGCTACCTCGGCAAATATGTGCAGAAGGCGCAGCAAACGCTGCCGACCCTCATGGGGCCTCCTTCTGTTCAGGCCCCGGTCGACAACACCCCCACGCAGCGGACGGTCGGAATGGTGTCCTGGGGATCAACCTCCGCACCTAAGCGGCCGAGGGCGGAGGAGGCACCGAGTAATGTAATTCCTGGGGGGGATCTGCTGTCATAGATAATGTAACAATGAAGGCATCGTCGTCTCTATGATGATCGCCAAGCATCCTGTAAAGAGGATATTAGTTGATAGTGGTAGCTCAGCTGATATCCTTACCTACGACACTTTTGTTTGGATAGGATTATCTTTGAACTCCCTTCAGCCTGTGGCGACCCCTTTGGTCAGTTTTACTGGGGACTCTGTGAGGGTTGAAGGCGAAATACCTTTGCCTGTGACAGCCGGAATGCCACCATGCCAAAGCACAGTAATAATGAAATTCCTGGTTGTGAGGGTTCCCTTGGCGTATAACGCCATTCTGGGGCGTCCAGGTTTGAACCTTTTGGACGCAGTTATTTCCACCCGGCGTCTGTTAGTGCAATTCCCCACGGGCGGAGGAGTCGGGATTATGCGCGGTGAGGTCAGCCCAGTCCTGCTCTGTTATCGCGCGGCATCAAGTCCTATGGAAGCTGAACCAACCTTTGAAGCATCCGACCCTAGAGACTCTAACAAGGGAGGAGAGCCAGCTGAACATCTTTTGACCTTGCCTCTTGGAGATGACCCAGCAAGAACCGTCCGTGTCGGCGAACTCCTCCCTCCAGAGGACCGGGAGCATCTCTTAGCCTTTTTGCGGGCTAATTCAGACGTCTTTGCCTGGTCAGCATCTGATATGCCCGGTATCCCTTTGGAAGTGATCACCCACAAGCTCAACATTAACCCGCGACACCGTCCAATTCGCCAGAAGAAGAGAAGCTTTGCTCCTGATCGACAAAAGGCTATTGACGAGGAAGTCAACAAGCTACTCAGTGCTGGCCACATCCGGGAGGCACACTACCCCAGTTGGTTGGCCAATGTGGTCATGGTGCGTAAGGCAAATGGGAGCTGAAGGATTTGCATAGACTTCACCGGCCTCAACAAGGCGTGTCCAAAAGATAGCTTTCCCCTGCCAAGAATTGATCAGCTGGTAGATTCCACCTTCGGGCATGAACTCCTCAGCTTCATGGACGTCTTCTCAGGATACAATCAGATAAAGATGGACCCCAGTGACAAAGAGCACACCTCCTTCGTGATGGAAAAGGGTATTTATTGCTACAAAGTGATGCCTTTTGGCCTCAAGAACGCGGGAGCAACTTACCAAAGGTTGATGAACAGAGTGTTCCAGGACTAGCTAGGCCGGAATATGGAAGTCTATGTAGACGACATGCTGACAAAGAGCACCCGCGCCTCTGATCACGTCTCCAATTTAGAGGAGACCTTCAACAACCTCCATCATTTCAAGTTAAGCTGAACCCCAAGAAATGTGCTTTTGGGGTCACGGCAGACAAGTTCCTGGGCTTCATGGTGACCTAGCAGGGGATCGAGGCGAACCCAGAGAAGATCAGCGCCATACATGACATGAGGCCACCGTCCAGCAAGAAGGAAGTGCAGCGATTAACTGGGAGGATAGCGGCTCTAAGTCATTTCCTCTCCAAATCAGCCGAGAGATGCTTGCCCTTCTTCAAGGCCTTGCAGAAGATGAATAGCTTCGAGTGGACTGACGATTGCCAGAGGGCCTTCGACGGGTTGAAGGCGTTTCTGTCCTCCCCTCCGCTCCTATCCAAGCCAAGAGACGGAGAAAGTCTTTTTCTCTGCTTAGCTACTTCTTCGGAAGCCGTTAGTTCAGTTTTGGTGCATCTCGACACTGATGGAATCCAAAGGCCTGTCTACTATATGAGTAAGGTCCTCCATGATGCAGAAGTCAGATACTCCAAGGCGGAAAAGGTCATCTTCGCCCTGATAGTCTCCGCTCAGCGTCTCCGCCCGTATTTTCAAGCCCATCCTATTGTAGTGCTCACGGATCAACCCCTACGAGCCATCCTGGCTCGTCCGGATACCTCAGGCCGACTCGCCAAGTGGGCCATCAAGCTGGGAGAATTTGACCTCTCTTTCTAGGCTTGACCGGCTCTGAAGTCTCAAGTTCTGGCCGACTTCCTGGTTGAATGCACCTGGGCAGAGGAGATGGCTGAAGAGGTTGCCAAGGAACAGTGCGAGCCTGAGCTAGGCAAAGATGGGGAAACTTGGATCCTTGATGTGGATGCGCATCGAACTCTCAAGGAAGCGGCGCCAGACCAGGCGGAGAGAGAACAGAATGCGCCCTGCGGTTTCTATTCAAAGCCACCAACAATCAAGCTGAGTACGAGGCCCTGCTGGCCGAGCTAAGGCTAGCCCAGGAGTTTGGAATAGAGCGTCTCAGAGCTTTCACGGACTCGCAACTCATCTCTAGGCAAATCAATGGGCAGTACGAGGCGCGTGACCCCGCTATGACTTAATACTTGGGCAAGACCTAGTATAGAGGATAGCGAGGATATCCTCCCGCTCATCCAGGAGCCCACATGGATGGATGCCTACATTCGATATCTCACTGACGGTACACTCCCTGATGACCGCAACGAAGCCAGGTTGCTCAAGTGGAAAGCCTCCAAATTCATTCTTCTCGATGGGCATCTATACAGAAGGTCATTCTCCTATCCCCTGCTCAAGTGCGTGGGATCCGCCGATGCCGACTACATCCTCAGAGAAATCCACGAGGACATCTGTGTAAATCATCTGGGGGGCAGATCCTTAGCCCAAAAGGCCCTTCGTCAGGGATACTTTTGGCCCACTATGAGGGAGGATGCGGCTAAATTAGTTCAGAAATGTGATGGTTGCCAGCGCCATGCACACATCCAATATCAACCATCTACCCCGAGGAACCCGCTCTCGGCTCCATGGCCCTTCGCTTAGTGGGGAATGGACATTCTCGGTCCATTCCCCCTAGCTTCTGGGCAACAAAAGTTTTTGCTAGTCGCCATTGATTACTTCACCAAATGGGTTGAGGTCGAAGTGTTAGCCAAGATCACTGAAGGCAAAGTCAAAGCTTTCTTTTGAAAGTCAATCATATGCCGCTTTGGCCTCCTCACACCCTTGTCATGGACAACAGCTGCCAATTCAACAACGAAGCATTCAAAGTCTTCTACGATGAGCTAGGCATTCATCACCGATTCACCTCCGTTGGCCACCCCCAAACTAACGGAGAGGCTGAGGTTATGAACCACACCATCCTTAGAGGACTCAGAACCAGGTTGGACGAGTCCAAAGGTCGTTGGGTGGAGGAGCTCCCCAGCGTGATATGGGCCTATCACACGACCGCCAGAGCCCCGACGGGCGAGACTCCCTTCAGTCTCACCTTCGGATCCGAGGCCGTCATTCCTGTCGAGATCGTACTACCCAGTCCACGTGTGGAGTCCTTCAGTGAAGAAAGCAACTCCGCGCAGATTCGGGTTAATTTGGACTTCATCGACGAGGCGCATGATCGGGCGAGGCTACGCATGGCGACTTTCCATCAGCGAGCAGCCAGGTACTACAATGCTCGAGTTCGCCTTAAGGTTTTCCGCCGCGGAAATTTGGTTTTGAGAGAAGCTGAGGTTTCAAAGCCTACTGAGGGAGGCAAGCTATCCCCCAACTGGGAGGGCTCTTATCGCGTCGCCGAGGCACTCCACCGGGAGGCATACAAATTAGAGAAGCTCGATGGACAACCCATTCCACGCACCTCGAATGCCGATAACCTTCGCCAATATTACCAATAATGTATTCCCCCAGGGCATGAGCAATAAAGGGGGGGTCCCTTCTGATGTAACAGCCTACTCTCCCTTGCCTCCAAGGACCAAATCTCTCAAAAGGAGCTCACCGGCATTGCGGCTAACGGGACACCACTCGGCTCCGGCACGGCGGTGCCCCTGAGTCGGTTAAGACCCTAGCAGCTCCGTACCCGGTCGAGTCGCCCTTCAGGCGGTACACAAACCCTTGAAGTGGTTCAAAAGGAGCTTGCCGGCATCGCGGCTAACGGGACACCACTCGGCCCCGGCACGGCAGTGCCCCCGAGTCGTTAAGACCCTAGCAGTTCTGTACCTAGTCGAGTCACCCTTCATATGGCACACAAACCCCTAAAGTGGTTCAAAAGGAGCTCGCCGGCATCGCGGCTAACGGGACACTACTCGGCCCCAACACGGCGGTGCCCCCGAGTCGATTAAGACCCTAGCAGCTTCGTACCCGATCGAGTCGCCCTTCATGCGGCACACAAACCCCTGAAGTGGTTCAAAAGGAGCTCGCCGGCATTGCGGCTAACGGGACACCACTCGGCCCTGGCACGGCGGTGCCCCCGAGTCGATTAAGACCCTAGCAGCTCCATACCCGGTCGAGTCACACTTCAGGCGGCACACAAACCCCTGAAGTGGTTCAAAAGGAGCTTGCCGGTGTCGCGGCTAACGGGACACCACTCGGCCCTGGCACGGTGGTGCCCTCGATTCGGTTAAGACCCTAGCAGCTCCGTGCCTGGCCGAGCTACCCCTCAGGCAACACGCAAACCCCTCACGATGGCAGAATCAACCTCAACCATCTCTGGTCAATCCAGACGCCTCCAAAGTTAGGCTTGGCGTCAAGCCGCCCGAAGATCTTTCCAAGCCTTTGGGGACTCATGCGTAAGCAAGCCATCTTGCGAACAGCCTGCGATAGCACGAAACATCTTAAGTGACTGTTCATATGGCCGGCCTACATCCTAGAGATGCGTTCGAATATTGGCTAAATTCGGAATCACGGAACATCTTAGAAGATACTATATTCAGCTTCAACGTCGCCAGCATATACGATTTGGCCACGAGGAGTAAGGCACAGTAAGGCATTTTTTCTCAGAAGAAGGAAGACGGGATGGATCGAAACACAAAGAAGTTAAAGTCTTTTTCATTGACCATTGAAGAAGAGTACAAAATTGGGCCCGAGGCCGATTACATACAATAAAGTAAAAGAAAAATAACTCAAGGCCCACCGGGGCCGGGCTACCCTTCGTCCCTTTTCTCCGCAGGCTCCTCGTCAGAATCCCCGGGCCGGATATCTTCGAGTTCAGCTATGTCGATCTTGAGGGCCGCAGATACTCTGGCCTTGCACATCTCGAAGCCCTGAATATAGGCATCGAGGCTGGCCTCGACGACTTCTTGCTTAAACTCCGGTGAGGCCTTATAGTTGGAGACGGCTTGCCCCGCCTCGGCTTCGGCCCGCTGCGCCCTGGCCTCGGTCTCCCAGGCCTTGCTCTCAGCCTCTGTGGTGTGGGCGCTGGCCTCGTCAGCGCAGGCCACCGCCCTGGCCTTCTCCAGGCCCGCCTTCGTCGCCGCCTTCTCCGCAGCGGCCGCTCTCTCCGCAGCCTCCACTACCGCCTTCTCTGCAGCGGCCACTCTCTCCGCCGCGATCCGAGTCTCCTCCTCAACGCGTTGGAGCCGCTGAGTCAACTCTTCGTTCTGCGCCGCACCGGCCCTCAATCTTTCTGAGGCCAGCTCCATCTTGGCCTCGGCCATGGAGGCCCGGCTGCTCTTGGCTTCGACCCAGCTCTCCATCTCCCTCATGCGACCAGCCTAGCTCTCCTCGCGGGCCGAGGTTTCCTTGTGCAAGTGAGCAAGGATTTCAGCTTGCGCCATGCTCTTTTTCTTATACCTGTCGGCCCGTGCCACGGCCTTGGTGATTGTGGTGGAAGAGTGGGCCAGTGCCTCGTGAAGGCCCAACGCTCCAGTGACCAACTGTAGCAGAAGAAGCATGTCAGCTACAAGAAGAAGAAGAAATATGGGAAAGTAACAAGTGCTCAAAATTTACCTGGACAATAGAAACCATTACCATGTCCAGGAGCGCGGAGTGACTCATCCCCCGCGTCTCCTCTTCGAGCTCGGCGGTTCGGACCCCTGACAGGAGGCGGTAGGCCTGCGCGGCGTCCGCCACTAAACTGACCGGGGGGACTATCCTCATCTGTCACACCTGCGGGCCTTCGGCCTAGGGGCGGGCCAGGCACCGGGCCGATTGGCGGGATGAGCTCCCCGACTCACCTCTTTGCTTCTCGATCGCCTCTGCCCCGCTCTGGGCCTCCCAGGCGACCCGCTCCCCCTCACTAGAAGTTGGGGGAGCACTTTCCCTTTCCGGCTCGGTAGCGGCCGGAGGGCCAACAGCAATAGTGACCCGCCCCGCCGTGGGCACACCGGCGGCGGCGGGAGCTTCCTCCTCTCCATCCAAAACCACCACCATCTCCTCGGTGGTGGCCGGGATCTCCCCTTCTTTGGTCTCGGCCCTCGCAGGCTTCCGGGCCGCCCTTACAACCGGCTTCTTTTTGGCCGGCTCCCCCGCGGGTGTCAGGGCTGTGGGGGCTGCGGCCGGCCTTGCCGGCTCCCTTTCTCGAAGTTTCTTCGCCGGCCGGGACGACTCTCCTGTCGCCCGCCTTTTTTACCTCAGGACGGCCTCAAAATCGCTGGCGGAAACCCTCATTGCTGCACAAAAGAGTAACGAGCATCAGTAGCGGCGTACAATAAATCGAAGGACGGACAAAAGAATTCAGGCGCCAAGCTCACCGGTTGACGGGGCTAACTCGGCTTCTACCAGGTTCTCCTCGGACAGGAGTTCCTTGTAATTGGGGATTTGACAGTTGGACAGTCGGGTGAATAACTCCCTATCCCTATCCCTTATCGTGGAATCTTCGTTGGAGCTGGTCTCGGGCTCCCTCCAGTCGGCCCTAATCCCCTCGACGTGGGCAAAGAGAAATCTATGTTTCTACCCCCTAATTTTAGATGGAAGACCCAATGGGAAGGCTCTACCCGGCCTGGCAGTAAATGCCCACCAGGCACCCTCACCTTGGCGGCGGAGCTTATAGAAAGCTCGGAACAGGGACAGCCCTAGATGGGCCCCCTCGAAGTGGCAAAGAATTACAAAGGCGCAAATGATCTGAATCGAGTTCAGAGTCAACTATGCCGGTACTAACCTATACCTATCTAAGAGGTTAAGGAAAAAAGGATGGAAAGGAAGGCGCAGCCTGCACCGAAGAACTCCTCGTACAGAGCGACCCAGCCCGAATGGTCAGAGGTCACCCTGTCCTCGGGCCCTGGCGCGGACAGGTCAATAAAGTCAGGGACGTTGTATTTAGCCCTAAGGGTCTCTATATCCTTAGGGTCATGGTGGAAGCCACCCCAGCTGGATCCACTGGATCAGAACTCACCATCGGAGGAAGCGCCGGACAGCGAGAGGACAAGGGAACTTCCCTAATAGGAGGACCGGAGATGATCGGGGTCCTGCTACCACCGATTTACCACAGATGACTACACCGCCCACCACTGAGGCATTCGACTCCTAGCTACGGGGGCCTGGTCCTCACTGCTAGACTGGGAAGACTCCTCTATGGGTCTCTTGCCCTCCCTAATGGCACGACGGTCCATAGGTAAAAAAGGGGATGAAACTAACCTGGGAGTTGGAAAGACTCAGGTCGCAGAAGAACTCAAAGAAGAAGAAAGTAGAAGAAGAAAGCAATGGCAGCGTAAAGGTTTCTACAGGTCCTTGGAGGTTTTTATAGCCCCCGGTCTCCAGCTAACGCCGCCCCAGATCCTTCCATCTGGCGCGCGCCCATTGCGTCGTAGACTGCCAGCTGAAAATCTTGCCTGCGCCCGAGGCGTGCCGCCTCAATCCATTCCAGAAGATGTGATCCCCGACCAATCACGAGCCATGGAAAATAGAGCAGCAATGATGCCCTCGCCTTTTTCCCATCACCCAATGGGCTCCTTCTCCGGAGCGTCCGACGCCAACATCATCACCACCTAACGCATGATTACGGGAGATCTTCGAAGCGACACTGCCTTGAAACAAAGCGCCAGCACATCAGCTCATTTAAAGCGCACTAAAGGAGGCAATCATTCTTTTTGAATTTTCGCACCCCTTTCGCCCAAAGGATTGCAGACGCGTGGCCCTTAGCGCTCAGGGGCGGAGGGGCATCTGATGTGGCTAATGTAGTCCCAAGGTTAATTTCGGTAAAATCAAATCATGGGTGTGCCCCGATGTCTCCAAGCCTGCCGAGTCGGCCCCGACCCTTCCTGGTCGGCCCTTCTTAGCCCCGGCACCTCCAAGCCCGCCGAGTCGGCCCCGACCCTTCCTGGTCGGCCCTTCTCGGCCCCGGCACCTCCAAGCCCGCCGAGTCGGCCCCGACCCTTCCTAGTCGGCCCTTCTCGGCCCCGGCGCCTCCAAGCCCACCGAGTCGGCCCCGACCCTTCCTTCCTGGTTGGCCCTTCTTGGCCCCGGCACCTCCAAGCCCGCCGAGTCGGCCTCGACCCTTCCTGGTCGGCCCTTCTCGGTCCCAGCACCTCCAAGCCCACCGAGTTGGCCCCGACCCTTCCTGGTCGTCCCTCTCGGCCCCGGCACCTCCAAGCCCGCTGAGTCAGCCCCGACCCTTCCTGATCGGCCCCTCTCGGCCCCGGCACCTCCAAGCCCATCGAGTCGGCCCCGACCCTTCCTGGTCGGCCCTTCTCGGCCCCGGCACCTCCAAGCCCGCCGAGTCGGCCCCGACCCTTCCTGGTCGGTCCTTCTCGGCCCCAGTGCCTCCAAGCCCACCAAGTCGGCCTTGACCCTTCCTGATCGACCCCTCTCGGCCTCGGCACCTCCAGACTCGCTGAGTCGGCCCCCGACCCTTCCTGGTCGGTCCTTCTCGGCCCCGGCACCTCCAATCCCACCGAGTTGGCCCCGCCCCGGCATGTCCTAGTCGGCAAGGTCGGCCCCGGCCACCTTTGGCCGACCCAGATAAACTTCGGCTCCCTCGAGGGAGTCGAGACTCTCGGTTTCCTCCAAATCTGCCCCAACACGGCCCTGGTAGCTCGGGACGCTACCTCTCTGACCCGCGCCGCCTGACAACGCCAGATCCAACTACCCACAGGTCACGCTACTGATGGGACTGGACCCAACTACCCAACAGCCCCGCTGGTTGATGGGACTTAGCCCACCAACCGCCGCTTTCTTCCTTTTCGACGAGACAGGACCCACCAACCAGCACAGATTCACGCAACTCCCAAGAACTTCGCGGACATTCCCTCCTCACGGAATCCCACATGACCATGCCAGGGTCAACCCCTATAAAAAGATGAATCCACTCAGTAAACATGTATGCACGATAATCCCCAAAAAATCGCTATCTTGAGATTCAGAGAGAAATCCCTTCTTCTTTGGAGCACTCTTTCACCTAAAAGGAGCTCATTCGAGCTCCTCTTCAGCTGTGACCTCAATTGCTAACTTGGGCGTCGGAGGGTCCCACCGGAGAACCCTCTTCGGTCCTGGGACTTCCTTGCAGGTAACCTGGTGAAGCGGAGCCTGGAGAATCCATCCGTTCCCGACGTGCAGGATCAGTGATTGGGCGTCATCAATACTTATTAAAGCCATTCAAAGAGAGAGAGAGAGAGAGAGAGAGAGAGTTTGGCTCAAGTTATTTTTCCACCAAATGCTTAGTTGATCTAAGGTACCTCATGATTGGTCCTCTAGCTCAAATGAGCATTCCAAGCCAAGGTTACCTTCAACGAGTAAAAGGATGATAGATCTTTGACTTAAAGAGATTGACCAAAGAGTCAGAGTAGTGATGCAGTACATTTGGAGCCAGAGGGCAAGTTTGCTCGATGAACTCAACCTCTTAATTGAAATCCTATTCATCAAGAAGGTGATGGCTAAGTCATTGCCTTCAAATTTAAGATAACCCAATTAGTGCCATATAATAATGGCCCGACCAACCCAGTCAATCACTTGGAAAAGTTTTTGGCACTAGTGCTATTGCATGGGCACTTGAAGCCATTATATACCAAGTTTTCCTTGTGATCTTGAAAAAAGCATCTTGGGCATGGGATTCCAGCCTTAAGCCGTCCTTCATCGATTCTTTAGGCAACTCAATCAATTGTTTGTTGGTCATTTCATAAGTAGCCAAAAACATTGTAAGACCTTAGAAACCCTAACAATTAAGCAAAGGAAAGACATTGTTGGGGGATTACCTTTAGCGTCAAAAGCAAGGCATAGGAGGTTCGAGACTTGGATACTTTGATAGTCATTGTGACTTTGATTAGCAGCCTAAGGAATTCTAGGATTAGTTTCTCACTAGCAAAATAATATCCAATGATCTTAGTGATCTACTCAATCGATTTGAAAACTATATTAATGTTAAAAAAAACTCTCAAGGCTCAAAAAGAAAATGAGGGGAGACTAAGAGAGATGATCATAAATCCTTGAAGCCTCAGAAGAAACCCTAAGGCCAAGAAGTATCTCCCGACTGAAGACACCTCCTCAAATGTTTAAAAAATGTACATCACCTAACACTCCACACAGCAAAATACTAATGCAAATTAGTCAAGAGCTATGTTTGGTGGCTCAATAAAATGAGGACAAAGCCAGTTAAGCAAGACCATAGTAAGTTTTGTCAATTTTATTGTGACCACAATCATGATACCGAGGAATGCTAACATCTAAGAGAGGAGATTAAAAGCCTCATCAAAAGGGGATACTTCGAGTGCTATGTCCGTGAACATCCATCAGAAGATTTTAACTCAAGGCAAGAGTCCCAATCTGACAGAAGGATGGATAACTAACCTACCATAGGTGTGATTAATATGATCCATGGAGGGTTGGTGATAAATAGAGAAACCTCCTTAGCAAGGAAGGCTTATATATGCTTGATAGATTCATACTGAGAAGCCTTCTTTAAAGAGATCAAAGGCTGAATGATCAACCATAACTTTTCTAATAGAAGATCTTCAATGAATTTAGGTCCCACATGATGATGCATTGGTTGTCACAGTAATTATGATCAAGTACCAAGTAAAGAGAGTGTTGATGGATAATGACAACTTGATAGATAAATTATTCCATAAAGACTTTCAAAAGATGGAGATTATTTTAGTTTGGTTGCAACTAATCAAAGCCCTACTAGTCAGCTTCACTTGAGAATCAACTTGAGCTAAGGGAATTATAGCCTTGCCACTTACTATGGGAGATGAGCCAAATTCAAGAACAATGATGGTAGATTTTATAGTTGTCAACATACCTGCAAGTTATAATGCCATTTTGGGTCAATCAAGCTTAAACACACTCAAAGCTACTATCTCAACCTACCACCCCCTCATAAAGCTTTTGACCAACCAAGGGATAGCCAAGCTTAGAGAGTTTAACTAGGAACCTGATAGTGTTAAGTCGTAACATTAAACAGAAGCTATCAAGCTATCGATAACCCTCAAGGTGGTAGGTTGGTTAAGATAATACCAATTGACAATCTAGACTTTTAAGATTTGCAATGAGCATAATATATAAAACCTGTTGAGGATCAGAAAGTGGTGCCTTTAGGTGAGGATGACTCCAAGGTCATCCATATTAGCTCTCTCTTATGAAAGAGCTCAAATGTATTTGTATGGTTGACTACTAAGATGCCTAAAATAGATCGAGCATCATTGTTCACTAGCTCAAGATGAATCTGAGCTACAAGCCCATCCGCTACCAGAAGAGAAACTTTGCTCTTGAATAGCACTAAGCCATCAAGGAAGAGGTGAACAAACTTTTGGACATTGGATTCATCAGAGAGGTTCATTATCCTTACTGGTTATCTAATGTAGTACTAGTAAAGAAGCCTAACATTAAATGGTGAATGTGTGTTGATTTTACTAACCTAATAGAACCTACTCAAAAGATAATTTTCCTCTTTGAAAGATCAATTAGCTCATACATGCAATGACTGGTCATAAACTCCTTAGCTTCATGGATGCATTCTTAGCATATAACCAATTTGGATGCATCCTTTGAACAAAGAGAAGATAGCTTTCATTATTGAAAAGATTCTTTATTATATAAGTCATGCCTTTTGGATTGAAGAATGCTAGAGCAACTTATCAAAGACTAGTGAATCAAATCTTTAAAGAGTTGCTTGGCAATGTCAAAGCTTATATGGATGATATGCTCATAAAGAACCGGAAGATCAAGTAACATGTAGCCAACCTTACTGAAGCTTTTGAAGTGTTGAGGTGCTACCAAATGAAGTTGAATATGAAGAAGTGTGCCTGTGGAATCACTTCAGGAAAGTTCTTCAGTTTCATGGTTCATCACCAAGGTCTTGAAGCCAACCCAAATAAGATATAAGCTATCCTTGATATGGCCCCACCAACTTTTGTCGAAGAAGTTCAACACTTGATGGGATTAATAGCTACCTTAAGCCGATTTATCTCTAGGTTGGCTGAAAAGTGCCTTTTCTTTTTCAAGGTACTTCATAACATGAAGGATATTCATTAGACTGAGGAATGTTAGAGGTGTTATGCAATGGATTAGCTCTGATACCAATTGTTGTGCAATGAATCAGCTTTGATACCAATTGTTATGAAAACCCATTGATGCCAAGATCAACTGTTGCGAAAAGTCTTCGGATCTGAACAAAAAATTAGCGCCCAAGATAGAGAAAAGGCAGTCATCTGGTCCCATGCTTGGAGAAAGAAAGTGGCATCAAAAAGTGGGATGCCTAGAGAAAGAAATAGGGACGCAGGCTTTCAAACCCAATCTTTACCCCTAGTCAGCCCAGTCTTCTTGAAGTAATGATCCAAGAAAATTCGCATCAAAAGAAGCCCAAAGTGCAACAATATATGGAATTCTCATCAATTACCGAATGAAATAAGCTAGGGACAGAAAAGATCAATTAGAAGGAATTATCTTAACCATCCATCAAGCCAAAACCTAATACATCTAAGAATGCCCGGCACAAAAGAGACCATACAAAAAGTATTCCTTAATTAGTTTAGTTTTCAATGTCTCTCTCTAAAAAAGGAAAACACCATACCTCAAGTCAAAAGACAACCTCTTGTTATGGTAATATAGATATGAAATTAAAATCTTCCTTGGGTCTTGGTCAGCATTGATAAATTTCCACCACCATTTAGCTAGCAAAGGGAGAAAAATCTCTTATAGCCTTCAAGGTAATAACTTTTGCCTTTTTGACTTGTGAACTCCATTAACTTAGTTCTTATCTTTCAAAACTTTTAAAAAAAATCCTGATACGATCCAGCTTCTTATCACCTATTCAAGAATGTAGAACACTAACAAAAAAACTATGTTGGCAATTGAAGAGTGCAGTTGTCATGCCCCAATCTAATTTATGCTGACAAATGATAAACAACCGTACACTTCTTAGTCTTGATGGCTATGACAAAAATTGGACCTATAACATGGCTCAAACCAGCATTTGGTCTTATGGTGTAGGCCTAGAATTACATTTAGCTCTATAATATAAGCATAAAAGAAACTAATTTCTTCATAATGCATACTAGCACTACAAGAAAGTATGGTATTTGTGGCGAACCTATTGTGGCGAAATATTTTCGTCGTTATAGGTTTATTTATAACGGCGAAATAAAAATTAAATTCGTCGTAACAATTATTTATTACGACGAAATAATTTTTTACCGTAATAAATAGAAGTATTACGATGAATTTTATAATTCGTCGTAATAGGTCCAGATTGTTTTTTACGATTTTAGTTTTTTTATTTTTCTTTCTTTTTATTACGGCGAAATAATTTTTTGCTGTAATTAAAGGACTTATTACGATGACTTTTATAAGTCGTCGTAATAGGTCCACATTGTTTTTTACGATTTAGTTTTTTTTTATTTTTCTTTCTTTTATTACGGTGAAATACTTTTTCACCGTAATTAAAGGACTTATTATGACGACTTTTATAAGTCGTCGTCATAAGTCCACATTGTTTTTACGATTTTAGTTTTTTTTTATTTTTCTTTCTTTTTATTACGGCGAAATAATTTTTCGCCGTAATAAATAGAAGTATTATGATGAATTTTATAATTTATCGTAATAGGTTCAGATTATTTTTTACGATTTTAATTTTTTTAATTTTTCTTTTTTTTTTTATTACGGCAAAATACTTTTTCGCCGTAATTAAAGGACTTATTACGATGATTTTTATAAGTCGTCGTAATAAGTCCACATTTTATTTATGATTTTAGTTTTTTTTTTTTTCTTTCTTTTATTACGGTGAAATAATTTTCGTCGTAATTAAAAGACTTATTACGTTATGATTTTAGTTTTTTTATTTTTCTTTCTTTTTATTACGGCGAAATAATTTTTGCCATAATTAAAAGACTTATTACGACGACTTTTATAAGTCGTCGTAATAAGTCCACACTGTATTTTATGATTTTAATTTTTTTATTTTTCTTTCTTTTTATTACGGTGAATAATTTTTGCCATAATTAAAAGACTTATTACGTTATGATTTTAGTTTTTTTATTTTTCGTTCTTTTTATTACGGTGAAATAATTTTCGCCGTAATTAAAAGACTTATTACGATAACTTTTATAAGTCGTCGTAATAAGTCCACACTGTATTTTATGATTTTAATTTTTTTTTATTTTCTTTCTTTTTATTACGGTGAAATAATTTTTTGCTGTAATTAAAAGACTTATTACGATGACTTTTATAAGTCGTCGTAATAAGTCCACACTGTATTTTACAATTGTAATTTTTTTTATTTTTCTTTCTTTTTATTATGGTGAAAATTTATTTTCTCCGTAATAAATATACGTATTACGTTAAAATTAAAAATTCATCGTAATATAGTGAAAATATCTTTCGTACGGGACCTTATTACGACGAAAGTTAATTTCGCCGTAATAAGGTCCCCTTAATACCTGTGAAACCCTCGTGCGATTTTTTTTCTGTAAAACCCTCCTCCGCCGTCTTCCCCCGAGCTCCTCTTCGCCTGCGGACGCCAAGCTCCTCTCTGTCAGCCCTCGGACGAGGTGAGAAGAAGGGCTTTATAAAACCCTCTTGCTCGCGATTCTTGTTTCACTTGGATTTTTTTTTCTCGATTTCTCTTGTTTTCTGATGATTTGGGGGGTTTATAAGGTTCAATTGAAAGTTATTACTGGTAATTTTTGATGAAACTTTTTTTTATGAGTTGCTGGAAGGGGAGGCAACCGCTGATTTGATGATTTACTTGTTTTGATTAGTTGGCAGATGTTATATGGTTATCTTTCCGACGTATTAATCTGAGCCTTAAATTTGTTTCTTATTTTCCTCCTCCTCTCTTATCTTTTGCCATTCGAAGTTAATTCATTTAGTGATCATTTATGCTTACATAAGAACGGGTCTTTTAAGAGCTGGCAGAATGCACTCTAAATACGATTTCCTGATTTATGAATTTTTCTTTGTGTTTATATTAAATATTATCGGTTACATGTATATCTTAATGCCATTGTTAGCTTTTTTTTTTTTTTTTTACGTATTATAATCTTTACCTGCTGAGGCTAAGATAATGTGGTTGAGGTCCAACATCAGGCTTTGATGAACTCTCCTTTGCGTCTTTCAATGTCATAACTCCTCCAAATCACTCTAGGCTGAGCTACGGAACGTCCTGATTCCTTGGCCTAAATTCTGCATTCTCCCTTATCCCATTCTACAAGATATCATTACATTCAATATCTGAAATGAACTAGGCTGTTAGCTTTCTCTGACTACACCTCAATCTGCACAATCCATCAGTTGACTACATCAAATTTGTGTTAGCTCAGCACCCTAATCTCAGCTCGCTACCAATACCAGTGGAGGCACGTCAAATCCTAAAGAATTCCTCATTTCCTGCCATTTGTGTTTCGACCATTGTAAAAATCATGAAATTGGCGCTCAAGCCATTGTCACTGTCTCAAATGATGATACCAAGTAAATTTCAGACCTCCATAAGATAGATGAGAATTCATTAGCCTCCTACACAAACATTGGGAATGGCCCGTCTTTTTCTATTACAAAAAATTAAAAAAGGTACTTGATACTTTACCTCCTGATAAGCATCTAGTTCCACAAACAAGTATGCATAAGAACAACCTTCCCTACCATTAAAGGGTCTCTTGAACCTTCTATAACAGCACATGCATCCAAAGGGCCATAGAAACACAAAAGTCTTATTGGCCTACATGACCAGATGTTCAGATAAGCATTACCCACGAAAGACCAATCTATCATAGTCCCACAACAAACTCATTCAAAAAAATGTGCTAGTGATAGTTGAAGGGATAAAAACTAGATGTCATTAATGTAAAGGGACCAGCAGCTGGTAGCTCAGTTAGTTGGCACCTACCTCTCCAGGCTTCAGTACAAACCTGAGTGGTGGTGAATAACCACAATATTCTCAATACATAGACCATATAAGTGCCAAAAGAATATATAATCCAGATGGACTGTTGGAAATTTAAATCTCAGGCTTAAACAGAATATCAATTCCAACAATATTACAAGGATGTATCGACTGCCAACTATGAGTTAGTCCTGTCCCAGGCCAAAAATGGACAGCAGTCTGCACCATTACTAAGCAAAGTATTAAAATACAATGCAGTTAAAATGCCATACACACAACTCATAGTGAGAATGAGGTCTGAACACTCATTCACCAGAACCACCATTCAAAAATGTTCAAGCATCCTGAAACAATATGAGGAGGTCACCTCATAGTGAGAATGAGGCTTTGATGAACTCTCCTCAGCGGTGTTCCCGTTCTCTACTCTCAACAGCATCTATACAACCACCCATTCTTTTGATGAACTCTTCAACCTTATCCATTACCATATCTTCCTTCTTCACCATGCTTCCATTCTAAAACATAATGTTATGCTGACATGGTATATAAGGACAATATAGTGAATAAAAAGAAGGGAAATGTTATCACTAGCATGTCCTTGCTTTTTAACATCTCCAACCTTATGCAACTTCTGCCATGCAGCATAGTTCAGTGAGTAGCTTTCAAAATTTTAAATAGGTACAAACACAACAGCTTATAGTACTTCAAGGTATGTTAGCTCTTGAGTTTTTTGAAGGTGTTCTATTCTCCATTGCAAAATTGTTACTGATTGTGATGGAGTTTCTTTTAACTTGTGAAATCATTATTTTACCAGTTTTTGGATTCATATGTTGAAAATGTCCTTTTACTACCAATCATTTCCTTAATTTTGACATGTTATAGTACGATAATTCACTGAATAAAAAAAGGGAAATTTTATCACTAACATATCTTGTACGTCACCAACGATGCCGATTGATAAGAGTTGGATACATAAGAAACAAAATTGTCCAGAATATGATGCCGGTATTAAGAAGTTCATAGAAAAGGCAAGGCTTCATGTTAATGAAGAAGGGAAGATACGTTGTCCTTGTGTGCAGTGTTATAATGGCAAATGGTATAAGCCTGATTTAGTTAAATTATACTGTATGTTAAAGGGTTTCTCGAAGACGTATCAGACGTGGTATTTTTATGGAGAACAGTTTGGAAGCAATGTCTCAGATGAAAATGAGAATGAAGATGATGACCGAGAAAGGGAACAAGATGAGATGGTCGAAGCATTGTAGGACATCGCTGGCCCAAGTAGTGCTCACACTGAGGTTGGCAATGATGATGACAATCCGATGATGTCTAACCATGAAAGGTCCGATCACAGTAAGAAATTGGATGATCTTTTCAATGAGGTGGAATCCGAGCTTTATCCTGGATGTCAAAAGTTTTCTTCTTTGACATTCTTAGTGAAGTTAATGCACATTAAGGTCCTCAATTGGTGGACAAATAAGTCTTTCAATATGTTGCTTGAACTATTAAAAGAGGCATTTCCGAATGGTACTAGAATACCATCTTCGCACTATGAGGCCAAAAAGAAGATGAATGAGTTGGGTTTAGGCTACGAGAACATACATGTATGCAAGCATGATTGTGCTATCTTTTGGAAGAAGAATGCCTATTTAGAAAAATGTCCGGTATGCAACGAGCCTAGGTACCAAGTGGTTAAAGACAAAGGTAAGAAGATACCTTATAAAGTTATGCGGTATTTTCCACTCACACCTCGTTTGAAACGTCTATATGCCTCAAGATATACAGCTGAAGATATGAGGTGGCACTATGATAAGCGACCGATCACAGATGGGGTGTTACGGCATCCAGCAGATGGAGAAGCATGAAAGATTTTGATCAAAAGTATCCTAATTTTGCCAGTGAACCAAGAAATGTAAGGTTAGGTCTTGCTTCAGATGGATTCAATCCATTTGGGAACATGAGTAATGCATACAGTATGTGGCCCATTATTTAGTACCTTATAACTTGCCTCCATGAAATATATGAAAGAGACATTCTTTATGATGTCGTTGCTTATCCCCGGTCCTAAATCTCCAGGAAGGGATATGGATATATTTTTAAGGCCAATAGTGGATGAACTTAAACATTTATGGACCGAAGGTGTTGATGTATATGATGCATCTACCAAAGAGAGTTTTCGGATGCACGTAGCTATTTTATGGACTATAAATGATTTTTCAGCATACTCGTTATTATCTGGTTGGAGCACAAAGGGTTATAAGGCATGTCCAGTTTGTAATGAGCAAACCTCATCCAAAAAGCTGAAAGACAAGATTTGCTATATGGGACATCGCCGTTACTTGCCTATTTATCACAAGTGGCGAAATAGTAGACTCCATGATGGAAGTAGAGAGCATGGAGTCAAACCAAAATGTTGATCGGAGAAGAAATTTTAATGCAATTAGAACACATAGCTGCTGAACAGTCCGAAAAGCATCCAAACAATAAACATCGAAAGCGAAAGCGTGCACCAAATGAGTTGAATTGGTATAAGAAGAGCATTTTCTTCGAGTTGAAGTATTGGTCATCATTAAAATTGAGACATAACTTAGATGTAATGCATATTGAGAAGATATATGTGACAATGTCGTGGGAACTTTATTAAGCATCGAAGGTAAGACAAAAGACACATATAAAGCAAGAGAGGACCTGGCTTCAATGGGGATCTGAAGGGAGTTGTGGTTACAAACTCAAGGTAATAGAGTTTATAAGCCTCCTGCATCTTACACCTTAACATTAGATGAAAGAAGACAATTCTATAAGTGGCTAAAATCTGTGAAGGTGCCCGATGGATATCTTCCAATATTTCAAGGTGCGTAAATGAAGGTGATGGAAAGATATCCGGCTTGAAGACACATGATTGTCATGTACTACTTCAAAGATTGTTACCTATTGGCATTCAACCATTCTTGCAGAAATATGAGAGTAGTACTTTAATTGAGCTTTCTAATTTCTTCCAACAACTTTGTTCAAGGACATTGTATGTTAGGGATTTGGAGTTGTTACAAGAGCAGATTATGGTGATCTTATGTAAGCTTGAATGAATTTTTCCCACCAGCATTTTTTGACGTTATGGTGCACTTATCAATACATTTGCCTTACGAGGCCTTACTTGCCGGATCTGTTCAAAGTAGATGGATGTATCCTTTTGAAAGGGCACTTGGTACGTATAAACAATACGTACGTAATAAGGCTCATCCGGAAGGTTCAATTGCAGAAGCTTATGTTGTCAACGAGTCTCTAACATTTTGTTCAATGTATCTTCGAGGCATAGAAACAAAATTCAATCGTCCGGAACAAAATTTTGATTCGGATAGCCATTTGGACAAGCAATTAAATTATTTGCAACTCGTTGGCGGCCTCTTGGAAAAGGAAGAATGGTGCATTTAGATGATAAAACTTTAAAACAAGTACATTGGTACCTCATCAATAATTGTTTAGAGGTGCAACCATTCTCAAGTAAGTATACTTGTAAAATTATTTCTTCATATCATGCAATTTTCTATAGTGCTCATTAGCGTAATGTTCTCTATAGCCAACACATTGATCAGCTAAATCCAACTAGACCGGAACAACTGGACCAATTACAAAAGGAAAAATTTTTGGAGTGGTTTAAAAATGAAGTAAGCCCGTACATTCATTTATATTGTCAATTAATATATCATATGTCTTTATTTCAAATGACGTTGATGTTTGGTTTATCCAGATGTTAAATAAGCATTTTGCTGGGGCATCTGAAGCTACTGATGAGCTTTATTCATTGGCTATTGGTTCCGACAGTCGTGTGTTCTCGTATACTGGCTGTGTGGTGAACGGCGTTAAATTTATCACTGTTACTCGGGATGTCGGCCATAAAACACAGAATAGTGGCATTTGTGTTCCCTCTACTCATCTAGGAGAAGAAATTAACTTTTATGGTTATTATTAGAGGTCCTTAAATTTCATTTTGTTAAAGGTTGTAAGGCGATAATGTTCAAGTGCAAATGGTTTTGAAACTGACCAAAGCACAGGAGAATGCAACAACATTATGCGTATCAATCAGATGTCTTCGAGAGATACTCCTGCTACATCGAGGCGAGATGATTCTCCTTACATTCCAGCTCTAACAGAGGGGTCATCTATCGGTGCATCATGTAATAACTCTACTTTAAACTTATATTATTTGGCTATGTTTCTTTATGTTATTTTGCACTAATTTAGTTCATTATGTTTTGCAGCTACATCATTAAAGAAGGGCCGAGGTCCTGCTCGCGGATACAAGTCTGCACATCTGATTGATACGCGTCGTGGACAGAAGTTGCCTATTCTTCTGCCACCTGAGGTTGGACGACCATTGGGTGAGTTCGCTCTGAGTTTCTGACAAGATAGGAGTGGTTGTACGTGACATGGCACCACTTGCGGTCAGGAAGTGGAGTGAGATCACTGATGCACAGAAAGCATCTATGATCGATCGACTTCAGGTCAGTATAATTGTATTAGATTACTTTAGATTACGTTTAATGTACTTAATATACCTTATAACTTTTATAATATATATATATATATATATATATATATATATATATATATATATATATATATATATATATATATATATTGCAGGAGAAGTTCGATCTTGATATGAATTTAGATCATATTAAAAAAGGTATTAAGTTTCAAATGAATATAGTTTATCGAGAATTTAGATATCGGCTTCATATCCACTTCATTAGTCACGGTGGGGACACAAGTGTGAGCTTAGCAAAACAAAATAAGCCATCTCGTGTCTCGCAGAGTGACTGGGACTTTCTATGTGATTACTTTTATTCAGATGAGTATAAGGTAAATACATCCATATAAATATTTTAATAGTTTTATTTTTTTATAAACTCATGTAACCATTTTCATTAATTCTTTGATGTAGAAAAAATCAGAAACAAATAAATCTAATCGGGAATTGGCAGCCATATGCTGCTCTCACTGGATCGAAGTCTATACCGGCTCACTCTTATGATATGGTAAGGAATACTGTGAACCTAGTGCTTTTATATTTATGTATTTTGTGGTATGATATTGTTGTAGTGTTATAAATCTAGTGTAGTCATATTTATGAAAGATTGATCCAGCATCTATGTTGAGCCATTATGAGTTAGAAATAAGATTGAGCCACAAAACAAACAGATTTGTGAGAATTGAAGCTTGCTAATTAGCATGGACCATAGCATCTTGATTTTAGGCAAGTAAGCTCCAATCTCCAGCAAGAAAGGTCTGTACGTTTCATGCATCAACTAAGATGAGGGAAGCAAGGGAACAAGATGAAAAGGCAAGAAGGAACTTGGACTTAATTCTTTCACAATGTTATCTTGATTCTTGGTTCTCATGGAACAGTAAATATCACTAACGAAGTTGCTGGTTTCAATATCTTTCTTCTAACATGAGTTGTACATGCCATGACAATAAATTTACCACTTAGTTTTAGGATGACAATGAATCATGTGACTGAAAGACAGCATGCTCTCTTTTCTTATAACTACACTTTTCAGTTTTTTACTTGTTTTTGAGTTACAAAGTGCTACCTGTGTGATGTTCTTTTCTGCTTGCATGCTGGAAAGAGCTTGCATCTTCATCAGCATAGGAGCATCTATATCTGCATCTTTTAAGGTTTCCAGAGCAAAGATATTAAAACTTTCCTGCAACTGAAGTTTCAAAATATTGAACTTATCCCCAACAGTGAGGCATCAGGACAACCATTCATGTAATGTTTGCAGCTCCTCTGAAGTACACTATTGGTGTGGAAAATACCTATTAAGATGCTTTATTAAGGAAAAAATACTACTGTTATACTACTCAGGTAAGGTTGAATCTCACAATGCTGATTGAGAGATTTGTTTAGATTATAATAGAATGGTGATGATCGTAAAATAGAGCTACAATGGTAGCTAAGCATTAAGTTGTGGCAATGAAGGAATAGAAGAGTATGGACTTTACTAGTTTCGTTGAGGGACCTACAGATGATACAGCATTCATAGGGTCATTGCATTGGTGATGGATATATATGCATCTGTTTGCATGTGCAATCAAGTGGATTTCTTAATTTCACATGCTCTTTTTTAATGTTTTCCTTTTTTTTGCATTGTCATTTCTCTCTGAAACATATTATAGTTCAAAATCCAAAGCAATATAACTCTAATGCAAGAAGTGTATAGTTTCTGTATTGATATCTTAAGGTAAAGAACAAATATATTTGCAGAGATGACCAGAAAGGTACTCTACCATCAGCAATGAGCATAGCATAAGGATTCTTACAAATAAATTAGACAACTTACCTTTGTTAACCTTACAGCTAGATAAATTCGAATGCACTGTTGGCAGCCTCAGGTGAAAGCTTCCTGGAAAGTCATGCATAGACTACTGTCTTGCAGTCATTTACAACACTCCTTAGTGGGTCAATAGTGCTGCATGCTCTAGTAACTTGCTTGTGTTTACTACTTTCTCAAAGGATTTAGCATCGATTACAGGACAAGAACCACCAGTGAGATTTGAAGATTTCACAGAGCACAGGTAAGGAATAGTGCTGCTTGCCCCTCTGCTGGGCTAGAATACTTATAATATCCGCAAAACAATCATCTGCAGCAGCTTGAAGCAGAACTAGTGCACTAGAGACATTGTTGTAGGCACCCAGAAAAATATGCATTAAACTATTAACCTGGGGACAGCAAATTGCATATCCAACAAGTGCAGCCAATGGTTCAGAACAATCAGAGGCCGTCTTGTCCATGATACTTGATATAGAAGAAAAATTTACAGGGCATCTCCCGGTTAGAACTGGTTCATAGGTCTGGAAATGAAGGATACATTGGTGATGGTGGTTCAAACAGGATAAAGTGTGCATGAGCACACTGACACAGGGGCATAAAGGCACCCATTCATGTATGTTGGCATAATGATCTCAGTGAGCATAATGATGCCACACAGCATAGTCCCTTAATGAAAAGAATATCGCTGATATAGATATATTACTCATTGTCAGCCCAAACAAAACCAGAGAACTGCAAAATGTTTCTCTTCAGATAATGTACCTAAAGAAGAAAAGGAATAAATCATTAATGGAAATAGGCATAAAACAACATAGTTTACTTGCACAAGCACTCAAAGAACACTTTGTGAAATACATTGTATTAGATTATTCCATTGATACATTGATAATTGTATTAGATTATTGTCTTAAATTATTGTTTTAAATTATTATTGTTTCTTTTCAGAGAGATCATGTTACGGAGAGGAGCCATCAAGACTTCATCTGTGGAATACTTCATTTTGATAAAAAGAAGAATCAATGGATAAATGAAAAAGCTGAAGAAACCATGTAAGTTTTATCAATTAAAAATACAATATTATTGAATGTAATGTTTTATACTAAACATATTGAATTTGTTTTCTTTTCATTGCAGGCACAGTTAATAGAGCGACTTTCCTCACAGGACTCTACAGTAGAACCAATCAATGAGGATATCATTTTGGAGGAGGTTTTAGGCTCTAGATCTGGTTATAAAAGAGGATGGGGTCCATTACCGAAGGATACATCGAGAATTAGAGGTAGTTCTTCATCTTCTGAAACTCACAATTAAAGGGTGAATTACATGAGTGCCGAGAACTCATCGCTCAGCAAGAGAATAAGCTTGCTCAACAAGAAGATAAGCTCGCTCAGCAAGAGAAGACTATCCAAGATCTACAGACGACGACTGCTGAGTTCGCTGCTTTCATGCGACAGTTAGTGTCTGGATATCATCCTAGTGGATCCCAGCAGACTTCACCTTCATAGTACATGTATTTTTTTTTAAATTATGTATTTTTTGAAACATTGTATATATGATTTTATTGAAATGAATAAAAACTTTTATTAATTTTTTTGTGAAACTTTTATATTAGAAAATTATTTCTAGTATCGTTGCTTTAATATATTATTGTAACATATGCAATACAAAAAATATTAAAATAAAATTTTAATATTTTTAAAATTTAATTAAAATTTATTACGACGCGTTATTTTCGCCGTAATATCAACCTATTACGGTGAGAATAAGTCGCCGTAATAGGTTTTTATTTAAATTTTAAAATATTAAAATCTTATTATGGTGACTTATTTTCGCCGTAATAGGTTGATATTACGGCAAAATAAGTCGCCGTAATAGGTTTTTATTTAAATTTTAAAAATATAAAATCTTATTATAGCGACTTATTTTCGCCGTAATATCAACCTATTACGGCGAAAATAAGTCGTCGTAATAAGATTTTATTTAATTTTAAAAATATTAAAATTTTATTACGGCAACTTATTTTCGCCGTAATATCAACCTCTTACGGCGAAAATAAGTCGCCGTAATAAGTTTTTAATTAAATTAAATTTTTAAAAAATATATAACGACGATAGGTTATCGCGTAATAGGGCTCTATTACGACGAAAATAACGCGCCGCAATAGGTTATTACGATAACATTACTACGACGATTTGTAATGTATTACGACGAATTTTTTATCATCGTAATAAGTTATTACGACGACTTTTTATACCTATTGCGACGAATTAATTCGTCATAATAAGTTATTTTTTTTGTAGTGTAGTGATTGATCCCATTAGACTTGAATTTATAGCTAAATTGGAGTAGCCTATATTTTTTTCATACCAATTCTAGACCAACTTTCAACCATAATTGTGATGTTTTCAATTACCCATAAGCTTTTCAAATGTGTCACCATAAAGATAATATAATATTCATAATTTCATGTTTCAATATGATACACTAATCTAACTTCTCTCTTTGAACATAATTACATTATGGAAATTCTACTAGCTTGCATGCTCAATGACATATTTCATATTCGAACCATCTCTTAAACCTAATTACTTATGCAAGATAGATCAATACATAATTTTATTTTCAATAATGCAAAATTTATTGGCAACTTTATAAAATTCAATTTTCATTTTAAAAAAGAGGAATGTAAATTTGATGGTTTCACTAAGTCAAGATACAAATTTCAAAAAAAAAAATGTAATAATTTTGCATAAAATGTATAATAAATATTAGGGTGGTGGAATACTTATGGATCGAGAGAGAGAGAGAGAGAGAGAGAGAGAGAGAGAGAGAGAGAGACAAAATCTAGAAATCTCTGTAGTAAAGGATATTCTTCATCTAAAAATAATTGCAATAGTCAATTAACTTTCCTTAAAAAATCATGAGCTTAATGCATAATCCCTACTCTATTAGAACCCAAACTTTCCCTTATCTTAGTTGCTTTCCCTTTATCTTAGTTGCAAGAGTCTCTCAAGATCTGCAATCCAGAGCCCAACTAGATTAGGAATTATGGACCCTAGATTTGAATTAGAAGCTTTATTTAATTCTATTTCAATTATATACTTGGATGATCTTGGATACTTATATAAGTTAAAAAAATGCAAATAATACCCTTTTAACTAGCATTATTATGGCAAATCCTAAGTTGTTACAAGGACTTTTGTGATTACCCTAACCTAGTACCAGACCTCCAAGATAGATGTTTTCTTGGAGGTCATGGAACTTTTTGATCTAAGAGAGATAAAGAGTAGTCAAATCAAGCAAGTATAAATAAAGAGAGATGAGCTAGCTGCAGATGGAGAGATGGAGATGAAAATAGATGAGAGAGCTAGAAAGGGTACATTATGGATCAGCAATAAGGGTGGGAATGGACCGGGCTCGGGCCAAGTTGAGGGGCAAAAGGATGGCCCAAAGCATCAAGTCAGCCCTGAACTTGGGCCTAGCATTACCAACCCAGGCCCAACCTTGTGGAAATCTCTTTGGGCCCAAGCCTAACCCCACCTAGTCTGTTCTTCTTGCTATTTTTGCCACCACTGATTTGTGATGTCATTTAAACCTGGATAAATCTAATCCATTTGGGATGACTTTCAACATATAATACAAAATCCAATGCAATTTTTCATAGTATATGGGACCAAATCTTTGATCTCCTCCACCTTAATCCCCTGCTGCCGTAAAAGTATTCACAAAAATATGAACACTAGTACATTACATTTGGGAGGTTGGGGTTTTAGGTTTAGTGGCAGTGGCTTTACTGGCATTAAAAGGGAAGGGAAGAAGGTAGAATAGATTAAATTTTTAATTATTATAAATAGAACATTAGGTTGAGCCAAGGGTTCATATTTCTGTACTGTGCCGATCATCTGATACAATCAAGAGGTCATCCTTCACCTTCTAATTAGTAACTGTACTCAAAGATTGTATCCTTTCTTTCCTTCCTTCTAACCCTTTCATTTAAAAAAAATCTCTCTTATAATGTCCAACCTCACCACATGAAACACTTTGCTTCTCTTGCCTTTTCTGGACTTTGATCGTTCCCTTTGCTTTCTCTTATATGAAACTCCTTCCTTTGTCATCCTCTCCCTCTTCTTATTCGTGCATAGTACTGAGACTATGTCCTCAAAATAGAGTGTCTCCTTTCCGTAGCAGTGTTATGTCCAACGGATCATATGAAAAGGGCAACAAACATAATAGTAGCAAAGACTTGTCTTCCTCCTGCGTCTTCACCCCAACATTCAGCAACTCATTGCTGATCTGGTTGAATACCTGGATGTGGGCCACCATGTCTCACCTTCTGTCATTCGAAGGTTGTAGAGAGTGTATAAGTCCTTGGAGGTCTTTTCCTCTAGCACTGAATAGAGGAATGAATCAACCAAGCACCCTCTAATCACTGAACATGTATGTTTCTCCAGAGACATTCACTGTCTATCTGACATCCCATCTGGACATTCTTCCAACACCAGATCCAACTCATGCTGCACCAGAAGTCCTCCACCTGAACTTTCCTCAAAAAAGCTTCTCTTCCCATCAAATTTCTTAAAATCTATCTTAATGCTACTACCCATGGCTAAATCTAACACCCAAAAAAAAACAGCAAAAATTTCAGAAAGATAGAGAAATACATTGATGGAACCTCGCTGAAATTTTTCAACCCTTTAGACCTCTTCAATCCTAGATATGCTCTCTTCCTCCTTGTGAACTCGGGCTCTAATACCAATTATCATGCAACAGATTAGCTTTGATACCAATTATTGTGCAAGGGATCAGATTTGATACCAATTGTTATGAAAAACCCGTTGGTACTTGAACCAACTGTTGCAAAATCTTCGGATCTGAACCAAAAATCAATACCCAAGAGAGAGAAAGGATAGCTTCCTATCCCACACAAGAGAGAGAAAGAGTTTTCCAAGAAAGAGGATGCCTAGGAGAGAGAGATTTGGAGCACAAGTTAGAGAGAGAAAGGGATGCTTAAGAGAGAGAGAAATGCATCCTTAGGGATTATGTCTCTCCCTTTCTTAGAAAGAGAAACCATCGCACGCTAAGAGAGATAACAACGGCCATCTAAAGAGAAATCGAATCAGAGAGAAATTGCTTAAAGAGAGAAAATCTACTTGCTCCCCTAGGGATCATGCTTCTTCCTTCGTAGAGAGAGAAAATACAATATGCTAGAAGAGAAGGAATGATGCCTAGAGAGATAAAATTATGAGAGAAGAGAGAATACACATGGAGAAGAGAGAAGGACCATGTTCTAGGGTTTTTCTCATGTCCTCAAGTGAGAGGGAGGGCAGTGGCTTGGTGTAGAAAGAGAGAAAAAATAATTTTTCTTGAGAAAAAAATCAATGCATTTCTTACACAAACTCTATGATTCATGGTTTAAATACATAGCCTAATTGGCTTGACCCTCATTCAGAAAAACTTTTATGGCTAACCCGATGAGATTAAGTTCATCCAAAGCCCATGTATACCCATGATTTGACTCAATATCTCAAAACCCTTGAATTCACATCCAACCCAATACAAGTTAGCCCCCTCAAAGTCCATTGCCTAACATGGACCTTGAGATATCCTAGAGCCCAAAATAACTCTAAAACCCCATGACGTGGACCTTGGCCTTTCCATGTTCTTCTAGGCCTTGGGAGCACAACACTAGGTCCAACAATAGGAGAATATGCAAAAGAATTCTTACCCAATTACCTATTATGCAAGTCTAAATTTTATTGGTTGAATTAACATATCATGCTTATAATATTAAAATTTTATATATTACCATAGTTTATGCGCAATCATATCGGTTTACACTATGATATACATGCACATAACAAAATATGCACTTTTTATACAAACATATGAGGTGATTTTTACTTTTATTGGAACCAAAATTCAATTGACATAACTAAGAAAATGAATAACCTTATAGTATTTGGGATCCACTTCCTTTTATGTGCTTTAAAATCCAGTTATTCAACCCAACTCTAGGCTTAAGTTCCTACAATCTAACCTAATAATTAAATTGAAGAAAAAATAGTACTAGAATTTTATTTTAATATGGGTTAATAGAGATCTCACGCTAGTCCTCGCTCTCATCATCTAAGCTGCGACCTACCCACATAAGATTAATTAGTCTTAATTAGGAAACATAATCTAAGAAGAGAGAGAAAATTAGTTATATGCATTCTGGATTATAGTGTTCCTAGTTGTTTGAACTCTTTTCGTAGTTGGGTAAAGAGAAATAAAGGAAAAAGTAGCTCCGGCCCACTATAATGAGGAAGATGTAAAAACCGAGCCATGACCCATTGCCCAAAGTAATAAGCTTCAAAAAAAAGTCTTTCTGCATCACTTCGGTATAGAAGTACAGATCGAGGGCACCCATTGCCATGCGCCCGTGCAGGTGCCATGCGGGGCGTGCCACGGCTCATTGGACCGTAGCACGTGTGCGCGCATAGGTGCACAGCCAATAGCTACGCTCAGTGCATGTGTTTGTCACACACATTCGCACGGATGCAC